>CM056601.1:28539879-29139879 GCA_029721355.1 Tegillarca granosa | reverse complement strand
GTAAAAAAAATGAAGGATTGAGTGAATGTTTTTAAAAAATATACTTTTATATATTGCATGTACAAGTTAATTAAAAAGCAACAATTTCGTATATTTTTTGAATTTTTAATATTAATTGTTTGAAAAATATTTTAAAAAAGATAAACTATTTTGTGCCTGATTTGGCTTGGACTCATTAGTTAATATGCATTAAATATTATTACTGCACAACGCCGTCAAAGTTGAGAACCAGAATAAGTTTCCTACCTAACCCTATATAATTTTAATTTTTTAAAACGTAACAAAATCAAGTTTGAGCATTGCGGGAAAAAAAATCTTTAAATATTATCTAAGTATAAAAACAATTTTACATTCATTTATGAAGGGATCTGTAATCAAATTAATATTTTACTTTAAAGCTGCATTAAGTTTTCCAAAGAAAAAATTAAAACAGTGCTAATCTAATAAATGATGTTCCTAATGAACAATGTTACATTTGGTTCAACGATAAAAGCTCGAATAAATACAGAAATTACAGTATTTACCCGGAATCCTCTGACCGGTTGGTCAGTGTTCTACGATGGTAATTATGAGCTTGGAGCATGCGCACGGATGTACAGAAAAGCCTAGAATCGAAAGTGAAACATGACAGATTGCATTAATTGTCCTTCATTAATATCCAGATGTATTTGAAACGGTGCTATTTATCCCTTACTAAGTCACAAATGACAAATTCAACAAAGTTCTGTGTTTAATTTATCGTATTTCAACATTTTGAAAGTTGTGTTTAAATGACCCGGGTTTTGATGACGTAACCATGTTCTAATATTAGATCCCAAATGCTGCATCTCGCTGTTTATTTACAGATAAAAGAAATGAAATTTTAGAAAATGAATGTCACGGACCGTGGTTAGAAGATATCTACTTTTAAAAATATATATTTTTAGAAAATCAGAAAAATTCAGTAATTGCTTTAATGCATTTTAATTCATGTGTTAATTGTAGAACTGTATGGTGACGATGACTTACAGACAGCTGCAATAGACATAGTAATTGATGATGTGTCTGAATTCAGACAAGTTATGCTACAAATCTATTTCGAAAAAGATGAGGGCACAAAGGTAACTTTAAACAAAAGAAAACATTTAAAGTATAAGTGGAATAAAGCAGTTATAGGGTTTCATAACCTTTATTATAAATACTTAAACGATTCTCAAACTTTTTTTCTTTTCCTGACATTTGGCAAAACTGTTCAAAAGAAATGACCTTTGTTACATGTGTCAGTGGTTACAGTGGGTTCATACATATCAATTTTGTTGACACGTGTGTGTATGTGTTTTACAAATGTTTTCTAACAAAATTAACTAGCTGTTTTTATTATATTTTACTTATGACATTTTTGTTGCTTGTTAAGCGGCTTCTATATCACACTATATCGCTTTAGAAGCGGGAGACATGAAGCAGTTATATTCATTCTCGATTAAATTATAAAGTAATTTTAGTTAATTATTATTATCAATATATTATCCTGTTTGTAGGAAGAACTACAAAAGATTATGGTAGAAGAAAAAATACCAGCTTTTATGAATAAATTGGAGAGCATGCTTGAGAAGAACGTTAAACGAGAACAAGGTGGCGACATTAAAAAGAAAGTCCCAGTCTATTTCGTTGGATCAAAGGTAAGTTTAGACTTTTCATGAAAGTAACAGGTTATTTAAAAACAAAGAAACACGCGAACATAAAAGTCAAAATAGTTCACGCCAATTATAAGCACGGAAAATAGCCATGATATAAAAAAAGTAATTTACAGATCTGGTGATTTTTTGTGATTTGCTCGTGGGTTGTGCCTTTCTACATACATATATCACTGCTTCACTTCATTTAGTATTCAGGAAATCTTTAGGGGAATAGTACAAAGTCAATTCCATTAAAATCGTGTATATCCAGTAAAGTACTGACGTTATTATGCCGCTGTCAGTAGCAATAAGGCTGTTCCAGACTGTAACAGTCTTTCGGATTTTTGAAAGATTAGTTGTATTAGTGTTTAAAGAATATTCCTAAACTTTAGAAAACATTTAATTGTCTCCGTCTTCCTGTTAGACGTGTTCTTACATTCCTTTACCGAACACCATTACAACTTTATATTATTTAACATTATTTTACAGCTGTCGATTGCTGATATTTTGGTGTTTGACTTATTCAACAACTTAAGTTTGAGAGAAAAAGTAGGAAACGTTCTCAAAGATGGTTCATTATTAGCAGAACACACGAAGACAGTAATGCAGAATTCAAATATTGCAAAATGGCTGAAAGAGAGACCAAAAACAGAAAGCTGAACTAGCACAGTTTTACTTCTGGAAACCAGTTTTCAGTTTTTATTGTTTTTCACACTTACCATTAACACATCTTATTAATTTAGTTTGTCCGTGAAAATTATGTAAATATTTTATAATGGACTTACAAATTTATTCTTATCAATAAAATAAACATTTAATATGTATTATCAAATATATGATCGCCATGAGGGTTTTTAGAATAAAAAACAACGGGGTGTGTGTGTGTGTGTGTGTGTGTGTGTGTGTGTGTTTGTGTGTTAATAATTTCATAAAGGAGAGAAAAAATGCAGGATGTTTGATATCCTTACTTGAGAAAGTACGAACTGTAATCTGACCTTGTACTGTCCAACTTTTTTTGTAATTAACAAACTGTACTAAAAAGCGATAGGGAACCTCGTGATGAAATTTCCCTCAAAAGTGATTGCGTTTTCTAATAAAATTGTATCTATAGTTGAGTTCAGTGTTTTCTTCTTAACATACTTGTATGTCCTCAGTACAAGATTTCAAATAAAACTGTTTTAAGTTTTAGTACTTTTTTAAAAGATATTCATCATAAGCAGTTTATTTTATCCTTAATTTTTTTACACAATTTGTCGATTGCAGTAATAATTTGTAGTGTTAAGTTTAAGTTGTGGTTTAACTAAATAAAGTAATCGTGTTTAATGTCAAGAGTAATTTAGTACCATCTAGGCAGTTGGTTCAGGAATGATGAAAAAACAAGACTGTCCACAGAAAGTTTCGACCTTTAATAAGCTACTACCACAAGATGAATTCAATCTAGGGATTGGGAGTCGCTTTGAACCGTAAAAAGAAAGGTTAGACTCAAACGTCACTGTTCCTCTACCTACCACAACCCAATTTGAAGCAAAAGTCATGATGCAGTTTATAAATATGACATGACTGAGAATGTAACATAAAAAACTGTTCACCTTTTCAAGTCTAATGTTAACCGAGGCTTCGTCTTCGACTTGAAAAGATGAACATTTTAAATGTTACCCCCTCAGCCATGTCATATTTATTTTATTACATGGAATGTCTTTTCTAAATGTTGTGGAACTTTTCATTGTTTACAGATAAATAAACACTTTGCATAGTTTATATAATTCATATTTTCCCAAACTGAATGAAATTTTACTCAGTTGTTTTGCACACAGTGATGTGCAGCTCCTAATATTTTTCTCCTTTGAAATGACCAAATTTAATAAAATAATACCTATCTATTTTGCACATATAAGTGATGTGCACCTCATACTTTTTTATTTTTATAAACTTTTTTTCCAAATTGAATAAATTTTAACCCAATTTTTTGTACGTATCAGTTATATGCAACTCCTCCTTTTTAACTCATATTTTTTCTCAAATTGAATCAATTTTTATTTGTTTTGCACATATCAGTGATGTGCACCTCCTATTCTTTAACTCTTTAAACAGTTTCCAAATTGAATAAAACTTTCGCACATATTAGTAATGTGCATCCCTATTTGTTGACATTTGGTGATTTTTTTTTTGTTAAATTACTGCATTTGAAACTTTGTCATTGTTTGGCATGTTCCACAGCTGTTTCAAAATTTGTAGTTTTTTTTTTATATTTCCGGTTTAAATGATTAATGCTTATATTATAAACTACTAACGGTGTAAGCTATAAACTTTATAAAAATTTTAAAAAATTAAAAGTTGTCTGAATATGTTTAGATTATATTAGCCATAGGTACTGAACTTTAGTCTCTTTTAGTATTTGTTATATATTTAGGAAACAAGTGTTGAAATTTCTTAAATCACCATGTTGGGAAGATCAAGATACTTCATACCAAGAAAGTTAACAAAATCATCTTTTCATATTTTGGCTGTGTGTTCCCAGGCCTGTTTAAGTAACTCGTCCCCTCAATATTATACTGTCCTCTGTCCAATTTTTGGCAAAATAGAGATATTTATATCAGTATAATCAGCATGTCATCAACTTTCAATTGAAGTATCCAGTTTTCAGTTACCCCCCTTTAGTTTCCCCAAAATGTCAGTCAAATAATGCTCTATCTCCTATGTACCCCTTTCAGTCAGTCTTATAGTGTCCTATGTCCACATCCAATCAAATTGTGTCATACAGGTCACATTATACAAAGTTGGCAAATCGGAAGACATGAATGACTATGAATCAAAGGTAAGTATAGAATTACTGTTTTTTATTATTTTCAATTAATGAAAGAACAATGAAACATATCACGTCAATAACTTGTTTAAGGACAATAATGTTGATAAATTGTAATGCATGCCATGTGTGAAAGGTATTTATGTCATCAAAATTGGAGATAGAACAGTCTTGCACATACTCAAATGCAACATGTGTAGGGCTTATCTCTAATCTCTAGACGTCTTTTAACAAATTAACTAAGTATCTTAAGTATTGCTGATCTAAAAAAAAGTGTGTGTGTGTGTGTGTGTGTGTGTGTGTCCAAATACAATTCAAGTTTTGTAAATGTTGGTCATGGAATGACAAGTTATTTTTATTGAGATTTTGTTGTTTCAGCTTAGATAATTACGGTTTCAATTTTTTGTTATGTTAATAAAGTGTAATTTTCAAAAGAGAAAAAAGTTTTTTCTTATTAGTTGGGGAAAAGTTGGCATTATTTCTTTTCAGGGATGCCTCTGCTCAGGTACAATTTTTTCATTTGCAACTTTACTCTTCTCATCTATCGGTAAAAATTGTAAAAATGCTGTATAATGGTGGTTTTGGTTCAGTTTTGGCTTTATATTTATTGTATGATTTTTGAGGAAACTTTTCTATCTCCTTAGTGACATTAATGTACTGACTGAAGTTCAAAATTGCATAAACCAGAAAGGTGCTATCTGCCAAGTGACATTAATGTACTGACTGAAGTTATAGTTGCATAATCCAGAAAGGTTCTATCTCCAAATAGGAATTCTCAAAAGTTTACTTTACATGTACCTATTTTTTGTCTTGAAATGAAAGATAACATGGTAAAACGCATGTATAATTGTTTTATATCAATGAATTTGAAAGTGAACTTGTCTCCTGCATTCCTGAACTTTGTCCTTCATTTTCTCAACTTTTGAAAAAGTGGACATGGAACAGTATAATATTGAGGGGACGAACTAAGTAGTCTCGTTTGTTAATCTGAAGCTTTTTGATAGGGCATACTAGCACTCTACATGGCACCATTAATGATCACTATTACAAATCAGCTCATAAGTAGTAGCACAACATTTGTACACCTACTGATCTGAGTTAACCTAGAGACATTTTTTTTAAAAAATGAAAAGAGTAAAAATTCTAATGTTGAATATAAAGGATATAATTTTCATTGTATCATTAGGCTAAAATTAAGGACATATGTATTTTAATTATATTTTCAAGAATTTCTCATCCCTAAGACAACCTGGTATAAAATAAAATCTATGCAGTTCGACCCAAAAATCAGCATGACAAGATTTTACAGACATTCAAGCAAGGCGTAAAAAAAACGGAAGTGAAAAGCACCATTTTACAGATAAACATTCACATAATATGACTGTGTCTCACATGTAGAGTAACAAGTGTAGTCAGCTATAACGAAAGTACTTACTCTTCTGGAGCACCCGTCCTCAATTTCCTGTTGGAAATTCTCGTGTTTATATTAATAAAGCATTTTTTAAATTTATACTTTGCTTTTAGGGTTATGGTTAAGACGTTGAACGGTATTTATTTATTTATTTATTTATTTACTTATTTATTCATTTATTTATTTATTATTTATGTTATTATTATTATTATTATTATTATTATTATTATTATTATTATTATTATTGCCAAGCTTAAATCTTAATATTCGAATGAGCAACAGTTCAACGTTTTACTATTCCAATTAGAAAGCTAAGTGTTCGAAACTTGAATAATCATATTTGTTTCAAATACATTATCAGATAGAAACAGATTACTAAACGACTCGTGTCTTATCTTTTATTCAAAGATAAGAAAACTTTCAGTGTTACATGAGCATTCATCGCAAAATTCTGAAATGTCCAACAATTATGGGTTTATTCTTACTTTTTCGTTGTTAACATTTACAAACGGATATAGTTTACAAAAACTTGGTTCGTTTCCGATATCGTTTCCGGCATTTACAAATTTTTACCCTAATCTCAAAGCTACGACAATCTTAGATCGATATGATTTGTTGATATCTACCTTCGATGGAATTCCTTTTTCTACAGACAGTGTGCAAATTGTGGAAGGCATTGGGAATTTTATACATAATGTTTCATCCATAAAACCAAAGGTACTTACAAACAGTGTAACATGGCCAAATGAAATATCAGGCGTCCCAGGTAAGTCGTATTTTTGAGTGTCATTTGTTTACTTGTTTAAACTGTTTTTTTTTTTGTTTTTTTTTACCAATAAGTATCTTAAAGTTTCAAACTTTACCTTACTGTGGTTGAATTTAAGTGATATCTTTTTCTGTATTCATGCTAATCTTAATTGTTTTTTAATTCAGTGGTTTAATGGTTTAATATGTACATGTTTCTCGACTATCAATTTGTTCATGTTACTGCTGCTGTTTTGACGATCTTGGCTATCGCTAAGTAAATGTCTGTCAAGTAAAACCACTTGCACTTGATTTAACCGAGAGTAATGATATAGCGTGCAAGAATGCCTTTTTGGCTATTAAAAATCGGACGTTTTCTATGATTGTCTTGAAAAAAAGCCAGAAATTGAGTCCATTTTTATTGTTTTACTTACTAAATTTTGGTTTTAAACTTATGACAATACCTATCCCCTACACATAAAAAAGTGAATAAAAATTTTGATAATTTGCAATATTTTGGCACATGGTTGTTGGGGAAATGTGCAAATGCGAAAATACACATTATTTTGAGTTCATGTCGCAACTTTTGAGTGTAACCATTCGCGCTGTAGACGTTGAAGTGTTGTTGACTACAGGAACTCTTCATTTAATAGCTTTGTTTCTGTTGAGAAATTGTTTTAGTTCCAAAACAAGTAATACAATTGTTATTTGCACAGTTTTATGTCTTATCTAGTTTAGTAATCTAACCATTATATTATATTTTAGAACCAGTATTTAACAGGCGATTAGTAGCTATTCCAGATGGCTTTCTTGTGCCTTTTAAAACCGACGGTTCCATATCAATAATTGATATTTCACAAGAGCCTCCGAAAGGACCGTATAAGATATCCGGATCCGATGGCTGGTTTTACCATAGGGTAATATGGAAGGACATGGATAATGATGGTGACTTTGATATTCTGACTTGCCGGGCAAAAGAACCGATAATAGGAATAGGTATTATTAAAAAATATTAACTATGCTAAGTGCTTTAAAAAACAAAGTACAACTTCGAATCCTTTTTAGTGGTCGATCATGATTTATTTCACTTTTCTTTTTGTTCTTAAAGCTGCATAAAGTTTTCCAAAGAAAAAATTAAAACGGTGCTAATTTAATTAATGATGTTCCTAATGAACAATGTTACATTTGGTCCAACGATAAAAGGTCGAATAAATACAGAAATTACAGTAATTACCCAGCGAGATGCAGCATTTGGGATCTAATATTAGAACATGGTTACGTCATCAAAACACGGGTCATTTAAACACAACTTTCAAAACGGTAAAAGACGATAAATTAAACACAGAACTTCGTTGAATTTGTAATTTGTGACCTAGTAAGGGATACATAACACCATTTCAAAAACATCTGGATATTAATTAAGGACAATTGATGCAACTTGTCATGTTTCAACTTCGATTCATGGGTTTTCCGTACATCCGTGCGCATGCTCCAAGTTATAATTACCATCGTTAAACATTGACCAACCGGTCAGAGGTTTCCGTTTATTTACAGCTAAAATAAATGAAATTTTAGAAAATGAATCTCACGGATCGTGGTTAGAGGATATCTTTTTTTTAAAAAATATATTTTTAGAAAATCAAAAAAAATTCAGAAAATTGAAAAACTTAATGCAGCTTTAAACATTGAGTTGTTTTCTAGGCAGTGACGAAAAGCTAAATTTTAATTAGGAAATAACACCAAGAGGAAATTCATTGTTATGAAATTGTAGGGTAAATTATTGCCACGAAATGCAATTAATTTTCAAAAATATCTATATATCTATAATATGTCTATATTATACCTGAAATGAAATTTTCCCTTTTTTTTTTATTCATTTTTATTTATAAGCAGAAACTAAAAAATGACAATGATTTAAGTGCGGTATGACGAAATAATGCCAAACAAAACATGATCAGGAAAGACGGACAAATGAGGATGCTAGGACAGTCAACTCACCAAATAACAATGGAAATCTGTTTAACAATAATAAGAGGAAATTTGTTATTAAATCTATTATAATTTTAGATTTTTTTAGGTAAAAAATTTAATGATAAATTTTCAGTTGATATTTGTTTAAATGTATAATTATTTTAATTTTCAAAGGAAAAGATTCGGAATTGCTTTGGTTTGAAAATAAAAACAATTTAAATTCCGAGTGGACAAGTCACGTGTTAGATCATGGTCCAGATATTTATTTCCGGAACATACGTTTACAAACACCGGATGGAGTTAAAGATTGTATTTTAACTGCTCAATTTTTCACGAAGAAATTGGCTGTATACTGGACAAATGCGCCTAACAACAGTTGGACTGATACTTCACAGGTATTTATAGTTATAACTATTTTTTCTATTATAAATCAGACTTTAGAAGTTAATGATAACGGAGTTGAGTTAAGTAATGGTGTATAACGACTCATTCAAGAATATTTCACTTATATAGAGAGGCCGCCTGCTTTAGGCGAAGGTGCAGAAATTTTGACCGCGATGGCATTATACAGCAGGGTTCTTTTTCATGCCACATCTACCGTGACTTGGGACCTTGTTTATTTTAAGTTTCCATCTGAAAAAAACCGTAACTTTCTTTTCGTAATGCCGAGTTTTTGGCGAAAGAACAGTCAATACCCACTTTAAAGTTTTGTGTCAGACCCATTCGGAGTTCTAACTCACGACCTCCCACTTACGGAGCGAGCACTCTAACAACTGAGCTTCCGCATAACGGTAATACCGGTAAACATCGACATAATTTTAGTCGAAACAAAATTATCTCAACATGTCGACTTGATATCTTGACAAGTCGAGATATTATCATGAAAAGTTTTGATACCAAAATAAAAAGTTATATATTAGGTTATGTATTATGTGAGATATATAACACGACATGCCGCGATACTTGTGTTGACCAGTTGTGATAACTATCTCGATATCGCGACTTACTTTTATCGCGGCATGTCGTGTCGACTGAAATCATGTCGGTGTCAGAAATAAGCCACCATAGATGTCAGAAATAAGCCACCATAATTATGTCCTTTTAAAAATTTTCCAAATTAGATGGATGGGAAGATATTATGGATCATGTACGGTCTAATCCCCGCGTTTACGGATCACAGTACCACACGCCGACTTAGTTCGAATCAATCTCGAACAGATTCTAGTTTGAGAAAGTTTTCTATCTGCTGGTCATGTACTGATGTTTTTTCACATGATGAAAGGGCATCTTTAAGGATCCTTAAAGCCTCCCTAAAGCTGCCTTAAATGTCTCTTTAAGGACCTTTAAGGGGGCTTTAAAGATCCTTAAATATGCCTTTAAGGAGTCTTTAAGGACTCCTTAAAGATCCTTAATGGAAATTAAATTTTAAAGATCTTTAAGAAGGCTTTAAGGATCTTTAATGAAAAATTTATATTTTTCCTTTTTTTAAAAAAAAGCAATGAAATATTATTTTATCATTATCTTTTTTAAAATTTTATTTGAAAAAAAAAACTATTGCATGTATTAAAGCTGCATTAAGTTTACCAATTTTCTGAATTTTTTTTTGATTTTCTAAAAATATATTTTTTTAAAAGTAGATATCTTCTAACCACGATCCGTGACATTCATTTTCTAAAATTTCATTTCTTTTAGCTGTAAATAAACGGAATCCTCTGACCGGTTGGTCAGAGTTCTACGATGATAATTATGAGCTTGGAGCATGCGCACGGATGTAGGGAAAAGCCTAGAATCGAAAGTGAAACATGACAGATTGCATTAATTGTCCTTAATTAATATCCACATGTATTTTAACTGGTGTTATTTATCCCTAACTAAGTCACAAATGACAAATTCAACGAAGTTCTGTGTTTAATTTATCGTATTTCAATATTTTGAAAGTTGTGTTTAAATGACCCGGGTTTTGATGACGTATCCATGTTCTAATATTAGATCCGAAATGCTGCATCTCGCTGGGTAAATACTGTAATTTCTGTATTTATTCGAGCTTTTATCGTTGAACCAAATGTAACATTGTTCATTAGGAACATCAGTTATTAGATTAGCACCGTTTTAATTTTTTCTTTGGAAAACTTAATGCAGCTTTAATTTTGAAAAAATAAAGTGATAATATATTAATTTTTTTATATCTAATTTTTTAATCTCCAAGTTTTCATTTTATTTATTCAATTTTATTTAATTTTTGTTTCTTTATTACATTCTTAGTCTAATTGGATGTTATTTAATTAAATGGAAATTACAAGAAATATTATCATTAAACTCTTCATTTGGTATCCGCTCTCAATGGGAATTGAACCCTGGTCCCTCAAATTAGGAGTCCATCATCTTACTTATGTAGCTGTGGAAGAAATTATATTGAATTCGACAATTATAAAATTTGTCCCTAACAATATGCAAATGAGATCACGTGACTGAAAGAAAACAAGTGGGACATTTTTCATTTATTTGTGAAAATTTTTTTTTATTCCTTTTAAAATATCTCTTACAACAAAAGGATCAAATTAATTTTATTTATTCATATTTATAAAAATTTCATATATAATTTGCTGTAGTCATCATTTTTATCTATATATAGAATTTTAATTGCATTAGATAAAATATGTGTTGATAGGAATGCATTCAAAAATTTACCTGTAATATACTTGTATATCTAACATCAATCAACAAGATGGTGTTTGATGATCAAGTGTATTAATCACTTAATTAATTAGGTTGATGACATCTGTTCTTTCTAACCCCTTTTACTTGAAAATTATTATTACTAAGTATTTATATGTAATAATTAAAGATGTAATTGATACAGAAGAAGCAGTATGTTAACTATACAAACAGCTTTTTAATTAAATAATTGACCATAATGTCCAAACTAAATAAATAAATAAATGATAATATAATATAATATAATATAATATAATATCATATCATATCATATCATATCATATCATATCATATCATATCATATCATATCATATCATATCATATCATAAATAAATAAATATGGTCTTTCCGAGTCTATTGTCAACAACAACAAAAAAATTAACAGTAATTTTTTCTGGAATCTGCAGTACACATACTTTACTAAGGTACTAGTAATATCATCCAAAAATGTCCGGTGTGTGTGTGTGTGTGTGTGTGTGTGTGTGTGTGTGTGTGTGTTGAGGGATTACCTATTTTTCACCGTCTAGTTGCGAATTAAATTCAGAAAGTGATAATAGTCAGAAATTGAATACATGTATAAAGAAAGGGAGAGCTTTTTTATAATTTACGGGTAGGTCAAGAATTCAATGTACGAGAGAGAGAGAGAGAGAGAGAGAGAGAGAGAGAGAGCTGATTACATTGAGGGAGAGACAGATAAGGGGCATCAGCGGAAACTAAATATTTTAAAGAAGGAGATATTAGAAACTGAATATGCTAAGAGAGAGACAGAGTGAGAGAGGGGGGTTCAGCAGAAACTGAATATTTTAAAGAGAGGGGAAGAGAGAGATAGTATCTACTTGTGTTTCAGAGAGAGAGAGGGGGGTCAGCAGAAACCGAATATGAGAGAGAGAGAGAGAGAGAGAGAGAGAGAGAGAGAGAGAGAGAGAGAGAGAGAGAGAGATCAGGAACTGAATACTTTGAGGGGCAGAGAGATAGAGGAAGATCAGCGGAAACTGAATATTTTAAAGAGAGAGAGAGAGAAAGAGAGAGAGAGGGGGGTTCAGTGGAAACTAAATATTTTAGAGAGAGAACAATTGGAACAATTAGTTAATACATTGAGAGAGAGAGATAGGGAGAGAGATTATATGGGTATGAATATTCAGAGAGAGGGGAGAATATTTACTTTACCAACTCTTTTTCATTAGGAATTGAAATTATTCGAATTCCGATAACATCATGTGTCTGTTTCATAAATGTCAATTCAAAGACACTAAAATGTGCTCTCTCTTAAAAATAAAATAAAATAAAATAAAATAAAATAAAATAAATAAATAAATAAAATAAAATAAAATAAAATAAAATAAAATAAAATAAAATAAAATAAAATAAATAAAATAAAAAGATATATGACATGCTTAGAAGATTATTTTGCAATTACTTTTATTTCTTTACTTAATTTATGTTTAAATATTTTAATATTAAAATTGTCGCTTAAAATCAATTCCGAAAACAAACACCCTTTTATTTCCAACACCCAGAGTTCAGGGTTAGGTAATCATTTGAACATAATATTTGACTTTATAGTTATCTCCTACCTAGATAAGAAACTGCACATCAAAGTCAAAAGCCGCGCGTGAAATAACCTGGGATCTATAATCAAACAACTACCGCTGTTTACAATTAACAAATACCGTTAATTACTTTATGATTACTGCCGATGATTAAAACACGGGTTGTTTACCTGTACTGTGAAAATTGCACATTTGATCTGTTATTATAGAAAGACTACATTTAAAATATTGTAAATTAATATTACATTTAAAAAAATCAACACCAAATTTTATTGTTTATGGTGAACTTGGAAGATTCCCACTCAGTGTTCATATTAAAACCAGAATTGTCAATTTTTGGGCTGGTTTAATTATAGGAAAACAAACAAAATATTCATATTTGATATATAAGCTGATATATTGTAAATTCTTAAATGGTGTAAACTCTGGCTGGATTAGTTACTTGAAGTCAATTTTTGATGAGTGTGGAATGAGTAATATTTGGTATTCTCAGTCATTTAGTAACATAGACTGGATTGTTAAATCTATTAAACAAAAACTGTGTGACCAATTTATTCAGAAATGGAACAGCGATTGTTATAATTCTACTAAAGGTACTTCTTATAGGCTTTTTGTACGTGATGACTTTAAGATGCAATATTTTTTAACTTCAAATTTGTCTGTTAAAAATAAAATTATTTTATCTCAATTTAGATCTAATAACCATAAACTACCTATTGAATCGGGTCGATGGCAGAATATTCCAAAACAAAATAGAACTTGCAATTTGTGTCACAAAGATATTGGTGATGAATTTCATTATTTAATGATATGCGATGTTTTATCTGGTATTAGAAAATTATATGTACCTTTATTTTATTAGAAAAATCCAAACATTTTAAAGTTTTTTGAACTTTTTTCTAGTAAAAAAACCTCAGTATTGAATAATTTATGCAAATTTATATGTATTATTAATGAGAGAGTCAATCCTCCTGGTTAACATCCTATTTGAACTCATGTATGCTATTATATTTACATATGTGTATTATAACTAATAGATGTTCTCAGTATTGTATTTATTGTACAATTAGAGAAATAAAGAACTTGAACTTGAACTTGATCTCATTCATTTATGAATTAAGAAACAAGTATTGTCATGTGCTGATTTTGAATTTCTATCAAAATAATGCATTCAAAATCAGCACATGACAAGTTGTCATGTGATGATTTTGAATGCATTATTTTAATAGAAATTCAAAATCAGCACATGACAGTATTATTAGGAAACTACATACGGCTCCTCTACAAAAACTTATTGTAGAAACTAGAATTCAGACAGGTGTTATCTATTTCTCCTATGTCGTATAAACTATAAAAATTCAAGATATACTAAAAACAAATCATACTTTTTAACTGAATGAATGCAATAGCCATCGTTCCATTATAATTGAAAAAAAAATTGAGTTTTTATGAAACATCTTTAAGTATCCTTAAAGCCTCCTTAAAGATCCTTAAAATTTCAGTTCCATTAAGGATCCTTAAAGAGTCCTTAAAGATCCTTAAAGGTGTCCTTAAAGAGTCCTTAAAGATCCTTAAAGATGGAACGGCTTTAAGGAGGCTTTAAGGCACCTTTAAGGATCTTTAAGGACATATTTAAGGATCTTTAAGGGTCCTTAAAGATCCTTAAAGGAGGGGGTTGGTCTATTGTTTCTGACCACCCCCTCCCTTTATTTACTGACCGCTTCCATATAATTAAAATCGTCTCGACCAGGGAAAATTCAATCCAATTCACTCTACTGTAGATAACTAGGAAATAGGAGTTACAAGAGAATTATTGTTTTCACTTGCAGATTAAGTCCAGAGTTATAGATGATACAATAGGTTCCGTATTTGAGGTACAAACCGAAGATCTAAACTCGGATGGCAAAGTGGAGCTCTTAGTTACTAACAATGGAAATAATGGATCCATTTTTGTGTATGAAATCCCTAATGATTTTAGGTAAGATGCACTGAATATATTTAATTAAATACATATAAATAAATTAGAATAGAATCTTGAAATCTTGATGTTAATGTTGTACACATGGTTATGTGTTTGTGACCTCAAAAGCAAAAGAATTGTAACAAGTAAGGTACTAACGACTTTTAAAATATCGGTTTAACCGCCTTTTAACTTAGTATGATCAACAATATTTTACTTAAAAATTGCACACACACACACACACACACACACACACACACACATATATAATTCGTAACTTAGTATGCTACAGGAGATGTTGTAAATTTCACGTCTTCGTTTATTTTAAAGAATTAGTAAATAGTTTGATCGATATCTGTGACATGTGCTACTTTTGATTTTTTTATGAAATAATACATTCAAAAGTAGCTCATGACATCTGTACTACAAGAGATGGTGTAAAATGTTTGTTTTCTTCTTTAATAGAACTGAAAGTTTACACGACATGTTTTAGCAAGTGGCTTCTCGCCGAGAAAACCTGGAACTGGAAAAGGAGCACCTGGATCACCAAAGGCGGTCTTTCCTACCACTAGACCTTCTAATGGGTAGATATGAGAGAGAGAGAGAGAGAGAGAGAGAGAGAGAGAGAGAGAGAGAGAGAGAGAGAGAGAGAGAGAGAGAGAGAGTGTGTGTGTGTGTGTGTGTGTGTGTTCCCTAAAATAGTTTTTCATGTAAAATGAAAAGAAGATTCGTGGATACTGGTGGCTAAAATCCATTTAATTGAAATGAGCCAAGCAAACACAATCATACGAAGCTGACTTATGTTTCAGACTTTGTATAAACACTAGATACAGTTTTAGAAAAGTAAACGGTCTACGTTTTGTTGCATTTATACTTTTGCATAATCTTTGCTAACAAGTTTCTTGTACAGCTGATTTCTTCTGAAGACTATATTTAAAATTTCAAACAATTATCAAGCCAACAGATATTGAAATGTTTTCTTTATAATGAATTAATTCTTTCTATTTTCCAGAACTAAACCGAGTATTCTTCTCTCTGGGGATGATAATGGAAGAGCCTATTTACTAGTACCGACTTCCGCTAGTAACACAGACTGGAGTTACAATCTCACAACGTTTTTAGACGCCGGTGATGGAACAGTTGGAGAATTAACGTACGCTGATGTAGACAATGATGGTTTTAACGAAGTGTTCGTTCCTTCTTATTCCACAAATGAATTATTTGTTTTCAAGTTTATGAAATAAAACTTTTAAAAAATCCTTATCCGATTCACTATTTTTATAATTTGATATAATGGTTTTAGTTGAAAACGTAATACCAATAACTGAAAGATAACATTTTAACTAAGAAATATATACTTCGTTATTATATAGCTAAAACAAATTAGCAGTTTGCGAAAGTTAATGTATTTTATTTGCACCGATAAGCCCTTTTTAAATGCACCAAATAATTATAACCCATCTATTTGCTCAGAAAACTTGTTTTTCCCTTCTTTCTTTCTTTTTTATATTATTATTATTATTATTATTATTATTATTATTATTATTATTACATGTATTATTATTATTATTATTATTATTATTATTATTATTATTATTATTATTATTATTATTATTATTATTACGAATTTTATCTGACAAATAACTGTTTTGAAATTAAAATCAACAACGTCAAAATTGGTTAGAGTCTTCTTAAGTTGGTTAGGATTAAATGGATTTGATTAATAGTATTTTACGCCCATGTCAAGATTTTTTCACTTTTATCCTGGCGGTCAGTTCAGTAAAGGTGGAAAAAACTTGTACCAGGAGAAAAACCACCGACCTTCGACAAGCGAACTGACAAACGATCTGTCAGGCAGGGAGAGGCGCTGCAAATCGTAAGCTCGCACTTTACAGCACTCGGAAAATGATATCCTGAGGGAATTAGAAGGTTATAGTATTTAGAAAGTAATTCTGATATATACACAAACGACATGGTATATGTACATTTACTTTAAGCTTTTTTTAACATTTTTCAACTGTTTTAGTTTTTGTATCTATGAACTTTCTCGGCCCCTAGTGCCACTGACTTTGTGAAATGTGCACATATGGTACATTAAAATTTAAAAAGGTATTTTGTTAGAAGTTTACTCTCTCTTATTGTATACCGCTGCTGGTGTGGTACAACTCCCCGAGAATATCCGTAACTCGGTAGTATGTACTTTGTGGTGACAGACAATGTACCAGGCAGCAAACTGTTTAACCGTCTTAAATTGTTCCCTATGCAAAGCATTTCTTAGCTTGAAAATTTTGAAACTTTATTCTAACTATGTGGCTTATGTTTTTGTAGCTATGAACTTTTTCCCTACTGTCACTGATGATGAAAGACTTTACGAAATAGGCACATATAATTAAACATAAAAACTAAACAGTTATTTTGTTACATATATTTATTTGTAATATTAATATGATATTAGAATTCAAACCAATCAACAAAAGCCAACGAATGTAAATCCCGCCATGATGACAGACCGTTTGATCTACGTAGCATCTGTAGCAAAGGCGCCCTCCAGTGGCAATACAATATGCCGGAACTACTGTTATGTTAGGTAATGGCGGATCGGGACAGGGTGGATCCGGTGTTGTACATTCCGGTGGTGGTTTACATGTCGGAATTTCCTCGGATGGACATTGGGGACACCCGGTTTTGTTATTATATTCTGGTTTGATGCAGTCAAACGGAGTATGTTTAGGAAAGCCTCCGGAACAACAAGTCGGATGACATATTCTTTGTTTCGTTTCTACAAAAATCACATTTAGAACCATGTATAATTATCTATATTTACGTTAAAGATATTAGTTTGCTACAATTTGATGATAAAAATTACTTGTTGTTTCCCATTCAAATTCACATTTTTAGTTAGATTTGTCAATCTAAATTGCACAGTTCATATTAACAGGAGAATAAAATTTTATATTTGCTGAAAAAAAAAACACTTAAAGTGTTCCATTTTGGTGAAATGCAAGTTAGAAGAGAATCGACTTTACTTAGTTCTTGACTAGCTTTAGTTTTTTTGGTTTCCGCTAAACAAAGCATCTAGTTAGTTTTCAATATTAATAGCAACAGCAGATCAGAAACGCAGGTACAATACTGTCGGACTCCATGAACTTCTGTTTACATAAGTCTTATACATTGAAGCAAGCTGCTTACAATTGAATTGTTGACTCAACAAAATTGCAAGTCTAGGCTAATCAAGGCTCTTAAAAGTTTTATGGTCGTCATCACAATATTGTTGATAAGTATGAAGTCGCTGTATCCTAACATATACTGGGTAAATTTGACACATAGTTTTCATGTTCCTTTCAATTTGATTTCGCACGTGACGGGTGTAGATAGCTAGACAGGAGGTGCTTCCCAGACTTCCAGAGTCTCGGCATCGCTTCTTTCATGGAAGTCCATGTGCATAACTGACCTGGCCAGTTTTCAAAGTTTTTACCTTGTTTTTTTTTTTTTTTTTTTTTTTTTTTTTTTTTTTTGTTTTTTTTTTTTATTTATTTATTTATTTTATTATTTTTTTTTTTGTGGGAAAGTGATTTGGGACATGGAACTGGTATGTTTGTATTTTAGTTAAATATTTTAATAAACTTGTCGGGAATTCGATGTCACTTTACATTATGTCAGTGCTCTGTAAAAACTTACAAGTAGGACTTGTGTTTTAATGGATTGCTCAAAATAAGGTTGAACTTGCAAACCAATGTACCTTTCCGACAAGCGCTGTCTTTGTAGATGTAGATTAGTAGATAAAACTCTGTAACTTTGTTTGATTTTATCTTCATCTTCTTCTCTTGAAATGTTGCAAATGTTATAGTTAAAGTTTTGTACAAATCTATTTTAGCTGTTATGCGTGTCTTAAAAATATTATTGTTTTTATTACCTGAATGACCTTTAACCTTGTATTCTATGACTTAAAAAATGTCCCATTTTTCTAAGTGTTTTATGTCCATACATTATAAACCTTTATCAAAAATTGAAAAAAAATTAAAAAAAAAAAAAAAAAAAAAAAAAAAAAAAAAAAAAAAAAAAAAAAAAAAAAAAAAAAAACAAAAAAAAAAAAAAAAACAACAATCAACAAACAAACAAACAAAGTAATATGTAACCTGTAATAAATTTACCATTCGTCAGTTGGACAGTCACAAAGACAATTATTACCACCACAAACAGTACTGTACGTAACATTGTGTTTCGTTTTGGACTTGTATTATTACAAAGAGGTCAATCCTATTTTGGCTATCAGTAAGTATATATATGTACGGACCAAGATAATAAAGACGTCTTGTTATATTTTAATCATGTGTCATCTTAAATGAAATGTGTGTAAATTAAAAACCTACCTGAATGAAAAGATATCGATCGGTGGCTAAATGTTGTTTTACGTCATATCACTATTTTTCAGCAATTCGTGACATTTGTTTTATTAATCTTGAGGATTATTGTCGAGCCTGGCATCGCCATAAGGCGAGACTAAGGTGTTACTTTTCCGGTGTCGCTGGTGACGGCGGTGTGTCAAAATGTGAAAGTTTATGTTAAAGTCAACAACTAACCAGGCGAGACATTTTATCCCGTGGAATTTTTGTCCTTTTCACAAGTTTATATGGTGCGTATGTGTACAAGTGTTTTTTTATTTACAATGTACCAGTGTGTACTTATGGCGACCTTTTGAAGCGCATAAACCTCGCAGACAACTCAGCCCATTATACTAGTACCGAGCCAATGAGTGAAGGCTAACAAATCGCAGCGCCCCCTATTGTCAGGGTTCAAATCTCACTTAAAAAGATCCTAGTATGAAAACGTTTGTCAGTTTTCTTGCCAAAAAATAGATAAATTTAACCTAATCAAAATAAATTAAAAATAATATAAAACAGCGGTTTTCACTGGAATCCCAGTTTTCCTCTTCCATTCCAGAACTACCAACCTCTATATAAGTGAAAGAAACTTGACTGGTGGTGTGAGGGGGGGGGGGGGGGTGGGGGGTAAAACACCATTACATTACTACATTCTTCAATTGATAAGATTCATCAGTTTTAAAAAACACACTAAAGGAAATATTAAACTTAAAATATTCCGCGACTTAAAATATTTCATGTATTTTGCTAAACATTATTACAAGAAACTGCAAACTTTTTGACAGGTTTACTAAAGAAATAAAACAAAAAGTTTTTTGAAAAATGTGTTTTATTGAAAGATATCATATTCATGTACACGCTTCGGAGACTGATTCAATGTTTAATGAATTAAGGACAGTCGACAACCTTAAAAATTCTTAACCGACTGAAATAACATAAATTTTACAAACTTACGAATATAAACATGTATATAATCAGCAAAACTAGACAAAAACAAAAGAAAAAAAACATTCTTCTATTTTATTATCCGAGAAATTCACAAGAGTTACTGATAAAACAGTACAATTAGATCGAAAGACCTGAAGCAACATGTCTTAAAACTTAAAATGATTGTGTTTATCGGCTGGCTGCAAGTTGCAAATAAAAGTTGTAAATACTTCGAACAATGTTTGTCTAAACTTTTACTGTTAGGATACACTTCATTTACTTCAAACGTCAAGCTTTTTGATTTCAGCCACGTTTTAACAATTCGAGCTTTTTATCAAAAAAACAATGAAAAAATGCAAATACCTGAATTTTCATGTTGATGCAGCATAAATCGACAGCTGTACATCTTGAAGTACTACATTTTTTTGTAAATAATTTTTTTTGTGTCTGCATGCTTTGAATAAATCCCACTGGCGTAATTTTTTCAAGATGGAATTCAAGAAGGGTATTGATATACATTCAAGACCCGTGAAATTTGACGTAAAGCAATCAATCAAAATTACTAAAAAACAATGAATGTCAAAATACTGCTAATGACATGTATGCTAACGATAAAATAATAATAATAATAATAATAATAATAATAATAATAATAATAATAATAATAAATACAAATTAATTTTAATGACACACTTATTTCTTAGCATTTTTGACCATTTCTAAGAAATGCAAATGCCATCTAACGTCCTCTGTAAGTTCTGGATGAAAAGCGGTTGCCATTACGTTTCCCTGTTGGATCGCCACAATGACGTCATCGTTTTTATCTGGACGGTGTAACTTTGCTAGCACAGTTACTGAAGGATCACACACTTCAACCACTGCGGGTGCTCTTATAAAAACACCATGAAAACTATCTGTGTCTGTATCAGTTTTTGTCAAACATTTTTCTTGAACTGTGACCGGAGCTTCGAAGCTGTGTACCTGACGACCAAAGAAATTTCTTGATACTACTGTGTCGAGTTTTCCTAGCTGAAATGAATTTAAAGATGGGTTTTTAATTAAATACATGTATGTAAATAGATATCAAATAACATTTGAATAATAAATTTACAGAGCGTGTAGAACACATCGTTCAAATGGCAATACAGCATAATTTCACCTACGGAGAATTTATGATTGCTCAAGGTTTATGACGCTCTATGTTCTTAATCTTGCCATATAAGAGTGTCCTAGCATTTGCAAATTACAAACATGCTTCTCTCGCTACTTTTTAACAGGTACATACGTTTGTCAGAGACCATGAGCAAAACATTACATCAATTATTTTCATTCTATTTGCTCTTACAAATGCTAGCATAATGGCACATCATCAATGCTCGATAGCGATATTGTTGATTGTTCAAGATTTTTTTTATCAAATTCTACATAATTACCGTTGGCTGTCCTCCTTGTTTCTGATTTTCAGTAAATTTTGAAAGCAATATCATCCCTGCACATGTCCCCCAAGACACGTGTCGGTCTTCATCCATCCATTTCCGTAACGGCTCTTCCATCCCATTACGTTTCAAAAATAAACTTATAGTCGTACTTTCTCCTCCTGGAATGATAAGTCCATCTAAATCATCTGTCACGTGATCAGGATGTCTGACCTCTGTGACCTGAATGTTAGTTTCAATATCCAGTAGTTTCTGTGCTTTCATTAACGCCACTTTGTGTTCCTGGAACGCTCCTTGCACCTCGAGTATTCCGATTTTTATCTGCATTGTGTCGTTTTCGATTGATCCGGAAGGAGGCATTGAGATTCTTTTTCAACTCTTCAATATTTTAACCTAAAAAGACAAAAAAACGCAAACTAGTATAAATACAAAAACTGATTAAATGAAACACCTTTCCTTTATAATTATCATTATTTTATATTTATCGTTATTATTATTATTAGATTGGTTTTTTTTTTTGTATCCAGCTAATTTTTGGTAGATAAGAATGTTATAAAAGTTAAATAAAATGTGTCTAGGAATATATTATTATTTTGCAATTAAAGAATTTTCCATCAGATCTGTCGAAAGGGGTAAACACTATCAGCTTGCTCGACACTTCGTTATAACTATGTCTCGGCACTTACTCGGCCTCTCGACCCCTTGTTACTTGACATCAGATAAATTATGGCTGAGCTTAATACGCCGTTATAACACCATATTTTAGAAAGCTTTTGAGATTATAAATTTCTTAAGTTAGTTTAAGATTAGTTAAATAATCAGTTTTAAGTAGCGGGGGTGTGTTCGTATATATGCGTCAGTGAGCAAGCTTCGTCGCATTAAAGAACGTGATGAAACGGCAACGCCTAATTTAATTATGAAATTAAGTAAGTAAAAAGGTGTTGAAAGACGTTTTTGAAGCCCTGTTTGATTATCAAAACGGATAAATGGTGTCGAATTAAGACACCGGATGTTTACCTGTCCAAGTAAATGTTATAAACAAAAATGACAGCAGACTTACTTTTTTCGTTAGATTTCGCTCTTAAAATCTTTATACATTACATTCCATTTTTATATTTCAAAATATATAATAAAACTATGAATTCTGGGGAGAAAAAAAAATCAAGAAAACACAACGCGTATTTATTTATTTATTTATTTATTTATTTATTTATTGAATATTAGCTATTTGTATGACAACATCATTCATCTCTAATGAGTTTTGTCTTATATTCAATTCCTACAATAACAGCTAACAAGGAATGGATTGGATTAATGGTGTTCTAAGTCCCAGTCAAAATGCTTTCACTTATATCGAGGCGATCAGTTCTGAAACGGTTGGGGAAATCGTAGCACCCAGGAAAACCACTGACAGTTGGTAAGCGAATTGAAAAAAAAATTATCGAACTAGTATCTCTCCGGTTGTGATTCAAACCTAGGCGCTTTGAGGCACTGTGATCCGTAAGTGCGCAATAGTTTACGGAGGATCAACTGCTTGACCACTCATTAACTTCTTGATTCCTCGTTAGTTAGTGAATCTGATCAAGCTCGGCTGCCGAAGAGCCGATGGAGCTGTCAATCTGTTTATAGCTCAAGCCTTTCGGCAAGTGGTTTTGTCATTACTTGGTAACTCTGTAGCTACCGATCTTCGATTCTTTTTTTCGCTAGCTCGGTGCTTAACTCTCGATATGTCTGTGTCGTAGAATAAGTACTCTTATGTAAAATAATGTTTATTTTCCGTTTTACCATCACAAATATACTGTTTTGGTCATTTGTTATTACTACAAAAGACCAAATTAACGCAGGATAAAACTGCAATGGACTTGGGGGTCATGTAGCTTATAATTAGTTGGTAGAGATCTAACAGTTAGCGTGGGAGATCCCACTGAGGTTCGATTCCTGGATCTACTCGTTATTGTTTCTTTCATTTGGCGAGAAAAGGGCTTACTATGCGTCATTCTAGGTTAAACTTGGTGATGTTTCGAAGGTGTGTAAATAAAAAAAAATAATAAAAAGAGAACAAAGTTTTGATCCGGGTAGATCTTTTCTTTTACACATATAATATCAATAGAATCCGAGTTAT
This sequence comes from Tegillarca granosa, assembly GCA_029721355.1. Classification (NCBI taxonomy): domain Eukaryota; kingdom Metazoa; phylum Mollusca; class Bivalvia; order Arcoida; family Arcidae; genus Tegillarca; species Tegillarca granosa. Next base: position 29,116,203 of record CM056601.1, on the reverse strand, counting down.
GAACAAAATATTCACAAAAAAGGCATGACGATATGAAGGAGAAACGAAAATTATTTAATACAGCATTTCTTGATTACAAACCAGACAGGCCCAAGCATCCCCCCCCCCCCACCACACACACGCTATATATTTATATAAATTTATTGACTTTTTGCTACCGTAAGCTTACTTATCTTCTAAAGAGCAAAATTCGACATCTGTTATTCTCCTAACCTCATTTGAATTTTAAAAAGTCAAAAATTTAAATTAAATATACATAATTCCATGAAATTGTATTTCAATTACCATAAATTATATTCAAATCGATATTTTCTGCGATATGTTACTTCAGTAAATGACAGTTACGAATTAGCTTACTAGTTCTATGTCGAAATTAAATAACTCTTAGTAAAAAAAATCATTTATGCTATCAAGAGAGAGAGAGAGAGAGAGAGAGAGAGAGAGAGAGAGAGAGAGAGAGAGAGAGATTACCCGTGTATGTAATGGCAGTCCTTGTTAATCATCGTAATAATCGTAATGGTGACTTTGGACAGGTATACTCACCTTTAATTAACTTCAATACAAACACATGTTACATAAATTAAATTTATCCATCAAAACAAACACATTCTATTACGAAACAACGCGTGTCATGTGGATTCTTAACGGGATATTGACTGCATGATAGGGCGGACGTAGTCAGGTTAAAGGACACTCAGTGGGGATAATTATTTTGAATAAGATAAATTAAACTACAAAGATAATTAATTTTATTTTTTTCAAATATTTTAAATTATTAAGGATATCTTTAATCGTACGAAAATAAATTTATATTTGAAAATTTTACAAATAATTTGAAGATAAACAAACTTATGTAAGTGAGTTCACCTTTCGTGGGCCTCGTGGATCATGGTTTTAAGTGATTACTCAAGCCGGGACCTCTATTTTTAATTCAAGACGCAAAACCAAAGGAAGAAAAATATACCAAAATGACAGAAAAATTGGTAAACGGTAAGAAAAAAATTATTTTCATTGAAAATTAACGTGAATATTTGCTTTTTAGCAACTGACCTTCAATATAAAGAGACGTAGGACATTATATATAAATAACAGTGCATGATCATCGATCTGGTTATTTAACTTTTAAAGTTGTACGTTTGTATGCCTATACACTGGCAATTTATACGTGTAAAGTAAATGAAAATCACACATATAAGTCAGAATTATATGTACTAGTATATTATCACTAGGGTTTGAACACTTCAACTTGCTAAATACCTTACTACCTGAAAGAGTCCATGATGAGATGTGTTCATACTAAAATTAATGAAAAGGTACAAGGGTCGATTTGGTGTATTATTGCCATTATTAAGATGTGTAACAAAGCTATCAAATTTTTAACTCCAATGATTAATTCGAGATAAGTAAACAATATCTGGTATTTTGACTGAGTTGTATCATGTACATATGTATATGTAAATTTTAAAGTTATTTTATTAGAGAATACACACACACACACACACACACACACACACACACACACACACAGCTTGGTGACACATATGGTTGGACAAACTGTAGCGGTCTGGGCAGTTGAGCTGGCAGGGTGTTTCGTGCTCGATCCCCGGTTCGACCCTGCATTTTCTCGCTCCTTTACAGTTTGGCAGTCAGTGTGGCCCTAGGAAGTGTTGGACTGGCAATTGCCATGTCCATCCGAGGGAATTTAAGGCGAGATTTCCCATAGGACCATGGGAATCTCAAGAACAACAGGGTAAGAATGTAGTGGTCTGGGTAACTCAGTTGGTAGGACACTCGCCTATAATGCGGGAGGTCACCGTGGTTCGATCCCCGGTCCGACCCTGCATTTTACTCCTTACTGTTACAAAACCAGTGGTTTTGAGCGAAACTAGTCGTTTTATACCATAACTATTTCGTACCAGGACCATTTCGTACCTAAATCTGTCCAGTTCGTACCATATTATATACGGTCCATTTCGTACCATATAATATGTCCATTTCGTACCATATAATATGTCCATTTCGTACCATACAGTATTCAGCGATACTACCATTTCGTACCAATGACTTCAAACGTAATGAAAATAGAGATTTAAAAAAATTAAAAGTAAATAATAATATTAATTATAACTTACAATTATGGAATATGAAAATATTATGTGCTAATTATTTAAAAATAGATATATACATTGCATATGTTTGAAAAATAACATGGTCTAATTGGTAGCATAGTGTTTAAACATAAGAAAAATCATGCTTAACGTATGGTATACGAAATAGTCCAACAAGATGGTACGAACTGGTTATGGTACGAAATGGTTTTTAATATGGTACGAAATTTAAATGGATGGTACGAAATGACTGTAAACCATAAATGACAGTAATTGTTTGTCAGCAGAATTGTGGATATTTATTTTCAGGTGTTGTGCATGAAGTTACAAATCTGACACTAAAAGATGCCAAAATTGTACATCAGACAGGTAAAATAATAATTTATACATTATTTTTAAAATATGACCTGTTAGTTAGTTGACAACACCATATTGTTATGTAAAAATGATGGATACTAGTATTTCTTAAATTCTATGTACTAAAGTATTTACATACATGTCCTCGTTCCATTTTGTATAAAATAGTTTCAAAATTGAGTGAAATCATATCAAACCAAATAATTAAAAAATATCCATTTCTTTTGTCAATGTCCTGAAGCCAGCCAGCATTGAGACACTTGTCACGGTCAAGAAAAAATGTATCCGATTTTAAGACAAATGTTGATGAATAACATAAGATACATATTTAGTGCATCATGCAACCATCGACGTTAGTCGCCATCATAAGATATATATATATTATATATAAAGAATTTAATAATTATATGCCCGCGAACTTTTAAACGTTTCAGAAGGATGAATGACATTGGGCTACTCAAATTACAAGGGCATGTATTTCGGTCTTTATTGATAATACCAGACAAGGTTAATCGTAAAGTTTCTACTTTTGATTCCTGTAATTAAGTTGTAATAGGCGTAAATGTTAATTTCAGGCACATTTAAGGTAAAGGCTGGTTTAGCCCAAATGGCCAAAGGTGGAATTATAATGGATGTAACAACGCCAGAGGAAGCTAGAATAGCAGAAGAGGCTGGGGTACACACACACACACACACACACACACACACACACACACACACACACACACTCTCTCTCTCTCTCTCTCTCTCTCTCTCTCTCTCTCTCTCTCTCTCTCTCTCTCTCTCTCTCTCTCTCTCTCTCTCTCTCTCTCCCCGCAATTATGACAGGTTTAACGACGATTTCATTTTTTTAATTAAAATCGGTTTCCTGTTTGCGATTTTATTATGTTTGTATAATTCAGTTTTATTTGTTTAAGTTCTCATACTAAACACCCATTATCATATTTATCAGAAATTAGAGATATATATTGGACAATGTAGAATTTACATGTCCCGTTTTCGTATTCAAGGCTTGTGCAGTTATGGCATTGGAGAGAGTTCCCGCTGATATACGTCGTGATGGTGGAGTTGCTCGTATGACAGACCCAAAAGTAAGTTCAGTTTACCCTTATATATGCGTATGATTTTAATTGAAAGACTAGAAAAAAACTTTTTTTTCATTTCAGTATTGTCATGTCTTGTCGTTAACCCAACCAAAAGACCAGGCATTTGAAATTTTGATGAAACAAAATAATACACATGACTTTGGTCTGGAAGCGACAGGGGGAAAAAAACTTTTATATTGCTAGTTTGAAAGTTCAGTAAAAATATATAGAAAATGTGACATGTAGAATAAAATTTCTGATATGCATGTATTGCATTATTAAACGTTACACGAAATAAAGACTGTTTTGATGAATAACTATTCTTTTATAAATGTATTACATTATCTCGCTGTCTAGTTAGATCTTTTATAAAACACACACACACACACACACACACACACACACACACACACCTTGAATTATGAACATTGCACTTGGTTTTTGCAGAAAATCAAAGAAATAATAGCTGCAGTAACAATTCCTGTCATGGCTAAAGCCAGGATTGGTCATTTCGCTGAAGCGCAGATATTAGAATCTCTAGGTGTAGATATGGTAGATGAATCAGAAGGTAGGGATGTGATATAAATAGAACTTAAAAGAATTCCCCAGTGTCTTGAGTCAAACACTCTTTTATCCTAATGTCAATTGCCTTCGAAAACCAGATAAGAACTTTTAGCAATGATCTCAAATTTTCTGTTTAATATCATAATTGATATTCTCCATGTTCCGTCTTATTGAGGTTTATTATTATTATTATTATTATTATTATTATTATTATTATTATTATTATTATTGTTGTTGTTGTTGTTGTTGTTGTTGTTGTTGCTGATGCTGCTGTTTGGTCTGGCACTTCTTAGACAATCGGGTTATTGACATCAGTTCTCAACGACTTTGCTCTTGGGTCATCTGCTAAGTCGAAAATATTATCTTGAGAATGAAATAGTTTTAAAAACTATCTTATAATGGAATGAAAAGAATAATCTATACATGTTTTTTTCTTTTTCATTATTCAAAGAAGGACAGTTGTACTTTGGAAGTACTACTAGTTGAGGCTTTTTTGTTAATATTTAAACCGTTTTTTTTCAAAACAAAATCTAGAGGATAATTTTTACTCTTATATGAACAATATGTTCAAGAGATAAAATTAAGTTCTGCGTTATGTTTTCTCGATGAAGAGAACGATTCAAAATGAAACAATTTAGCAACATGATCTTGTAGCATTGTACTTGAACAATATTGTTTTTTTTTCAGTCTTAACACCGGCTGATGAACATAACCACATAGACAAACATCAGTTTAAAGTGCCTTTTGTTTGTGGAGCTCGAGATCTTGGTGAAGCATTAAGGAGGATATCAGAAGGGGCAGCGATGATTAGAACAAAGGGACATGCAGGAACAGGTTCGATAAAAATGATTATAAAAACGGTTAAGACAAAACGGTTCTTCTCATGTTACAGGATATATATATATATATATATATATATATATATATATATATATATATATATATATATATATATATATATATATATATGTTTTGTAATTGATAAACATGATGTACATAGTGAATTTGTGAACATTTTCTTTTGAACTATTGATTGTTAGCCATATAGATTATATGTTTTGCTTTGCTTGTTCTCTATCTAAATTTTCAGAACACTCTGAATATATGTGAATAAGTTAAGTTGTTCTTCAATTCATCCAACATATCTTGAAATATTTTACAATATTAGCATTTATTTTCACAATTGCAGCGTTTTATTTTTTAACATCTTACTTATTATCAAACAAACACGGTATTACAATAGTACAAGTCCACACTTGTCGTAAGTATAACTTTCTTCAATTATGCAAGTGAAGTAAATGTTCTTAAGGAATTCAAAACGAGCATTTACCAATTATGCAATTGATTACTTTTGTACTTACCATTTCTCTATTCTCTAATAGGTGATGTTGCTGAAGCAGTACGTCATGCTCGAACAATAAACAAACAGATTAAGATGGCTAAGGTAATGGACCACACAGAGATATACGCATATGCCAAGGAACTTCGGGTTCCAGTCGAATTACTCAAGCAAACAGCAGAGTTAGGAAGGTTACCTGTAGTGAATTTTGCAGCAGGAGGATTAGGTTGGTTTATAAATTAAGAAGCAATTCTAATCGAATCTGAAATCAAATATCTTATTATGCAAGTTTTGTTTACTGTTGAACCAAAATTGTGAAAATATCCTTCTCCGAATATATTTGGTCAATTGAAACTACGGTTAATTTAAGGGCCTTAGGAAGGATAGAGAAAAGTAAGCAACTGGCAGGTATGTCTGGAATCCACGCTGGCTGCTGTTATACTGAACTGCTTGTTACGGGCATTTTAGATACAATTTTTTTGTTGTGTTTTAGTAAGCGGCTTTTATTTGACTAAATTTGTTAAATCTTCTCTTTTGAAATCAAGAAATATATTCCACCTTAAACTGGTTTGAAGTTTCCTAGGTTTTAAATTGATATAACAAATGTATAAATTAACTAATTTTGTTCAAATATTTAATATAGAACGTAGAACTCATTGGGCGTAAAAATGTAATTTTTTAGTTATGTTCTTTGAAAATATTCTCTTGAAAAAACAAGTTAAATTTGAACAACATAAGGTGTTAGCTACATATTGGAACCATGTTAAGTGATGTGATGGGTGATGTGATCAGCAAATGTTCTATAAGACCTGATGTCTGGCCTGTCAACTTCAATTTAATAATTTATCTTCTTGGCACACTGCTACGATTGATATAATTTAGCCTTATTGAACTAAAACTATTATTGTCAGTGTTCTTGGTTGCTAATTCCATGTTTTACATACCTAGTAAATACATGTAATATACAAGGGAATGACATTTTGAAATTTCTTCTCTGTGGGCAAGATAATTTTAGTGTGAATTATATAGACATATATATAACATATCATTATACCAGTTTAAACCGGATGGAGTTAGGTCAGTCTTGTTTGTTAAAATCAAACTTCTGACAAAAGTTTTATATTGAGCGTGCATATTAAGAACCTGGGTTTTTCGGTCTTAAAATAAGTTCGCCAAAGTCCTTTCGCTCTTCTTGTTTGTCCCGATTCTGTTCATAAGTTTATACAACCCAGAGTACTACATGTATTTATATTTGCTAAACAACGCGTTTTGTTTCATATTCTAATAACGATAACGTTATGATGATGTTTGCGACTGTTTTTAATGTGAAAGAATATACATGTATGTAACATGTATACAATTTGACCTTGGACTGATTCCAATCCAGGTACATGTGCATATAAACGTTTTACCTGTTTAATATACATATTGTATAAAATGTTTATATAACATGCATCATACATAATACACAGATGGATATTAATGTACATACTGTGTAGAATGTTCGATGGTTTTATACGCGCTTTTTTTAAATTGGCAATCGAGCGTTACAAACCCTTTTGAAGTGTCTTGCACTTTTCTCTTACTTTTTGCTTGTATTTAGAATGTTTAAATGGGAGATTCATACAAATATATTTTGTAACTTTTTTGAAGCCACACCTGCTGATGTGTCATTACTAATGCAACTTGGTGTTGACGGAGTCTTCGTGGGATCTGGAATATTCAAAAGTTCAAATCCTCCCGCCAGAGCCGTTGCCATGGCACAAGCCGTGACGCACTATAAAGAACCACACATATTAGCAGAGCTTAGCTCGGATCTCGGAGAAGCTATGTTTGGTATTCCGCACAGTGAACAGAAGGATGTAAATTCAGCAAAGATTGCGGAAAAACAACGGATTTGGGATTCGACGCTTGGTGACCCCTCAAAAATCAAAGCTACATAAATACAATGAAATATCTTACATACAGACATTATGATTTAAGCTGTTTAATACCAGATTAACAAAAATGTGATATTTTCATTTTTATTTTCAAAAGCTAGAATCATAAAAGGAAGTAGTTTGGGCGTCCATAACTGAACATTGAACTAATTGGATCATATATTTTGCAATAGAATGCTTAATATTTTAAGTTTAAAACATCGGGTACGCATACACGAACATTAGATTTTTGGTATACTTAAATAAAAAAATTGGAACAGTTTTAAACAGGGGAATTTAGTATCGGTACAGCTTTATAAGCAAGTTCCATTGGTCTTTTGCCAATTTTTTTTCCTTTTTGAAAACAGTAAGACATGAGGTTTAAAGTCAAAATTAGATTTTTACTTGTTTTAAAGCAACATCTGTTGATGTTGAATTTATCGGTTTTGACTTCAAACGGACTATTTTCAAGCTCCATTAGAGATACTTTCATATTATGTTGTGCATCTATCATCATTGATTCTCTCTATATCCATGCTTTATTGATATTAGAAAACATTGTAAATACATACATGTATGATGTCATTTTACCTGTATGCATAGAGTTTTTGACAATAAATTACATTGAGTTTAATATACAGAGCGTTATTATCAAAGGTAAAATTGTAAAATTGCTGAAATTATAACTGTTGACCACTAGCTTATTAGACAGTTTTGTATTTCTTAAAATATCTTACAACAGCATTGATGATTTTGAAAGAGAGAGAGAGAGAGAGAGGAGAGAGAGAGAGTCTGTTCCTCTAAGTGCAAAATCAAATTTCTTTGTATTTAACAAATTTTAATTACAGCATATCACTAGTTTGCATTAAGAAAATCAATTGTTACACCATATCTGTTTGAGTCTTAAAAAGAATTTCAAGTAATGCTCTCCAAGCAATAGGTTGTAGGGCAAAAATAGTTGTAGGCCAATAATGTGTCGTTTTAAACAAAAGAAATTAAAAGCATTCACCGACGAATAATCGAGGAACGCGAGGATAGTAGTCTTGTCTATTTATCAGCGGTAACACAATCAATTTAAAGTTGACGCAGATCACTGAATGGACTTTTTCGTCAGGTCGGCAATTTGAAGCATGTTCAAAAGATATTATCACGCACATGCTTGTGGGAACTCCCAATAAATTTTTGCTGAATTAGTTTGGTTACATAGTAAGAGAGTGTGTTATTTTTGCATTTTGAAATGTTTAAAACGAATACCAATTATTTGAGTTTAAAAAGTATCCGAAAGATCGAACGCAGAAAATCCTCCATGTGCAGAATACCGTTTGAAGTCGAGAGTTTCTAGATATTGACAATGAGACGTTCTAAGTAATTTAGTGATTAGCCACGAGACATAGATTCTCCACTGTGACGAAGCACAACAATTGTTTATGTAATTTAGGGGTTTGAGTAGGCTGTGGTGTAGTTGTGACGCACCCTCGTTAAAGAAATTAACAAAACCCGTTATTTGCCGAGAAAAATCACTGTATTTCGAAGGATGTTTTTATCGATTTTAAGCCTGCTGGAATTTCAACCATCGTTTCTTACTGCTTTTATCTAGCAATGCATCTGATATTCGCTACAAAGGGTATTGCTTATAAATGACAAAAGCATTGTGCTTAAAAAATAGTAACACAAGCTTCTATTTACTCCTGTAAGACCGAACAGCTAAATCGCTTACGCCACAGCCCGTATGTGTTTTCCGGTGATAACGTGTTTTTTAACAAAATGATTAATTAGATTTTTCACTAATGACGCACTTTATGCTGTCACAGAGGTATGATTTCATAACAAAACCGAATACTGTTTTCAAAGTTTTTTCAGTGTAAATGAAAACGTTCATTAAGCATTGAACTGCTGTGATCAATTACTAGTATTATAGTACAAATGCCGAAGATAACCATGGCGAACCGAATAACGCACATTAGCTAAACAACCACATTAGACCAAAATCACCAAAAATAAATTTCCTTGAAATTTGTATAATAAAGATCCAAAATCTATTGAATAAGATGTTGTAAATTTAAGACTTTTTCTACCCAAGACAAATCATGTGACAACAAAAGACGTACCAGCAATTTTGCTCTGAAATACGTATACGTTACCGACTGACAATAATAACTATGAGATGTGACGTGAGGTATTGTTTCGTCATATACTGTCCTGTCTCACTGCAATTAGTCTTATATAAGGCGATAAGGTTTTTAAGAGATGATCAGTAAACACGCAGTAAATAAAATAACATTGCATTGTGTTAATTTTAGACCTTGCTGAAAATACAATATATTACAATCTCCTCGAAATAATGGAGTGGAGTGGAGTAATAGTGTTTTACGCCCTAGTCAAGAATCTTTCACTTATTTCGAGGCGGTCAGTTCTGGAATGGCGGAGGAAACCGGAGTGCCCGGAGAAAACCACCGACCTTCGGCAACCGAACTGACAAACTTTCTCACACTAGGATCTGTCCCGAGTGGGATTCGAACCCAGGCGGTGAGAGACACTGTGATCCGTAAGCGCGCGCTTTAGACCACTCGGCCACCGAGGCCCCCTCGAAATAGTGGTTTATGCTACAATGCGCGTGTTATATTTATAGCCAGACCGTTCATTGTTATAAAAGTACTAAAATGTTTGGTTATGTAATTTAACCTGTTGTGATTTTGGGCCATGGTGGCCACGTTACCCTTTAAACTCAATGCGTCTCCCCGCTTACGATTTGAACCCATCGATCGTTAATGAGAATCTAAGAATCCATTATGAGTATCCATGTAGGATAGGGAAATCTCACCCGAGGGGTTGAATATTTATGTCAGAGACTCGGCAAGCCTCGTCTCTGACTGAAATATTAAACCCCTATCCTACATTGATAAACTCAAAATGGATTCTTTTTCTTCCATTTTAATGTCAATTTTTGGCTTCAAATATGATTTACATATCCATGGGCGCCATGTTTGAAAAATCTAACTCTGTTATTCAACATTCTATATAAAAATAACGATAAAATATAAATAAAAAATAAAATATGACCATCGGATAGACTATACTTAATTTTGGTTTATACAGGATGTATAAACTTGGAGAAAAAAGTTATTTATTATAAAATCTGAGTATTAACATTTGAAACGCATTTAAAATTTCTAAATTTTGGAGGTCCGGCTGTCATTTTCCCGCAAGATGACCTCATTTACTCAAAGGATGACATCATGTTATTGTCACGTGACTGTGACGTCGAGCCCATGTGAGATACACATTTCTCACATAGGGGAAAACCCTATCTCACATGAGCAGATATGGAAGAAATGTTTCTCCTTGACATAGTCCCTTACTGGTTGGCATGGTATCAGTATAATGGTCCTAGTGGACTGCGATGTTTATCTGCGTCATGGCAGGAAAGTGTACTCGTACTCATTAATGTCGTCATAACTCCATATTAATACAATACAAATCGGAAACACTTTCAAGAACACACACACACACACACACACACACACACACACACACACACACACACACACTGGACTTTTGTTCATATTTCTCTTCGAGATTAATAAAAATGTATTTTACCTATACCTGAAAAATTGCTGATGTGACGTAAACAACATTCATCTACCGATCAATTTAGATTTTTTGCCTTAATATATGTATGGGACTGACAACATGCGTCACTCCTGCAACGCTTTGCAGCATATCAAAATGTTCGCAATGCGTCAGTTTAGATTGTTGACGATTTAACGTAAGTAAAAAACACAGAAACACAGAAAATCTTTAAAAAATAAGAAAAATCAGTAGTTTTGTCACGTTTTTTTTCTTCATTTTTTATCCTATAATACACAAAGAAGAATGACTGATTATCATTTTCTGTAAAAAGTCGAAAATTATATATTCTTCTAGAAACAAATAAGATAATATATTATTATGTCGGAAGGCGTTTTTTATGGATTTAGTTTTTTTTCTTGAATAATTGTTTATCTCATTAGGTATAAATAAGATATTTGAAGGCTAAGTCTCTTAAAGTTTACAAACTATCTGGAGAAAGATGTGGCTGTATTTTTTGACCGTGTTATTGTCGTGTTGTGGGTTGGCATTGCTGCAAGAAAGTGGTAAGACTTTTCTATATTATTGGGTTACTTCTTTCATTTATTCTTTGCTAAGATTTAACATAGCAATATTAACTTTGGCACGGTTTAACTCCATTCAACCCCAAACATTCAATATTTCTTTAGAAGCTGCGTTACGTTTAACCATTAATGAATAAAAAATCAATTTTCTAAGAACATTTTCTATCAATATAATTTTAGAATAATCGGGCACTTGGGCTCCTTTAACCCCGACATTAAATCAGAATTATTATTATTATTATTATTAATATTATTATTATATAACTGGCCGTACGAATTTTTAAGTTTGTCGTAAAAAACGTGAAGCAGTGACATATATTTGAACATTTTGTTTCAGATTGTACAGACAGTTTACCACAATGCCAAAATTTGATAAGGCAGGACACAATGATGGCATGCTATAAGAAGAACCTAGGGGATTCCGGTGTTTCGATATCCAAGCTTTGTTGCGTAACTTGCAATTCGTTTAAGGATCCAAATGCACGTGAGTGATGCTTGTTATAAACTAAAGCACGAACAAGTTGTTTCGTTTTGTATACATGTATATTTGTTATAAAGACAAAGAGGATACTAGTAAATAAAATAAACTAAGTAAGCAGGTGTACTGTAATGAAAGCTAGTTACACCTATCTATTTCTTTGAGAAAGGTATTGTTTAATTCGTTTCTCTTACATTTGTAAAATCGGCTTCGCAAAAATTGACGTTTTAACAGAAAAAGAATAGACAATAGCTAAGGAAATGTGATCATAGTGAGCGATCAACCAATCATTAAGAATGATTTAGATTTTATTACTTTTAGTTAATTTTAATAGCTATTGGCGTTCCATTTTAAGCGCATGTTACTTATATTGAAAAATAATTGCGCATGTTACTTATATTGAAAAATAATTTGAGTTTATAGCCAATGATATAAGCAAAGAAAATAGACCAGTTGAAAACTAACTTGTATTCCGAATGATCCGTAATCTTGTATTTTATTAAAGATACTTATTACCTTTTTGCAAGTAGAGAAACCCCTGAAGAATCCAATAAATTGCATAACATTAAATCATAATAATACAAAACATGTTGCATATATATAATTAATTTGGAAATTACAAAAAATGAAAAGAAATATACCATATATATGCTGTAAAGTCAGTCTTGTTAATCAAATATTCAGATTTTAAATATTGTAACACTGAAAAAAAATCTGCTAAATTTGTTATTTGAGCCACACACACACACACACACACACACACACACACACACTAATGTATTATTTATCTTTAGCTGAAGGATGCGAATATGGTGATAAGACTTTTGGATGTAGTCGGCAAAATTGCACTAATCCGCCAGATGAGGAAACAAGAATATGCTGCAAGACCTGTCAATCTAACACTGAAACAGAGATGACGTCCTCAATGACAACGCAGGCTGCTCCAGGAGGGAGCACTGTGTCAGGAACAAATGTTGCACAATCTACAGGATCGGGTGCAGCACAAAACACAGACACACAAACGTCAGCTGTATCAAATGCACCAGAAACCACAACTACTACAGCAGAGAGTACGCCTTTGAGCTTAGCGACATCAACGTCGATCGATGCAACAACAGCGCAATCTGCAAACACAAATCCACAAGGCACATCTGAAACAGTAACATCAAGTGGACCGGCACAGCAGGATACATCAGCAACCGTTAGTTCAGATGCACCACAACAGCCAACCGTAACTAGTCAGACGGCAACAACAAATGCACCATCACAGCAGGAGACAACCGCAGGTAAGTCTGCACTTACATCAACTTAACAAACATCAAACCTTATTCCATTTAAAACAATAAAAGCCTAAACAACAGATGTAAACAATAGGGAACTATAACAACGTCAGATAATTCTACACTGTCCACAACTGAATAAACGTCCAACTTAAATTCAGTAAATTGTTTCAAAGCCTAAACAACATCAGATACAGAAACATCAATAGGTGTGTTATTGTTTTTGCAACCCTAATTTAAAATGTATTATAGTCTAGAAAACACGAACGTTAAATTGTACTGCATTTGTATCTAATATCAATTTCAGAAGCTGTAACATCAGAACCTTGCCGTGATGCTGGACGATGCAAAAACATTCGATCCCACGAATGCTATTCATCATACACCAAAGAGAGATGCTGTGAATCCTGTAAAATGATAGCAGAATCGAAACCAAAAGGTAGTAGTAGAATGTCACTTAAAATAATATATCAGATATTCTTCTCAAGATAAATAACAGGGATTAATTTCGGTTTTATTTTTATATATGTTTAGAGAGCACAGAATAGGTTTAAATACATGTACTGTAAAATTTCTAGCGAATTTACTAAAACCTCATTTTGTCAAATATCAAATGCATAGAATCGCCAAGATTAAGTGATCTAACTTCATTTTATTTCTTGTCTTGTCTTGAGGAATTTAACGAAAAACAGAACACAAAGTAATCTCTCTCTCTCTCTCTCTCTCTCTCTCTCTCTCTCTCTCTCTCTCTCTCACACACACACACACACACACACACACACACACACACACATATATATCCTTGAGCCGATCGATTTAAATTGTATATCGGTCTTTTTTGCCAGTTTAATGACAAAAAACAACTGTTGCCTTGTATTGTTATATCGATTTTATGTGACACCTCTAATAATTAAGACGAGTAATATTTCTTTTGGCCATACGTTTCTTCGTAGCACATGTGTTATGTGGATTTTAGGCAAATATTAATTGACATGCCTCAAGCTTATCTAAAGCCACTAATTTACATATAGGTAAATAATAAACAATTCACTAGATTGAAAAAAGTGTTGGTTGTATTGTAGCAGAATATTTAATTATATAAAATTGTAATTAGTTTATTGCCTTTAGCGGGAATACCAAGTATACTGTCAGGAAAAGTTAAATCTTTTTCGGGATTAGTGATTCTGAAAGCAACAAGTAAATGTTAGCATGTAAATATCAATAAGGGTAACGGATAAAAATGGTTTAAAATAAGTAACGGATAAAAATGGTTAAATCGAAGTTTGAATGAGGTTTATATAGAAGGCTACCTTTGATACTTAAATCTAAGCAAGGTTCATGACAATGAATTTTATTGGGCTTTTTTTATCAAAATATTCTATTATTCTCCAAAGACTTTAAACTATAATGATGTCAAATGTATTAAATATTATTTGCCAGGATATCGCGGGATCGATATCTATGCTCGTTCGTTGACATCGCCATTTTATAAAATAACGTTGAAAATATAGGAAATAGTCAAAGATGTGATATTATCCTGATGGAAAAAATTGTTCTGCACATTCAAATCACGTGGTACACTGTCAAACCTAAATTAGATTAATGACAATTATACACCTCTCAAGGAGTTAAGTTGAGAAATGGTGTTTAACGTCCCAGTCAAGAATATTTAACTAATATCGAGACGTCGCCAGCTATAGGCGAAGGTGCAGAAATTGTGCCTGTGCGTTGCGCTGATGGCATTTTACAGCAGGGTTCTTGATCATGTCACGTCGTGACACGGGACCTCGTTTATTTTAAGTTTCCATCCGAAAGAATCGTTACTTTCATTTCGTAATGCGGGGTGCTTAGCGAAAGAACAGTCACTACCCACTTTCATGTCAGTCCTGGCCGGGGTTCGAACCCACGACCTCCCACTTACGGAGCGAGCACTTTAACAAATGAGCTACCGCAGTGGTACACCTATCAAGGAATGTGAAAGGTTTCACTACAACAAAGATACTAGAAATATATATATATATATATGAAATATCTGATTAATATAGCTCTTTTTTTATTGAAAACACTATCATTTAAAAAAGCGGTTTTACTTTTTATCATGATGTGTGAATAATAAGGGATAAAGAACTGTTTAATAAAAAAAAGTTTTTGGAAGAGACATTAAACTCTGATAAATATAGTTTAAGAATTGCAAACAAAGTACTATTAGCACACCTTTAGATGATGCTAGTTATCTGCAGGACTTTCCATTCCTGAGAAAGGTTTCGGACAAAATTTTGACATGACGTCACGTCTATATAAATGATAAACTTTTAGTTTCCATGGAGAGATTTTTTCTTTTCTTTTGAACGCACTATCTAAATGAATTACATGTTTTAAATATTATCATACAGATTGTCCCTATGGTGATAGACTTCCGTTATGGTGTGTATTACAAATTCTTCGATCCCCAAGAACTATCTGTAGAACTCATGACGATTTGTGCTGTGAAAGCTGCGAGCTTGTTGGTCCCAATGCTAATAGGTCTAAAGTGGTACTCTTACAAGACAAATCAATTTGGAAAAAGGAAAAGAACGAAGAGAAAAGAGGCAAAGGTAAAAAGGGCAAAGGGAAAGGAAGAGATAAAGGGAAAAAGAGCAAAAAGGAAAAGCGAATAAGGCATTGATTAACTTTGATTATGTTTTTTATTAAACACTCATTAATCTATTTTCGACACTTCTAGAAAAACTTAAAGAAAATGTATGTATATGTATGTATCTATGTGAAATTGTAAACTTGAATAAAGAATTTATGATGTGCAACACGTGTATTTATCCAATTTTAATTGAAGAGGCAAGAAAAATTTGCTTCATTATAATTATGCAGATAAAAGTGAGGCCAATCCAAATAATGTACTAGAGCTGATTATAGGATAGATCGGATATAGAGGCCAAATAAAAACAGAATAGTCCTTATCATTCCGCAGATATTGCGAAATGTTGGCTGTAAAATATTATTTAACTATGTTGTAAAATATCAACAGAGAAATTATATTAAAAATGGTCAATAAGGCGCGTAATGTGACGAATTTATTTCCGAGTTTTGGGTACGAGAAACAATAATGACGACACTAAACACCAAACCATTTTGCGTAGCAACGAGATAACGGAAGAACTCTTTTTTAATTGTTAAAAACAAATTAATTCCCGAGTCGAAAATAAAACAAATAGAAACTTGCAGAGACCTACAGACTCTATGGTTTTATGGACATACAAGTATTATTTCTTTTAGTTAAAGCTGCATTAAGTTTTTTCAATTTTCTGATTTCGTATTTATTTATTTATTATTTATTTATTTATTTATTTATTTATTTATTATTTATTTATTTATTTTATCTAAAAATTATTCTGTAGATAAGTTCTAATCACTACCCATCTGATTCATTTTCTCAAATTTCGTTTCCTTTAGCTGCAAATAAACGGAATCCTCTGACGTGTTGGTCACTTGTTTAACGATGATTATTATTAGCTTGAAGTGTGCGCACTGATGTACAGAGATTCGTATGAATCAAAGGGAAACCTAACAAATTGCATTAATTGTCAATATGCAAATGTATTCGCAATGGTGTTATTTATCCCTTACAACGTTACAAATGACACATTTAATGAAATTTTGGGTTTAATTTATCGTATTTTACCGTTTTGTAAGTTGCTTTTACACCAGCTCGTATTTTATGACGTAACCATGTTCTAAACTTAAATCACAAAGGTTTACATCTCGGTGGGAGATTATTGCTAATTTTTCGAGCTTTTATCGTTGAGCAAATGTAACATTGTCCATTAGGAACATAATTAAGTAGATCAGCACCGTTTAAATTTCTTCCCTAGGAAAACTTAATGCAGCTTTAAACTTTCATCGCAGACATTTTGAATGGCAGTTTATTTAGAAAATGTTGAAAATGTTTATTTTGAGATTTTCAAATTGTGTAAATTGTTGGTTTGTCACTTGTAAAATGATTCATATTGAAAAATTATTATTATCATTCTACAAAAATGGCTTCAAAAGTGAATCATATAAAAATTTAGTGAAGTGTTACAGACGTTAAGCAACGTTATCACATGATCACTAGAGTCAATTTTTTCCTCATATTTAGTTGTTCATTTCTTTAATTTTGGAGAAAACCAATGTGCTTAAGGAGTAACAGTACCATACTTTGACACGCGAAATGACATTTCTTCGGTAACAATTGACGCATCCCGAGATATAAGCCTCCGAGAACTAAGAAGCGGTTTGGATAATGTTTCTCGTAATCGTTTTAGGTACATACAACATTGCAGAGTTCGTGAGTTTTATAGTTTCTGGTCTCATAATGCTATATTCTTGTTTTTTTCTGTTACGATCCTCGTATTTACTACAACTCTGTATGCGTTGACAACTGCAATTAATTTGATAAGTTGCCGATAGCGGGAACGTTCATGCAAAAGTTGGTTTGGTTCATTTTATTTGTGAATTTCATTTAAAACGGTCAACATTTAGACGAACATTGACAAAAGACTGTTAAAACCGAGAATAGATTAAAGAATACTGGTATAATATCATTCGGGAGGGCCAGATTATACAAGGATGCGTATGAGAATAACTAGTATTTTGTTTTGTCTTAGTATGCATACAGAAGAAACATACAACTTCTAAGTGCTCTGTTAATATAAACCTGATATATCGCAATTAAAAACGGGTCTATCTTGGAGGCATGATTACAGTTTGACCATTTTTCTATACATATTATGAGATTTTTGGTCTTTTATATACATTTGCGACGAAAAATCTGCAACTTAAAGGACTGAAAAGAGTCTTTAAAAATAAGTGTTAAGGTTCAAGCAAACTTAAACGAACGTAACCGACTTGCTTTTATGTTGTTTGCGTGGTATTCACCATTGCATGAAGAGATTACTCTGGTTAAGACTTGACTTTTAGTGCCTTCAAGAGAAAGTTTAAATACAAAGTAATTAATTATATCAGAACTGAAATAAAAGGTTTTATTTAAGTCAAAATTCATAAGATACTCAAGATCAGAATTTTGAATATTCCTCTGTATTATTCGGTTTTTTTTTTTTTTTTTTTTTTTTTTTTTTTTATAGTTCTCGGTTGCTTTAACATGGACATGTGTTTTTTTCAGCTGCAAATCTCCATATTCCATAAAAGTACACATAAGTGAATGGATTTTATAATTGTGCAAATAAATGAACTATATATATTATTTGAATGAGTAGGAGCGCTTGTTGTATGCGTCCTTGCCGCTATCAGGTAAATTAAATATGCAATTACAGCATATTTTTTTCTTCATGCTGTGCACATTATGGTAAACATTTTTGATTGATTACATAAAATGATCTAGTTTATAAATGTTCTGCATGTTAATATGTCATTACAAATGTCATTTTCATACGTTGTTAGCTTAATTAATGACTAGTTAACAGTCTTTTTTTTTGTTTTAAAATGGAACACATTTACCTTATCAATCCGTGTTTCCGATTCCGGACTTAAGTTTTGATACATATTTTGTACAAGTATAATCTCTTCCTTCATCTTTTCATTATTTATTTATTTATTTATTACTTATTTATTTATTTTATATATATATATATATATATATATATATATATATATATATATATATATATATATATATTCAAACTGGATTTTAGAAACCCCATTTAAAACACAATTTTCCTTAACGTATACAATAGGGGATATTTCGACGAACTACTTTTTTCTGTATCTGTCCTTGGATTTTAATATCCATAGCGTTTCCAACAAGCTAAATTTGGCGTGTTTTGAAAATCTCATAATTAGAAAAATCAAAACAATATTTTGATCCCCTGTTACATTTTAATGTGATCCCAATCAATCATGCCTAGGCTATAGTTACATCCTAATATTTTGATCTCCCCATGGGTTTATCTTTCTTCAACTGTTGTTGCAAAAAAAAATCATGATAGGTTCAACGAGTACCGAGGCGTAAAAGAAAAACACAAGTATCAAAAGACGTAAAGTCATGTTTGTTGATATTTCATGCATCGAGGCCATTATCCTAGCGGCTGAAACATTGACGAAAAGGGACAAAAACAATTGAATTAAAAAGAGAACGGAAATTTTAGAAATAGTTGTAGAAACCACTTTGAATATGGTTTTTGCATTCAAATTATTAATAACAATACCATTGTTCTATGTGGAGATGTTGCTTGTGGAATGAATGTGGGATATCTCATATGCAAGTATTTTTATTGCTGTTCGATTTACATTCATTCTTGACCATCTTAGCAAATGAAATTAACAAAATTCAAACACAAACATGCAGGTCCGTGGCAAAGTCAGAGATAAAATTGTAATGGCATAACAGTCCATTCCAAACCGAGACGCTTTGTCTAAAGATGAAACTACAGGTTAGGGTATACAGATAGAAACTCCTGCTCGCTTGCATATCAGTTCCATTCTTTGCAATAACAAATCCACTTGGTATTGCTGTTAAAAATATAACTTTAACATTTTTGAAAAAAAAATTGTATGATTCACACGGCCGTTATAACTAACTGAATTATGTCGTTTGTAAGCATTTTAACTCATCTTCAAGCGCCGTTGTGACTTCTCAATTTTATGCCAAGTGTTTTGGGGATTTAGCTTGGTGTCATATGAATGGATTTTTTTGTCGTAAATCAACCAATGAAAGATAAGTAAAAGGTACCTGCTGCTTGGAATTAATCTTTCGATCATGGATTAAGACATAACTGCTCCAACTTCAATTTATTTTGAAACTCTTTTTATAAAAATAAATTAATAATTAATGATAAAAAAGACCGGATGTATTTTGCAAACAATAATTTAATACATTTTCGGAATCCGAGCTTATAGTGGAGTGGAGTAATGGTGTTTTACGCCCCAGTTAAGAATTTTCACTTATTTCGAGGCGGTCATTTCTGGGATGGTGGAGGAAACCGGAGTGGTGAAGAACTAAAATAATAAAATAAAATAGAACAGGAAAGAATGTATAATAAATTTTATACATTGGCCTAAGTTCTGCAATAAGTCAAAAGGCCATAAACTACGAAAGATGCATAAAACCACATTTAGTCTTCTATATTAGAGTTTTTAAAAATCTATTTCAAAATAAATTTCAAAAAGGCGAAAAAAAAAATCAAAACTAACGAGTAAAACAGTAGCAGTACACTAATTATAAAATACCCGGTTTTAAATGATAAAATTTTTGTAATGCGTAATTACAGTTCAAAACGGTAAATTAAAATTTGTGAAATCTATAACACACAAGTTAGCTACTAATAGATAGAGAGGAGAACATTTATCAACTACATGAACTAATTATTTATAGCATGTCATGTAAAGACATGGAAAGGACAAAATTATTATAGAGCAGTAAAATAGTCAAAAAAAATTCTGTTTTTAAACAACTAGTTTATCAAAATTAATATTTTTCTTTCTCTTAAAGTAGAAGACCGCGAGAGCGAAAAGAAGTCGTGGGTTCAAACCCCGACCAGGTCAAACAACTTTGAGATATTGCTTTCTCGCCTGGTGCTCGGCATTAAGGAGACAGAGGAATGACTAGTTAACTAGGTGTACGCATAATGTGACTTGGAAAGATGTCTGCTTATCTGAATTTGAGTTAGCACGTTAAAATCGACCTGAGTGCGTGCTAGTATAAAATAGACCATAAAATACATTCGCATACTTCGACTATTAATCCTAAGTGATTAATATACTTTCTCTAGCTTAGTAATAGCATATATTGCTGATGTAGTGTTAAAAAATTTCAATCAACAAAACGAAGGGGTAAAATGATATTTCACATGCTCATACAAGTTGTCTCCCTTTCAACGTAAGATGTTAATTACAAGTTAAAATGTGTTAAGTTCTTCATGATACAAACGTACTTTATAAATATGGTCTTTCATGTGTGATGTTGATACATGTAATTTAAATAATAACATTTCAGAATGTGTACCTATATATGACACAAATTATTGTCAAATTTTGATGTGCCATATGTGCAAATTTCAGAAAACCATTCCTCATCAGTGGCACTAAGGGCTGAAAAGTTTGATTGATAAAAACATAAGCCAAAAAGTTGAAAGTTAATGAATCTCATGCTCAAAATCTAGCTACGGAATGCTTTGCATGACGGAACAAACCTTAGATTTAAATAGATTTTAAAAATTTAGACGCCTGAAAATTTTGCTAAATGGTATTTTTTTCTGACATCAAAAAGTACCGCCTACTGAGTTATGGATACCCTTGGGGAGTTTACTCCACCAGCAGTGGTACCCGCTCAGGGGAATACTTTGTAATACTAAGCACTTAAATCGCGCAATTTATATTGTGTAGTCCTATAAACACGTCGCTGTTGTGATTTATATCCGGCGAATTCAGGAAGGAACAGATGAAAACATTTACTTGGCTTTTTTTGACAAAGATGTTCGAATTCCTTTTGAATAAAGGAAGAATTACATCACTACAGAAGACTATATTATTGTCACGACACTTGCTTCTACGGGCAATTTGCAAGTTTTGTTTTTGGTCAATAAAAGAGCGCTTCTTAAATTGACCTAAGCAAAGCGTTTCACAAATAATAGAGTTAAATTATTTTCAAGTCTGAATTTGTTTCAGATTTTAAATGGGCCGATAACACTATCGAGTTACGGACCCCTGATCCGCCATATGGATACTACTTCCGGGGAGTTCACGGTTGTAAACAACTTGGTTGCTACTATCTTTTAGCTATTAAATGTCTAGTGTTTCAGTTAAAATACATCGATTGTTTTATGTAAAATGGTCATATATATGAACTTTGAAGATTTTTTTGTTATTAAAAGTATTTCATTTTTATTTTCTCTACTTGTCATTTAAATTCAAACAGTGTAAAAAAACGATTTTTTTGCAATCAGAGTTGACTTAATTTTGCCACCTGGTCAGGTAATAAGGGAGGACTTGACCTAAGAATTGAACTTATATTGCATGCATATGTTAAAACTTTTCATGTATACAAGATCGTCTCAGGTACAAGGATACAACCATTGATCTTTAATTAACATGTATATCGACGGGTGAATATACACAGGTATACCGGTGTAGTTCCACACCTTGACATGGCCTTATAGACACATTTATCCCGACTTTCTATACATCAAAGGTTTTTATTTCCCAAAATACCTTAAAAATTTTTGACACTTGTATATTTGACGGAAGGAAGTTGTTTACAGTAAACAACCATAATTGGTATTCAATTTGAGATAATCTGAACACATTTCACATTTAAGAGTCCGTTTGAACAAATTTGATAATTACGCAAGCCATGTTAAATTATTGATAATATTAAAATACAAAAATAATTAAAAAACACTAATTATTTCTCTTTATATCAGTCATAATCACTACGAGACCTGTTCTCTCTATCAGCCATAATCAATAAGTCCTTTTCTCTCTATCACTGATAAACACTACGTTTTTTCTTCTGTCAGTCATAATCTCGACAATCCCTTTTCTCTCTATCACTCATAATTACTACGGCTTGTCTCTCTATCACTTATAATTACTATGTTTTCTCTATATCACTCATAATCACTACAGGTCCTTTTCTCTCTATCAGTCATAATCACTATGAGTCTTTTCTCTCTATCACTTAAAATCACTACGTGCCCTATTCTCTCTATCACTCATAATCACTACGAGCATTTTCTTTCTATCACTCATAATTACTTCGAACTTCTTTTTTTCTATTATTACTTATATTCACTATATTCGAATATTTTCAGAAAATAAGCTTTCATTTTAAATCTCTCTCTCTCAAGACAGCAAAAAACTTTTGCCAATAGTAATGAATTGGCTTCTTTTTGTTTTAGTTGAAACGTTTTCACTTTGCATTGAATAACAATCGTTATGTTTTCAAAAACTGTGGTTATATTAATTATTGCATGTCCTTTTAGACACATCAGTTGTGCTAACAAGGGTTTACATAAACTTAAAAGAATAATAAAACGGAAGATAAATAAATCAAATCATAATACAAAAATTGATTGTATGTAGTCGTTACTTTTTAATTTTATTCAATTAAGTAATATTTTCCTTTATTGGTAAACAAATACTGTGGATCGTGTTAATAAATAAGACACAAGTGTTTTTTTTTAATTTATAATTTTTTAACTGTTTTCATGTTTAATATTACATATTGTATCTCTCTGGCATCAGTAAGTGAATAATAATTCTCAATACTTGAAAATGAAAAAAAATACCAAAAGAATTCGACGTTTAAGTCTGTAAAAAATTTTATATATACCAAAATCCAAGTCAACCATATATTACTTATATCCAGATTATGCGTGTATGAGACTGATAACTAAGTATAAATTCACTATTTACAATAAAAATTGCAAAAAATGATGATTTTTCCCCATTTTATTACTGATAAATTCTATGGGCTAACCCTCCCCATTAACTGAGCACGTGTCCAGATAAGGTCAACATACGCATCGTCAAATCGTATAAAATCGATTTTTAACACTGTAAAAATTTCAATGACAAGTAAAGATAATTCAATTTTAAGTAAAAGATGTATTTAAAACAACAGTCCAATCTATGTATAACTTTTTACATAAAGGAATCGATGCATTAAAACTAATACATCGAGCATTTAAGAGATGCATAATAGTAGCAACCAAGTTGTTTACAACTGTGAACTCCCCGGAAGTAGTAGCCCTCTAGCGGATCAGGGGGCGACAACTCGATAGTGTTATCGGCCCATTGACCAGTCATTATAAAGTCCTCCAATAGAGTTTTTTAATTTTCAAGAACCTTTTGTAAGTTCTAGATGGATTTCATTATGTGTTGTAGAGTTTCTTTTTTTTTTTTTTATTTTTTTTTTTTTACTCTATTTCATTTATTAATTATTTTTTTTGTTGTAAAAAAAGTTGGTCAAAGATAGTTGAACATTTGTGCATGTGTTTCTGGGTTGTATTCACATTTGTCCTACATATATATTTTATATATAGATAAAATGAAGTTTTGGAACTGTTGGACAGCTGACATCAAAGGGCTGTTGAGAACAAAAAATTAATTTTGAGCTTGGGTAGAGTGAACAGGTAGTTTTTTCCCTTTTGTACAAATATGACAGAAAAAACAGGAATAAATATATTCAGATATAAATAAAAATGAAAATTTTCTTTTTACTATAAAATTTATTCTTTTATATATCATTGTTAAAAATAAATGTATATATGAGGCACTGTTTATAATAAACAAGTTATACCACTACATATAGCACTAAGAGATATACATACATACATACATACATACATATACAAATTTCAAATACAGAAATAAAAGTCAAATACATAACTTTAATTACAAAAGATATAAAACAATATGTTGGCACTCTAACGAATATCATTTATTAACAACATATGTTATTGTTACAATACGTAAAAATCTGCCTCGCCAATAAATTCACAAAACTGGGCCAATATGAGATAAACAGGGCTGATATAAAAAAACTGGGCCAATATGATAAAAAAGCTAAACCAATATGGGTGCGTGCAGATATTCTGACAGCATTTCATCAAAATGGCTGACCACATAACACTTCGGAAAATTCAAAAGGGGTAAGTGCAAATTAAAACTTTTTTCTGATTACAAAATATGCTTCATCTTTTGTGAAAAAGTTACTTGGTTTGAGATTGTTATCAATAAAAGTATACAAAAAATATACAAAAAAGCTACAAATTTAAACCCGCCCGTCTCTCTTGTATATGTTTTTTAAGCGTTTCTGTGTCGCGGTATATTTACAAACAATCAGACGGCAACAATACAACAAAGGCTCAACAAACATGTTTGTTCTGGAGAAGGCATGCTTGAGGTTTTATCGCATGACCTAACTTTGTAGGAAATATGAAACGATGATATTAATTAAAGATTTTGACTAAGAAAACTAAGAAAACATTCTCTTGGATATCGACACTGATACCACACAAAAATCAGATTTGTTGATGTATCGATCGACGATACAGACAGATTTATTGAGAGTACAGAAAAGAAGAAGAAGAAATAATCGAAAACTAAGAGCGATTTGAAAATATTTAAGATTTGGAATTAACTGTTGGTGAACAAGAGAGATAGAAAAAATTATACCAGAGGAACTTGATTAACTACTTGCTAGATTTTTTTCTAGGTAGGTACGACACCGATCTAATCCAACTTATAAATGAAAAACCTGAAATATTAATGGACTTTTGTATAAGAGGCAATAACAAAATGCATTACTTCTACGTATGTGGTAATAATCACTTCTAAAAATATTAACACATCGAAAACTGTTAAATAATGTATAAAATTTTGGTAGATTCCCCCTCCAGTTGTCAAGAATTTATCACTAGTTTTGACTCTGTGCTACTTGTTCGTTTGCCATAAGAGAAACCCCTATATATTTATTTACTTTGAAGAGTCGCCTCTTGATTTGATTCCATCAATATTCTAACCTTGAATAAAGTTATAATCTTTATTTGATGTTAAATATGATTAAAATTTACAAAATAAACTCAATAGAGCTTGTATTTGACAAACTCATTAAAGGTTAAAACAAAGAATTATACATACAAATATTACAAGTAACATAAATTACAAGTATATCAAAGAAGTACCAAAATTAGATGTTAACAATTAGCTTCATAAATTATGCCTACTGCAATTTAGTTAAATTGTTGATTGTTCATAGCTTTTAATTTTTTTAAATTGACCTTAGTAAGCAGACTTTTCTTTTTACTTCTTTGCACATTGTAATTATGATCTGACATTGACTATATTGATGTTTTTTTGTAATCAGGTATAAGGAAAAGGGATGGTAGTAAAAATGAAGCAGACGAAATAAGTATAGTGAATAACAGTATTGATAGATATCTCAGAGATGGAAAATTTTCCAACTACAATATCAAGAAATATGTTATGTCTAGTCATTCTAGACAAGTAATAGAATCAAAGAGAAAGTCTTTAAAGTACATGGGGAATAAACAAAACAAAGCAGAGAAATGGACTGATAAAGAGCAAACTATAATTCATGACAAAAAATTACTTAGAGCAGGTATATAACAGAGAGAGAGAGAGAGAGAGAGAGAGAGAGAGAGAGAGAGAGAGAGTTGATTCATTGACTAAGTCTTTATCGGTTTTCAACTCAAGTACTTTACTGGAAGTTTAAAACACACACACACACACATAATTGGCCATATATGCACACACACACACACACACACGTTATCATAGTACTGTCATGTGCTGATTTTGAATGCATTATTTTAATAGAAATTCAAAATCAGCACATGACAGTACTATATAGATAGCTAATCACACTGTACTGTAAACAGTTAAATACATATGTAATACTGTAATATTTAGTAGAGTACACATTAATCCATTATTCAAAACTTTTTTTTAAAAAAAATTCACGGCAAACCTATAATCTTTAGTAAGATCAGTTTGGCTGAAAGATGGTGTTTATTTTGGCCTAAGGGATAGACAGGACCATACAAATCTTGTGTGGAGAGACATTAAAAACACCTTGGATGGAAAAGAGACTAATGGTAAGGAATTTCATAGGAATTGTTAAAAACATTATAAAATTTTTTGCTAACAACGCGCTTTGAAAATAAGCCAAAATGAAATTATTTACACCCAACAAAATAAATTGAAACATCACAAAGTCCACTTAAAATCTGTAGTTTTAAAATCAGTATCATCAGTATCACCAGTATGTGTTTATTATATCTTATTGTTTTTCATGGTTTTCAGGTTGCATCCACCCCATGACGCATTAGGTTTTAAATAAACACATTTACATGTTACTTTATAGCTTTAATAAATTCTTGGCCGTTGCTAAGTACACACTTTTGAAAGTTACGAATTTCCTTTTAAAGTTAAATCTATATAATATTATGTTTTTCAGATGATCAAATTTACCAGAATATTAATCTGTCTTTTTTTATCAAAACAGCTAGTTAAATGTACACCTACCATGTAATATTGTAATTTTTATAATTAACTAAAATAAGGTTTTGCATCGTTTTAAGTTAGATTCTGTTAGGTTTAGTTTTTATCTACATTAAGAGCGGAGTACAAAACAAGAAATGGTGCAAAATCAGTGTATTTCAGAAGTGTTAATCCAAAGATTGTGAGATCAAAGGGAACGTTAATTGTCTTGTTACACTCTACAAGTTATATGCATCACATAAGCTATATGATCTTAACACACCAGATAGTAGATTTTACTAGAGGCCTTTATTAAATCTATCTGAGAATGTTTGGTAGTCTCATCAACCTTATGGAAATGGTCAGCTTGGACAAACATCGGCAAAGTTAGCCAAAATGGGGGGAATTAACTGGTAATCATTCCACAAGAAAACATTTGCTACCACACTAGTACAAGATGGAGTTCCATCAACTGAAGTAGCAGCACTTGCTGGATGGAAAAATTTTCAGAATATAAATGAATATAGCGCACGATCTGTGCAACAGCAAGAGAGTGACTAATCTTTAATATCTAGTTTAATGTTGCCGTCACGTACTGGTTATAAAAAACAATGATTACATTGTTGATAGTGTTGTGTAGTTTGTGATGCCATCGTTCAAGGTGGTTTGTTGTTCGAAGCCGTTAGTCTCATAGTTATTCACTCTCGAAGCAGGCATTTCTATTCTCTTTCCAGTGACATAGTCATTAAAGTGCGTGATGGAAATGTCTTCATAATCCAACTCACTTAACGATTTAAACCACATTTTTTTTTACTTCATTAGGTACTAACGGTATATATATGACGGTAATATTATACCCAATATTCTTTGGGTAAAATGAAATTAAAACACCTTTTCACAGATGCATTTGGAAACACCTGATGCTGCATATTGGATGCACACTCAGTGTCAATAAATATTGTTTCTGGACTGTTATTTTTTAATGACGGTCATTTTTTTAATTTAGAAGTCAAGTGTAGGTTCTCATATTTATCTGAAAGTAGGGCAAACACAACGGATACATTTCGTTGTCAATAAAGCATGCATTGAAAGTGTAAAGTTGCTTATATATCCCCGGACTTGCATAAAACGTTCCATATGCATATATTGTGGATTTGGTACATAATCGTTGTAAATTGGCTGTTGTTCAAGATATTATCATTATCACCAGTGTCACTTAATAAAAAGTTATATCTCCAGTTGTTGGAACATGGAACTTCTGTATGACTCAAAAGTCGGAATATTTTCGATAGTCTGACGAACCAAGTCATCTCATTCATAGTTTCTCGACTGAGTTATTTAGTTCTCATACATACTTGGTAATCAAAGTATCAGTACAATTTTGAACTTCTCCGCATTTAAATCTGCAGAATTTTCTCCATGGATTAGGACCTTTGGAAAACCAGTTGGAAAATTGTCTCTAGAACTTACAGTTCCATTACAGTTTTTTCTGGATATTTCCAGTAAACATTTCCGGTAAACTAATTCACTATTTTCAGTTCTACTGCGCATTTTCACAACATATCTATAACCATTTACAACTAAATAACTACCACTAGCACTTCGAGTTGTCGTGTGTTCGAGTTATCGAAGTTGAAGGATGACGTCACCTTAATACTAGTATATGTTTTCACTACAACAATCTCTGATGTTGAAAACAGTTACCGGTACTCGAATGTAATGCACTTTCTGGTTATCTGGTATTAAGTTACTAAAATACTAAAATCGGACTTGATTGGCTTTTGGTTTGACAATGTCTTTTAAAATTGTAATTTCCTTTTCTTTCTTTTTCTTTTTCTTTCTTTCTATCTTTTTTTATTTTTTATTTTTTTATTTTTATTTTATTTTTTTTTTTGGTTCGGCTGAATTAATAAAGTACAATGGGCAAAAACAGTTTTAACAAGCAGATTTAGAATAACTTGCAGGACGAATATATTTGCCTGTGCCTGGACTAACAGCCAAGAACTACGAAAAGTGTTTTAGAAAACAAACCGAATAGGCTTAAATCTTTCTGCTAAATTATAACAAGTTTGGGATAGAAATTTAACGTATGGATAAGTCAATTTGCTTTGTAAATAAAGACAATGGAACATGTTTAACAGTTAAAAAATAGTTTTAAAATATTTGGAGAATCAGAATGTTCAATTCACATATCAAGAGAAAACAACAAGATGTCGATAGTCTACCGATTTGTTATATTATATTTCCATCAGTGTATAAAAGAAAACAATATTTGTACTCTAGTACTCTGTACTATTGCCTTATTAACCAATGAAAATTAATATCGCAGATTTTAATTATTATTTAATGAAGACTTTTTACTTTTTTATATATTAGGCTATTGTTTCGTACAGATTTATTTTGAGGTTGGTTGCAGACTTACTTCCAGTTGTTGATTGTAGACCAAGGTAAAAAGAATGAAAGGGAATTTTTTCTAGGTTTAGATAATTGACTTACTAGAACAATTTTACATGACACGTTTTGTCAGAATATCGTTGTGAATAAATCAAAATAAAGTAAATCCAATGTTCATAAAAGTTACTTGGAAAAAAAATAATTCAAAAACAGCTAAAAGCTCAATATCTCCTTAAGTAGTCCTCTTACAAGTAGTCTACTGCTAAAATTAACAAATTTTAGTAACCGAGATTTTATTTTTCGTTAGAGAATTATTTGTTATATCCATGTTTATTTATATCCATATATTTTATGCCATGTCACACACACACACGTTAATGATTTACGGTTTTCAATACTAACGACTCTGTGCCCGTAAAATGTTTGTATTCTTGCATTCAAGTTCCATCATTTTGATTATTTTACAATAATTTGAACCACTTACACAAAGCAACATAATTGTAGCATACCGTAAAGCCATTCCATTCCAAAGCGGTTTTGATATTCATACATTTATACCTTGAACAATAAAAATATATCACTAACTGCTAGGACTTTCGGGCCATATGCTTTGTATGAATATGCCATAATCGTTTACCTTCTACTACCGTCAAGAAGGACAAGAAACTTGCACAAATGATTGTGATGCCTAAAACAATGAACCAACTACTTGGATCTTCAGTTACTAATCTGGTCCATACTGCATTCCAAAGAAGGGCCCCGGCATTTCCTCCAGCACCTACTATTCCAGCTACTAAACCAACACGTCTATGCATAATGTAGGGCACAATGGCATAGGTTGCCCCCTCTGACATTTGCACAAAGAGACTGAAAAATATCATCGCAACAATAGCTGATGGTATCGTTGTCATGTTACCAAAGGTTATTAGTGCAAGTCCTTCAGCAAGTAAACATATAAATAGAGTAAATATCCTACCAGGCAATCCACGGCTCTTTAGTAAACTGTCTGAAAAAACACCGCCCAAGGCCCGAGCAAAAATGTTCATAAGACCAAACATTGACGCTATCAAACTAGCTGTATTTTGATTTAGTATACTACATTTATTTGTTGATTTAACATTTTGATCAATCGGCATGGTCATGTTTTCTGGATTAATGGATGGTATGGTGTAGTTTGACGTTTCCGTGGTTAAGTCTTCAATACAACCTTCAATTTTAAATTGATATAATAAATATAGGTTCAGAACAGTATTGGTTGCAATTTCAACTCCAAAGCAACATCCGTATTGGATGAAAAGAATGCCGATAGTTAAATATGTCCAAAACGATCGAAATGTCCTGGTTTTAACTTGGTTAGCTGTGCTTTTTTCGTTACCGTGAACAGTGTGTTCGTGCTTTGGTTTTTCTTGATTTGACCTGGTAAAACTACCGGTAACATTTTCTGTAGAAGAAAACAAAACAGGATACATGTTTAAACATTCCAACAAAATAAATGTACATTAAATCACCAACATAAACAAAAGGTATACTTTGACCGTATTATGATTAGAAGAACGTATATGTACAATACACATGGCTTCTGTAACGTCTGAAATTAACAGTTACAAAAATCTGTAATAATCGAAATATGTATTTATTTTATGTTGCTTTGAAAAACCTTGGCAGCTCATGTTTTATTTTACAATCAAACAAATGACATTGGAAATATTACAATTGTTATTACAGTCCTAAATGATTTGTGCAAATTCTGTCTTCGGCAATTCGAATAAATTAAACCAGACACGGTAAGTTTTTTGTTTTGTACATAACAACAACCAACGCAACCAAGATGAAAAAGCAATGCAAATAAATGACATTACAAGGAAAATAATACCACGCATTTAGGCCACTGTATACTGAAAAATTCCCTACTTTTCATTTGCACCTTAGTTAATAAACATTGGAATATTGGTGGTACATGTATTACTTTAGGTCCCACAATAAATTCACTTTTTGCGACGAGTTGTAAAATAAGACTGAAATGAAGAATTCAACAGATGCAAATATGAAGATTCGAAAGACCATAAAACAATAAAAATGCAGAGCAGACCTCTGTTGATAAGTAAAAGATTGTTTGATTGATGTCCCAATCAAGAATATTTCACTGATATCGATACATTTCCAGCTATAGGTGAAGTGCCAGAAATTTTGACCTTCGCAATACGCCCAGGACAATGCGCAGGGGGGGGGGGGAGGCTCTTATCGTGTCACACCTACCGTGACACAGGACATCGGTTTTTAAGGTTTTCTCTGAAGGACCACGTTACTTATATTTTAAATGCCGAGTGCTTGACAAAAGAACAATCACTATCTTTGATTAAGTCTTGGTCAGACCAGATCGAGGTTTAAAAAATATAAATACATTTACCCGACGAGAGTTCTTCTGTCATAAGTTTAGTCGTAACATTTTCCTCCTGCAGTTTATTATCAGTTTCAAATGCTTTTTTAGTATCAGCCAAGATTCTGTTTTTCCACTTTCCTTGGGGACAGTCATCCGTAGTAAATAAAATTATAATTGCTTAAATTCAGAAAAAAAAATATTCTTTAACTGCAGATCGCAAATTTTGCTGCTTGTTAAGAAAGAAATATAGATGAGGTTCAAACAAAAGTCATATCCACCGAAGTATTGATGCACTATAATGATGTTCGTTGTTGCGCTTTTGGAATAGCTACGGATGTTATACAACCAAAAGTACTATATATCATTGTTCAGCTAACTGTATAAATATCGATTCAGATAATCACAATCTGTCAAAAATTAAATTTACTCCATGTGACGCCACTATATGCAAAATATTCTGCCCATATTTTATTGTTTATATAATACGATGGATGTGGTGTATTGATGCAATTAGGATTAGGCTATTTGGAAAAAACGCATAGTAATAAAAAATAAAGAATATCGGTAAAACTTTTAACTAACATAAAACCACTAACAAAACGCCCGTATGTGAAAGAAAAAGAAAACAATTACCTGTAACGATGCAAATGAAAGCGGGGATACAGGCTGCAATTTTCCAGGCAAGAAATTCGTCAGCTCCAGCTAATTTGACCAATTCAAACATAGCGGGCATGAAGATAAAGGTAAATCCTCCTCCAAGATTTCCCCATCCACCAACAAATGCATTTGCCGTTCCAACCACTTTGTCACTGAACATTGCTGTGGTCCAAAATTGACAAGGAACAAAGGTCCCTCCAAGGATACTAATAAGTAATCTTGTAATGATGAGACCTGGTCCATTAGTTACCAAACCCACAAAAGCCATAGGAATCGAACTCATGATTAACAGACCCGCCATTGTAATTCGTGGTCCAAATCTGTCGCATAGAGGTCCGACAATGATTCGTACCGCTATAGTCGCTGCAACACCTGCTATCCCAGAATAAGCCAAATCTAATTTTGAAAGCCCAAGTTCTTTTCTGATTGTTGGTAAAAGTGGCTGAATACCAAACCAAGTGGTAAATGCCACAAAAAACCCAAACCATGACGCATGAAAGCTTCGCATATAAGGTCGTTTTAGACTAAAAATTCTTATGGCTTTTGCTTTTCCAAGTTCATCCTTCGTTATCACTGGGTGTATATTCTTCAAACAACCTCTTTGATTTGTACTGTTTTCTATTTCCTCCATGTTTCTAAATTAATGTAATAAATAAAAAGATAAAAAAGGGTAAGTATTATTTTGATTTTCAAAAATGTCATGGTAATTATTTATTTAGGAATAAATTTGTTGATAAACAAGCACGCACTAACCAATAGAACAAAGCATATTTTGATATTGGTCGAGAAAAAAAAAGACTAGACGATCACTGATCATGACAAAATAGATTCTACTTGTTTGAATGGTTTTCACAGTCACATTTATAACAACAATTTTTTTATTGAAAAACTTGTGCTTGACAAAAAGCAAGCAAGCACGAGGGCTGTTCGATATGTAATGTGCATTGTACCACAGCGCGATAACGCTTTGCACAATTTCATTGATGATGATAGCTCTGTCGAATACCATCCCAACAGTCAAAACACTTGTCTTCAGTTCCACATAGTTTTAAAAATTTAGTCATTTCAGTAGAGCCATTCGTTGACCACTGATGTAAAACGGTTCTGAAACGGGTTGAGAATATTGAAAAAATTGGATCTTTTATACAAATTTGCACAAAACTACTTTTGGTCCATAATTGTTTCTAACATGTTTTTTTTTTTAATTATTTCTTTTATTCTAAAATTTCGTAATAAAAAAAGAGTAGGATAGAATTAAAAAACATTGACCTAACCAAATTCTATTTTTAAATTCAACAATCTTCTCTGAATTCTTCCGTACATAGAGCAGAGTTTGGAAAAAAAGCTGAAATTTGATCACTTCAATGATCCAAATGGTCCTCATCCAAGATTACATCAGGGTATTTTAAGGATAATGAAGGTCAAATGAATTAATATACAAATCACACTTTCTTACTATATAATGTTGAATATGAAAAAGAAATTGATGTCCGAAGATGCAATGGATAAAGTTTAAAAACATTGATTATTTTTTTAATTAGAAAATGTCAGAAAGAGCCATAAGGTAAATAAAATTGGGTGTTCATTGTTGTTCGGATTTTTTTTTTTTTCAAGGGGTGATCATCGTGAATATTCAAATCATGACATAATATCCAATACAGTAAACTAGGAAGATGCATAAGGGATATTTTGGACATAGTGGATGAGTTATCTTGATGAAAACATTAAAAAAAATTGTCATATGGACATAATTTATGAAACTTTTTAATAAGTCCGGTTATTTTTTTCCCAATTTTACATGGATTTTTGATATGAATGATTTTCTTTATATAAGGAATTTTGTTCTCCAAATATGTATATGATAAACATTTATAGACTGAAAGTAGGTCATTTGGTAATACGGGTTTTAACTAAATTGGGGAAGATTGTGTGTCTGAAGTTCTTAAGTGAAGAAAGAAATTTCTGACTGGCATAGGGTCCGTCAAAGATGCAGCAAAATCTGGTCGACCTGAGACTGTAACAGCAAGGCAAATGTCCTAAAAGCCAGAGAATAAAGTGAAAGTGATGGCAAATATAAGATTTGTGATATTGTCAAAGCTGTTTGTATATTGCTATTGCGGGTGCATTTCAGAAGAGCATCAAAAGAGCATAATCACAAAGAGGGTTGTTTATTGTACATTTTCCTTATGTGATGGTGTAGCTGTAATATTCCGGTTCCGAAAAGCAAAATTAATTTAATCGGTATTCTGAGATGTTACACTAAAAAGTTCAAGAATATTATCCTAAACGACGCCATGTGTCATGTTCGTCTACTTTATGATATTGCTCCAACATATACATCTGAGCTTGTAAAGCAATTTTTTGAAGTCGGTAAAGATTGCCGTCTTGCTACAACCACCATACTCTCGAGCCCCAGATCTAACCCCATGCGACTTTTTTCTATTTCCAAAAATTGAAAAGTTCTTATGTGGTCGTTGTTGAAAGTCCCGACAATCCCTTGGCTCAAACATCAGTTATTGTCTTAGAGGTCTATCTTAATTAGTGTAGCGTCACGCATTTCGGAAATGGATTCAGAGATTCATATAATGTAAGAAAGTGTTTCAATCCGCGGATAATATTTTGAAGAAATGTACTGTTTGTTTCACTATTGAATCAAATGCTTTTGAGATATCGTACAATACACATTACATATCTAAAAACCCTCGTACAGATTTAGGAGTGTAATCAGCGTTGAATCGAATGTTGTCGTTTTTAGTTATTTAAACAATTATCTTTAACTGGCGATTAATTGGTAGCGTTATTTTAATCTAAATCGGCCATATTTAAGCAATAAAATGAAGGTTGTAAACAAAAACCTTAAGCATTGAGATAAATTAATATGTTTTAATAACAATCTTTTCCAAAATGTTTAAACAAGTAAAATGTTTAAATATTATTATTTACACATAAAAAAGTTGTATATTTACATAATTATCAATCTCATTAGTTGTATATAAGTAAAAGGTATAAAAGCTTTAAAGTAGAAATACAATTTCTTTTCTAGGGAAAATGAAATAGATAATCAATATAAGGTTTGCAAGACACTAACAAAACCGAATTACAAGTTATTTTTTCATGATAAATATAAAAGGTATAAAAAGCGTTAAAGTAGAAATACGATTTCTTTATGGATATTGTCAATAAAATGGAGAAATAATAGAAAATGAAATAGATTGTCAACATAAGGTTTGCAAGACACTAACAAAACCGAATTACAAATTTTTTGTTCATAATAAAGTCCAATTTTACAAAAAAAAAACAATAAAGAAAACGTTTATTGCAAGGAATTTTTAAATGCAGGGAATATTCAATTTCCATTTTAAAAAATTCTTCTTCTTTTTTAAAATAAAATTCTTAAGTTTGTACTTCATTACTATATGGTAGCAACGCAGACATGTTAACTCATCGAGTTTCCATACTAATCATTTATGTTCAAGACATACGATTAAAAAGGATCTTAATACTGTTTAGCAAAATAAATTTTTAAAATTTGATTAATGCATTACATTTACACGCGTTTCTAATGTTTTAAACGTGCAAAGCTTATTATTTAGCAAGGTAGATCTAAACCCGAAAATGTTGAGGATTTGTGTCC
This sequence comes from Tegillarca granosa, assembly GCA_029721355.1. NCBI lineage: Eukaryota > Metazoa > Mollusca > Bivalvia > Arcoida > Arcidae > Tegillarca > Tegillarca granosa. Next base: position 29,079,862 of record CM056601.1, on the reverse strand, counting down.
CCTTTAAAAGTCTGTAGGGAGTTTTTTTTTATTATTTTATTAATTTATTTATTATTATAATTTTTTTTTTTTTTTTGAAAAAAGCAGATCGTAATTTTGAACTCGTTCTATAATATATAAAAACAGGTTTCTATCGAATGTTGTCATACATTTTTTTATTATAGCAAAATAAAATTCCTCATTGCATTATAATATCATCTTCTATAAAATTATAAGCTTTTAAATTTTACTTTTTTTAATACAGTTGAACTGCTGAGAACAAGTTGCTCGTAAAGGACTTAACTAATGGCTGGTTTATTAAATATTGTTCTTTCAGCAGAAAAACCTTTTTGATTAAAATCACGCTATATTAAAGCATGAACCTGACAGTTTGAAAGGTTATTAATTTTGACCTTGTTAACACCAGCTATAAATTACTAATTTTATTGATCGAAAATTGCTCTGTTAAGGTAAAACATTTGAACAATTTTAAACACTTTTACGGTTTTTGGTTTCACGGGAAATTTGTAATAACTTAATTTTTTTTTTCGACCGAAAAATTGAGCATAGACAAACGCAAAAAACAAAATTCTATTTTCTACTTCACAGGGGAAAATAAAATCAAACATTTTTCAGGAAATATAATGTATCCACTTATAAAGCCTAATCAAAAAATCTATATTTAATTTTTAAATCTCTAAGCATAAATTTAAAAAAAAGAATCCATTATAATTTATTTAAGTCAATTTTTTTGTTAAGTTGTAGGATAACGCATGAAGCAGCTTTCGGTTAGATATTGTTTAAAAAAGCTGTTTGTTTCCAGTTTTGTATTTACTTTTTATTTTTTAAATTTTTTTATATTTCATACGATTGAGCTAGCAAACTGAAACAAAAACTGTAAAAGTCAGACACTTTTTAAAACAATTCTATGTCTAATAAATGAATTTTGAATGAAATGATGTATGATTTTTAAAATATGTATTAAACAACAAAATTTTAAAAAATAACAATAATATTTAGAAAATAAATTCATCATAAAATAACGTATTTTAAAATCTAAAAAACTAACTGATTTTAAAAATCTTACCTTTTATATGTATCTAATCCAATTACAAATATAGTATCACAAAAACATGATGTGTTGAGGGCACTACATTAAATACGCGACGTAATTGCCGCGGGCAAAAGTTATCTTCCAAACATCACTTATTCATTTTTACTGGACAGCGTAGGGATATTTCAACCAAAGTCACATGGCCATATGGTTATAAACGTGATATAGATGGATGAACATTTTTAGACTAAAGTACTTGGTTTTAAAAGTAGCTTACTTTGCCAGAAAGCATTTTGTGTGTTTATTTTGAAACTTCATTCTGGACCTTTAAAGTTTTTATTTTTTATTTTTTAATCAAAACAATAATAATCAATAACGATCGTCAATAGCTCTCTCTCTCTCTCTCTCTCTCTCTCTCTCTCTCTCTCTCTCTCTCATATTTCATTTCCGCAATTTGATATGAATTTTCCGCAAGAAAAAAAAAGATTTTTCTGCAATGTCAAGACGTCATCGAGACTTTTGGGAAGGATGATTCTCAATAAGCCGAGGTATCCGCCTATAAAATTCAAGATTTTAGATTTATTACAATAATATTTATACTTTAAACATCAAAAACAGAGTACCAAAACGAAACGATTTTGAATATTAAAAGTTTGATAAAACATGACATTATACATTTCGGAATAAATAAATTTTTAAACAGTGCAGCATTGTAAAATTTTTACGTCTATGATCTCTTAAACAATTTTTTTTACCGCATACGTTACAAGTAATATGTCATTACCTCTTAGAAATCGCTGACGTAGGTTTCCTGACAACTAGGTCAAATATGCAATGTCGCGCCATATTTGTTGAACTTGACTTAAACGATGACATTTGTTTTCTTTATTAAAAAACGTGGGTTGTTAAATATGTAGGATTAGTCTTAAGATCTGCAATCATAAATGATGGTAGTGATGACAGCAGTGAATTTAAGTTTTGTGAATCTGCAGGTGTATCACATTATTTGTTGATATGTTACGCTGATGACAGGGAAATTTCCCCACTCAAGTATAGGAACATCAATGGTTGGCTATCTACTGGTTAAATTTCCTCTTCGAACTTGGATGCTTCATTTTTGTCCAAACATATCTTGCCCCTCCCTCAGCTTGAAGCCATCGTCATTTATATTTTAAAGCGCAGTCGCGGACAATAGAATAAGTGTGAGTTGTACCGCTCCGATGTGTTTGCATGTTTGCTAGCTCCATTTAAAATTAATTCAAATATATACAAGTTATACATGTACGCACTAAACACATGCACACCGAACGATTTAGAAATGGCGGTGAAACAAGCGTGCAAAGGTACCGGCGGTAGTTTTGGGTATCCAGCTGAATTGCATTGAGATTAATAGGCAGTTCTTTACTTTATTTCATGTGTGAAGTTGTATAAAAAGATAAGGTTAATGTTATAAATATTGAATTTTTTTTATTTTATTATAATTTGAATTTAATAATAAGGAATAATTGTAATTTTTTTCGGTCTATGGGGTCATTACAATTATTCCTAAAATACTTGCATTCCGTATACTCACTTCTAAATGTTAACATCTGGCACATCAAAATTTACCTGGTATTTGTGTTATTTATTTACTATCCCTGAGCGGGTACCGCTGCTGGTGGAGTTAATCTCCCCGAGGGTATCCATTACTTAGTAGGCAGTACTTTGTGCTGTCAGAAAATGTACCATTTAGCAAAATTTTCAGCCGTCTTAAATTTTGAAATTGATTAAAAACTAAAGTCTGTCCCCTCGTGCAAAGCATTCCTTAGCTGGAATTGGATTTATATCATTTTGGAACTTTAGATTCAACAATTTTAAACTGTTTGGCTTGTATTTTTTATCTATCAAATTTTTCGGTCTTAGTGTCACTGATGAGGAATGAATTTCCTAAATGTGCACATCTGGCACATCAAAATTTAACTGGTATTTGCGTTATTGATATACAAATACGAAAACTTTGATGGAAATGACCGTGTTTTGCAATTAATACACATATAGCGCATTCTTCTATATTAAAGATATTTTGACTACTATATTTTATCTTCTGTTTTACAAATTTTGGTTCATGGAGAGGAATGCGCTGGCATTGAAATTTGGGGATAGAGATAAAACATATTACCCCTTAATCGCCCCAAACAATATAAATACTTGATATTAGCAATCATACGATTTCCATATCATCTACGCTGGCTGTGTGGTAGGAAATGATAACCTCTAAGTCCTGAGTTCGAATCTTATATGTCGTCCGTGTTTTATTTGTTTTAACATATGTAACGGGTTTGTTTTAATTTAAAATATTTTTTCTCATTTAAACGCAATGTATATGCTTCATCAACAAATATCCCAATTAAATTACGCTCTGTTCAACTGAACACATTGCAACTAGTTTCAATACATGTCGTAAATATCTAACAACGTTATGATAAATCATCAGGCCAATACACCAGGTCAATACACGAGCGTTTCCTATACAAGTTTAATGTATACAAAGCATCCAAAACGATTATCATTGCCATGTAGGCGCTGCATTAGTTCGTGAAAATAGTGTATTGTGAATTTTGCTCTTCACAATAACGGGTAAAAACAGTGAGAATACGACCAATGACACATTTTCATATTGGGTTTATTCCTAGTAACAATTTTGAGATGTTGTTTTGTCATGTTTTATATAGGCACGTAAGGCTAATTTTTTTTTGCATGTGGCCTTGAGTCGATATTGGAATATAGAGGTCTCCCAAAGGTGTAACCTTGTTTCTTGGCATTTTTCCTATAGGCAGATCGCTCAGCTTTTTTCAGACTCATTCTTTCGGTTGATTTCTTTTTCTTTCCCTATCCAATGTTTGTGCAATCTTAGGGTTGAATAATGGTTTCATTTTATGTCTTTTTTCAGTCTGTTAAATCTTTAAAGAACGGTATAAAATATCTCAAGACTGTCTCAGACAACGCACACATAACTGTTGTGCCTTACTTTCGTCACTAACATGGGAACGATTGCAGTTCTTTTTTTAATCAATGTTTCTCCAGCATCCAATGTAACACTTGCATTTCAACATTTGAAAAAGCTACATCGTTTGACAACATCACTTTTTTCAACACATGAGACTATTTATATGTATATCCGAAAAATACTACGCATGATTTCCCCCTGTAAGTTCCATGTTGAACGTATGCTATAAATACTGGCATTAATTAAAGTAGTTATTCTCATAAAATATATATAGAATATTTTCAAGTAGGGAGTAGATGATCACCTTGTGAAAAGAATAAGCATTAAACACGTAATACCTACCTGTAAGGTAAAACAAAATAATGATTACGGAAATAAAAACATATCTTTTGAACACATTGCCGATATGTTTCCAACTTTTGCATTTAATGTATTTTTGAAGTCTGTAAAAGTGACTGCTGCTTAGAAACGTAAACAAAGAAAAAAAAACAAATTTGATTGTTTTTAAGGCGCGCAACAATTTTTTGCAGACACTTGACGACACACATTAGTCTTCTCATGAAATGAGGTTAACTATAAAACTATAACCATGAAAACTTATTTGTATTAAGAACGACTGCTAACTGTCTACCGTTTCTAAAAAAAATAGTTCAAATATACGGAAATGCAATGCTTATGCCAAGGCAGCAAGCAAAACTACTTAATCTATGGTTTTTGAAAATTTTACCTGGTTTTGGGAAATTGTAAATAGAGTGGTGATAGCACGCGGTCCATGGTTCTGCTAAGTCCGAGTTTTCTCTGACCCTAACACACTTTATGACCTTGATCAACAGGTGAATTTTTTTTTTTTTTTTTTTTTTTTTTTTTTAAATTGTTAAACCCTACACACAACCGAAAGGGCGTAAAGTTTGTAAGGGTCAAAGGAAATTCGGATTTTTGTGATGTGCTCTTTATTGAAAGTAACATGTTTGTAGTTTGTAGTTTTAAAGTGAATGTATTTAATTTGCCTCTGGCATTACTTATAAAGATGTAATTTTTAGGTTGAATAAAACAGCTAATAAATAAATAGCTGGAATAAAATCTTCTCTTTTAAAATCCATAATGTATACGTAGTTGAATCAAAGTAAAAAAAGAGCTTTAGTTAAAAGAAAAAAATTGTGCTACTATCTACAAGGGAACCATAAGAAATAGACGTGTATTATATGTGGTAAAGATAGTTCTAAAATAGGAACCTTTTTGTAATGTTTAGAAGGTGATTTAGGGAATTTATCACTAACACATGGCAGATTCGTTGCAATTTTGACCAGTAAGTAAGATCTTAAACCTCAATCAATTTAAGAACCTTTTATTATTATTTTCATTTTCAAAGATTTAAAATTATCGACGACGGGAAATTTTATATTATAATTTGGTAATTTAAAACAAGTCATAAAATTTCATTCGATAAAATGCAAGAACATTTAACAATTGAACTGTTTTAAAATGGTGTTCATTGTCAGTATGAAGGCAACAACATTGCAAGCAAACGGAATAACGCGCGTTAGATTTTTTCTGGAATGTCAACATTGTCAGGTTGAGATTCACTCTTACATATTGTGCCGAGTTTCACACTCGGTATCATTCAAATGTAGACAGCAAAGCAGTGAGAAATATACTTATTCGTTACGCCTGGTGTGGTGCAAATATCTTTCAAAAATTAGAAAATTGTTGTTTTAAAGTTAGCAAGGAGTTGTGTAGTACTTAAACCATGTATTGTACTTTTGAGGAGTTCCTATTGTATCCCTTGTAAATTGATAAAAAGCATGTACATGATTTTTCAGTTTTTCCGATCAACAAACACAGCATGTGAAACGGACAATTTTCACTAGATGTGGCATACATGCGTGAATCTAATTCCAATTGAAATTTACATCACTTGAAATTTACATCCCGCCAAACACAAAATTGATTGACAAGTTGTACCATTACACATTGTCTCAAAATAATAGGGTATATAGCAGCTTTGTCAAGGAAGGAAGAATTTTTTAAAGATCCTATTGTTCAAAATTTTTTGTGGTTTGATGGTTTTGACTGATCTATTGTTGTCTGTTCTTTCAACAGTCCATCAAAAACACCACTCTGTCTCTCACAATGTCAATATTACGGTGAATATCAGCCAGGTGCCTATATATGTTATCAAAATATTATTTTATTAATTTCTTTGATTTTACTTTGTAATATCTCGTAAATGTGTTTTTCAGTCTCATCTCGAATGTAAACAAATGTGACGTGACAGTCATTTGTTTACCTACGATAATGTAGTTCTGGATTGTCTATTGCATTTTATATGTATTCATACACGGAGTGACAAAATTTTTTTGGCATTCAGTGTCAGTAATAATTACAACGGCACTCAAGCTTGCAGCTATGGTAATTTCACAAGGCAAATGGAAATAGAAAACAATATTTACACAATTAAAGGAATGTCGTGTCAAGGTCAAAATAATCTGTTCGTATGTAAGGTTGAACAGGCAAAAAAAAAAATAAAAATACAAGGTGCAATGTCGATTACCTTCTGTTCAGGCATTGATGTCATAGTATTAATACTTATCCTACATCTAATTTAACATTTAGCTTTTGTGCACATTACTGTCTCATGAAAATAACTATAGAAAGTGTACCTGATATATAATACAATGCCTACTTCTATTTTTCGAAAATGTGCAGAATTTTTATATTGAAATCTTGCCTAGTGTTTATTTTGTGATTATTGCTTTTAAAGGGTACCTGTAAGGATTTTCAGTTTTGACATATTATATTCCTCGTACTTAAATATGGCTGTAGCGAAAATTCCATAAAATTCAATTCCATAATAAGGGAGATATCGGTGGTTTTCTAATACATCTCTAAAAATCCAAATCAAAAAGGTCGATATCGAGGCTCCCGTGTTGTGACGTCATACCAGTAACATATCTCCATAGAATATCATTTACCAACTACTAAAATAGGACAAATACGAACTCGTAGTTGAACTTTCTTAATTATTTTACGGGAAAACTATTTAATGAAGTGGAATTGACATCCGTTTGACATGTACCGATAATTAAGATTATTATTAATCTTATTGTTTATTAGACACATTCCTTAGATTTAGACCCACACCTGTAATTAACAGGATGTCACCTATAATTTGCAAAATTGATTTGCAGGTTGATAAAGTTATCTTACGACCTGTAATATACAACTATATATTTACAGTTCGAGTGAAGTAAAATAATTTTATTTGATAAACGTTATTTGTCATATACAGAATAAAGTTTTCACTCCGGAAAAAATGAATATTTCATTTTTAAATTTTAAAAAGTAAGAAAAAGAAATTTTTCTTTAGTTTTCATGTCAATAATAATAATAATAATAATAAAATATAACTTTTAGGCATAATTGAAAATTCAAAATTGACGACCAGAATAGTCTTTTTAAAACACGTTTATTGATCTACTTATGACATTTGGTTTTATTAGATTTTAGTTTTCACGTTTCCTTTGGTATACATATAGCTCTGATATTTTTAAATTCTTTATTCTATATATACAAATATATACAAATAAAATTATTGTATTATTGTTATTATTATTATAATTATCTCGTTTTTTTAAATGTGTCAATTCATTTTAAACAATAATAATATATTTCGCGTAAAATAATTTGAGATGGAATATCTTGTTTTTTTTTTTTTTTTTTTTTTTTTTTTTTTTTTTTTTTTTAATTACCCCAGCATTAATTAGCCATCGGGCAGTTGAAAAGAACTACGTTACAAACTTTAATTGTGTGAACATCTTCCAATTATCAAGGAAATGTGATGCCGCCAGACTACTTAAAAGGTTTCTACATCACGGTCATTTAATTTCAATTGTCAATAAAAATTGCACAAAAGATCATAGGCGATTGGATTTTTATGTAATGATTTTAGCCGGTGCCACTGTCATGTGCTGATTTTGAATTTTTATTAAAATTATGCATTCAAAATGTTGAATATTGAATGCATTATTTTAATAGAAATTCAAAATCAGCACATGACACCACAGTAAGTTCCATAATATTCAACCGGTAGCCTGTCCAGTCCGATTTGATGTTTAATTCATGTTAAAATGTCGACGATGAAATTAATTTTTGTCGTGTATTTGACAAGTTAAAACTAATCGCGTATTTTTTGTTATAGCTATGCAACTTATCGTAGTTCTCGAGTCTGTCCAGTCCGACTTAATAAAATAATTTATTTTTAAAAAAGTCAAAGATATAATCAATTTTCGTGTTATTGACAAGTTAACACTCGTCACGTATTTTTCAACAGCTATGCAACCAAATGCAGTCACAATTTTCGAGGAGGTCGGGACTCGACTTAATATGTTCATCAGATTCGTTCTTTTCTGGTTCGAATAAATAACGGCTTTACTCCAAATCCATCACTTATAAGATTCTCTACTACTTCCCCAAATAATGACGAACTATTTGACATAAATATGTACACGTTTGAGTCGTTACTTTCTTCTACATAGGCCAATATATCATCATTGTTACCATTGTCTATTATGTTAGACACCACTTCTAATACTGCAATGACGTCACACGTTTATAACTCAAAACGAGGCGTTTCACTTTGCGATGAAGGGAAAGTTAAAAAATGTGGATTTCAAACCGCTATAACTTTTTTATTTTGTCATCAATTTTGATGCGGTTTTCAATATTGTTATATTTAAATAATATATAAAACAATTGTGATAAAAAAATTTTTGGTTACAGGTACCCTTTAAAACACGGTAGAGTACCTAAGATATCGAAGTTACAGAATAGTCAAAATCGCAAATTAAAACCCTTTTCGTTGAAATTAATAGCTTTGGTATGAACTAAGTAGCACGTTTACGGGCAACATTTTAAAATTTTTTAAAGACAAACAATTGTATATTTTGTAAACGTGATACATCATGTTGACTAAAATGCAGATATTTTGACAACCCAGACAACTTTTTCCGTATATAATGCATAAAACGTTTTAAGTTATTACGTTTGAATTAACGTGCAAATTTTTTCATATTTTCAAAAACATATCTAAAAATAAATAAACTGGTGTAAGACCTATATCTTTTTATCACTTTTGATGATCATTAAGTACCTTACAACTGGAAACAATATGATACAATATGATACAATATGATACAATATGATGCAGTATGGATACAATTTTTATGCGATGCTTATCGGCAATCTCAAGTTTATATATATCTGTGTGTGTGTGTGTGTGTGTGTGTGTGTGTGTGTGTGTGTGATTTTCAACCAAATCAGAAATTATACAAGATTTAGTAACAAAATAAGCTATGGTTCTCACTAAAATTCAACAAACAGAATCCCCTTTCTTATTTTCTTGTAGGCGCAAAGTTGACTTTTTTACATTCTCTACTATTTGTTAATGTGCCTACGTCCTCGAAAAAAAATTATCAGGAAACAACGTCATCAATATATTGTTGCTACTTTTAAAACAAACAGTGAGTTAGAAGGAAAGATATTATATTATTGTATTGATATGCAACTAGTATTAACATGGGCTGTGTGTACAAAAAAATTACAAGCTCTCAATTTGTGTAATTACTTTACATGGTATACAATTATTTCCAGTTAGCGAGTTTGTGCTATATGGTACAAACTAAATAAATGACAATATATTTTTGTGAAACCAATATCATTAAACAATTTAAAATGAACCAGTCACGTGGCTGAACTATCATATAAGATGGCAGTCTTCGTTATTTGTAGACGTCAAGTGATGTCCTGTTTACGTAAAATATTTGCCAATTCAGCACTGCAGTAATTTTAGTCTAATTACGATTAGAATGAAGCACAGATATTAAATGTTAAGTAAACCTCTAGATATTTTGTAAACGTGAATATTCTTTTCAAGGAATGCATTTATTTTGACAGCTACATCTATTTTGACCACCAATTAACTTTTTTATTACAAAAACATATGTAATTGTCTGTGAATATACATACACCGTGGTAAATGATGATGCACATTTAAACTAAATTTTAAAAGGAAAACATTTTACATATGTCAGCATGTTGGCTTTTTATGATAGGTATACATTTAATGTACGTGCAAAATATACACATACATGTAGGAAACAAACCTGTTATCCGTTGCAAATCGTATGTCATTTGTCCTGTGTATATCTAAAAAAATATATTTGTCTGTAATAAAAGCACTTAACGTGTACCATGTAAAAAGTACAAAAAATCAAAAATTTGTAGAAATTTCTTAATAAATTTGAGCTATATTGTCAAAAATAACGACTCGTTTCGTTTTTTTTAAGGGTACCTATGTTTTAAAAAAGCTCAAGATGTAGACCGCAAAACTCGTCTTCATTTTATTAGCAAAGTGTTACACACACACACACACACACACACACACACACACACACATATATATATATATATATATATATATATATATATATATATATATATATATATATAATGCATGAAAAACAGCTGGTCCTTCCTGCAATGCAATTTTTTACATTAGCTGTCGAAGGTTAATTTTTTATATTATATATATAATAAAATAAAATAAACCTAAAATAAATAAAGAAGGAGCATGATTTTTTTTTCGCTTTAACTTTGATTTAAATGTAAAAAAAATGATCTTTGACTTTAAGGTAAATGGTTAAATTTATCAGAAATGACATTATGTCTTCTTGTTGCTCTTTAGGAAAAATATTTCTAATTAATCTTTCGTTTCTATTAACGCCATTGAAACAAACTTGTGAAATTAACAATCGTGATAGATTTTGTTCAATTTTTGCTATAATTCAGTTTTTATCAAAAGGTTTTGAATTTTACCATCACAGAGAAAGATTTGTCTTGTAGTTAATTTTTCCGAAACAGCATTAAAACACGATAATACATATAACAAAACTACTGAAAGAAAGAAAGGAAGTAAACGAATTGGAAAAAAATCATTTTGTTTTATTTTATTAATTTATTTATTTATTTTTTTGAAAAGCACAATCACGTATTTGAAACGCGTAATAACGTGGTTATTAAAATTAATTAACGTATTTTAATAACTACGTTATAACACATTTGAATTGCATTTAATGCATCATTATCGGCACTTATGTAATGCGTAAGAATGAGTTTAAAAGACTTCATTAAGATATCCAAATTGCGCTTTTGTATGTCTTGATTTTAATGTGTGTGTGCGTGCGTGTGTGTGTGTGTACATGTATGTGATTTTTAGATTAACGAATGTCGTAAATACCAGTGCAGTTCATTATGCATGTAAATTATAGTTTTGAATATCTTTAAAGATGATTTAAGTTAAATTTTGTTGTATAAATACGAAATCTTAAAAATCTCACTTATCTCGCTCATTTATTGCTCATATTCTAGTGAAGATTCTCTTATTACTTCTTCATCTTCATCTACAAGATTAACTGATACCTTCTGTAAAATTGTTTCAGCATTGTTCATCTGAATGTACAAAGCATACTACCAAAACTAGATCTAATAATCAGTGAACTGACCGACTATGATATATTAGCATTCACTTAAAGCTGGTTACACCCAGACATAAAAATTGACGACATCTTAATTACAGATTATCATATTCCATTGAGCGATCAGACAGGCAGGGCGGTGGAGTAATAGTATATATAAAAGTATCCCTTTACTATAAACAGAGGACATGACTTACAACTTGACGGACTTGAATGTATATGGGCAGAAATATCAGTTAAAGTAAAACGCTCTTACGTAGAACATTCTATATACCACCCGATTCAGGACAAAACACATTGGATAAAAAAGAACATTCTCTTGACCTTGCAATAGATAATAACATTATTACTGGTGATTTTAATGACGATCAACTTGACAACACGAAACTACATATTGTTGACTTAAAATGTATACTTTCAATCTAACTACAATTAATTTCCGAACCCACTTATTACACTGAACATTCTGTCTCACTTTTAGATTTATTCTTAATGGATGATGATTTTTAGTTACATGCTCTGGCGTTGGCGAAACACTCTATGTCAAAGTCGGGTATCATTGTCCTATTTTTATGTTTCTTAATATCGCTAAATCTTCAAACAAAAGCGTTACTCGGATAGTCTGAGACTACAAAAAGGGTAATTACGACACTTTCAGACAAGAACTAAAATCAGTTAACTGGGAAATTACAAAGGCTCCGGGTCCTGACTCTTTAAACCCTAGACTTTTAACTGCCGCAGCGAATTAATTATGCACCCACTGTCTACCTTCTTTAATAAATTGATGCATAATTCTATATCCCTAGATTGTTCGAAAATGGCTAATGGGACGTCAATCTTTAAAAATGGTTATAAAATGATGTACAAAACTACAGACCGATATCTCTTCTAAATGTCCTTGGTAAAATTATGGAAAGTTTAATTCTGAAATATCTCTCAATACTTGTCAGACCATAACATCATTACTTCTATACAGTCGAGCTTTAGGAGTGGTGATTCTACCATCAACCAGCTAGTATCTATTTCGAATGAAATTGCTTTTGCTCTAGATTCAGGTAAGGAAGTCAAAGCTATATTTTGTAATATTAGCAAGGCATTCGACCGTGTTTGGCACAAGGGGTTGATTCACAAACTTGAATCTATTGGTATCGGAGGTAAACTTCTTTTTTGGTTCTAAGATTATCTTTCTAATCGGAAGCAGAAAGTTGCACTTCAGAATAATTTTTCTAACTGGAAACTACAGCAGGCGTTCCTCAAGGATCTATACTAGGGCCTATTTTGTTCATTATATATATGACATAGTAGATGATATTCAAAGCAATATGCGATTATTTGCAGATGATACGTTTCTATATTTATTTGTTGATGGTCGTGTTGATGTTTCTCGTGTTCTCAATTCTGACTTACAAACTATACATACATGGTCTGAGAAGTGGTTGGTTTATTTAAACCCCCAAAAATCTAAAACTATGATTATCTCAAGGAAACTACTAAAACTTTTTCAAAGCCTATATATGAACGATACACTTTTTGCGGGAGGTTGAATTCCATAAGCATCTCGGTATTACTTTTTCTGTTGAGGGTTCATGGAAAACGCACATTGAAAATTTTCTCTCTAAGGCTAATAATATAAGGGGACTCAAATACAAGCCCGCATAGTTAATGGCCCAACAACATTAAGTAGCATTTACCTGTTATTTCAAGAAGCCGGATTGAAATCATTAGAATACAAAAGAAAGAAACAGAGACTTGTACTTTTTATAAGATGTTTCACGGGCTAACTCCTTCATTCTTATCAGACTTGGTTCCAAGAAGTAATCTTGAAATTTATTTACATAATACTAGATTTTAAAAAAAAATCTTGGAAAATTTTCTGTGCAGAACCAGTTTTCTTTACTATTCCTTTTTACCTTCTACAATCAGAGAATGGAATTGCCAATAGCTATACGAAACGCTTCTCTTTTTACATTTAAGAATATCTAAATAAGATCAACTTTCAAACTATTTCAACTGTGGATCTCGTAAATCTCAAATTCGTCATTGTCAATTACGTCAGGAATGTAGTCCTCTCAAACTACATCTCTTCCACAGAAGTCTTTCTGAACGCCTCCTTTTCAGATAAACAAAAACTTGCTTCGTTACGGCTCAAATGCACTCACATGTGACCAAAACAAAGATATACATATTATTATGTGTTCAGGATTTTATCATAAAATCAAAACGATTTATATGAAGAATTAAATCCAATTCAAATATCGACTGCTAAATTGAAACTTTATTTTTGTCCAATATCACAATCAACCCACAAGGTAACTAAATAACATTATATTGTTGTATTATTCTATTTTTTTTCCATTTATTTTCCTTTTCATTTGGTTTAAACATGATTAGCATTATGTACTATTTCTTATATTTGACTCCCACATCAAACTTTAAATTGATAAGCTTCACTGAAAACTGTCTTGTAAAAGAGTTGCAACTGTTATTCCAGAATCCATCATGTATGCTGTTGTATGTATGTTTCATGTATGTGTTATATTTAACAAAATAATGTTTAAATTCAAAAATAATTATATTGACTAAGAGAGTTTACCCTTACCAAAACGTCGCCCTCGGTGTGACACGACTGACTATAAAAACACGTGCACACCTCACGCATACATTGAATTGTGACGTTAAACAAAACTACTACGTACAACAACATACTGATTAAATTGACAAATTGAGAATCTCAAACAGAAATTAGTTTTGTAAAACAAGAATTAGTTTAAATTTAATACATAAAAATTTATCATATCTCAAAAAACATTAAGTTCATCTTAAGTATTTAAAATATAACATGGTCATAAATTATTATATATCTTTGTAATTAGTTATTTCTTTTTACATTTTTGTAGTAGGGCTTTATGAGGTGTTGCGATTGTTTAGGAAAGTTTTCAATAGGTAAATTAAAAAAGTGTGAATAAAGAAACAAAAATACTGATGCACGTAACCAAACATTTTATAATAATAATTATAATTTAAATAACAACAAAAGAAATATGTTGTTATTTGTGGACTATATTGCGGTCGAAAGTCAAGTTCTCGGACAAAAATGCACGTTATATTTGGCTGTTGCGTCTACTGGACTCCTACTTCTGTGCATGTGTTATAGGAAGGAATTTTTGTGACTTGAAATCCACATTGTTTTTTCAATATTTAAAAATAAACTTACGCGCGTTATTCAGTTTGCTTGCAAAGTGTTTTGCATTTATATTGACAATGAACATAATTTGAAAACAATTTAATTGTTAGGTATTCAGATTTCATGTGACTTTTAATAAAAATTTCAAAAGGCTACTTAGAATGATTACCTTATATTTCAACACTCATTTATTTTCCTAGATGTGACACATTTGAAGCATTGTCTTGAGAAGCTTTTTTTCCACATTATTTTTACATTGCAATCCCATTTTACACCTATTCTCCATTAAACTGCATACTTTGAAAAAAGTTTTAAAAAATATATATTGTCAAAAACCGTGTTGAAATTTATTTTCTTTCTCAAAAATAACTTTTGTATGATAACTATGCGAAGTTTCAGAACTCAATCTTAAGAAATGACAAAATGACAAAAAATTACCAAGGGCAACTAAATAAAACATGTAATCTACGTTATCGTATCAATTATTTAAGTTTGTCAAAATATTCTGGCCAACTACAAACATTTCAGCGGAACAAATAATTATTTTTAATCCCGGTTATATACTAGCGGAAAAAAAGTAATTGTGCATGACTGTGTGAGATTATAAAATAATTTGAAAATGCAAAGCAATGAATAATTTCGTATTTGTTTATTAGATATTTCTTTACAAATTCATGTCATTGAAAAGGTAACAGATACTGTTATTTCATAGGCAGGGGACTAGAAACATAGCAGATAGTAAAAGTCAGTTCACAAGATCAGTATCGTGTGTGACCACCATTAGCATTGACACAGGACTGACAGCGACGCCTCATAGAGTTGATTAAATGCCAAGAGAATGCTTGAGGGATGTTGTTCCATATCTGGTCTAACGCTTGGGCCAACCCTTGCAATGTAACAGGCTGATTGGGCAGATGATGTAATCGGCGTTCCATTTCATCCCATACGTGTTCAATTGGAGAAAGGTCGGGTGAAACGGCTGGCCACGGTAACACATTGACGTTATGCTGTGCCAGAAAATCCATTGCAACCCATGCGACGTGTGGTCTTGCATTATCGTGCTGAAAAGTGACGTTACGTTGCTGTCCTTGAATGAATGGGATGACATGGGTGTGTAGGATTTCATCGCGGTACCGTACACCGGTCAAATTCTCGTCGATGACTACCAGAGGAGTTATGTCATTCGCTGTGATGCCACCATTACACTGCCCCCACCGAACGAACGTCGTTTCACCACACACGCGTCATGGAAACGTTCTCAAATGCGCCGATAAACTGTGGAGCGTCCGTCATTGCTGTCCAAGTGAAATCTGGACTCATCGGTGAACATAATTTGTGCCCAGTCTCGTCGATTGAAGCGTAAATGTGTTCTGCACCAGGCATGACGAGCTGTGCGATGACGTCGTTGTAGAATTGGACGGATTGCCGGACGTCGTGGGCGAATATGTCTTTCACGTAAACGATTCCGTACTGTTCTGGGGCTGATTGGGCGTACTCCAGGAATGCTCCGGGCAGTAGTACTGGCAGTTTGGAAACGGTTCCGGAGGTGCACAAGCCGGATATGGTTTTCTTGCTGACGTGTCGTTACGCGTGGGCGTCCTGAACCAGGGCAGTCTTTAGTGGTGCCAAACTGTTGGTATCGTCTCAATAAGGCATGAACTGTTTCTGTGGACACCAAAATGTCTAGGGACAAAGCTTTGGGTCATACCAGCCGCAAGCATACCAATTGCGCGGAGGCGATCATTTTCATTTAGCCTAGGCATTACACTATGGAAGCTTTCAAACGAATAAACTTGCTTTTCTGGTTTCCTGGTGTCCAAACAAACAAACAACAGTAAATTATTCCTAAAATATTGTCACATTGACATGCTGGGCGACAATTGCGTGAAAACCGACCCGTGCGCATGAAGCGTAAAAATCACGGGCAATTGATGCAATGAACAAGCGATATCATAGAGATATATACACTTACCATTTGTGCAAATTTTAAGATTTATACATTCAGTAATAATAGCGAAATTATAAATTTTATTGATGCACAGTTACTTTTTTCCGCTAGTATATATTTGATGAGTTGTCTCTGAAAAACCTCATTTTTTTAACAGATTTTGTATTTTTTACAGCAAACAAAGTATATCCCGTATAATTCATTACCAAAAATATTGTCTAACTATTTTCAATTTAAATAATTTATATTAAACTTAACAAATTTACATAAAACTTCTATTTACAAACTTGCAAAGGAACGCTCTTCAGTTATATCATTATGAATTGTCATTATATTGTGCGTAGCTGAAATAGCATGAGCTTAATAATGGATAACGTAGATCACTTGTTTGATAACGTAGATAACCAGACAATGAAATCTCACTTATTTATTGTTATGAATTAAGTTTCAAATATAAACTATCACCAATAAGAAAAAACATGATAAAAAATCCAAATTTATTGTAAAAGCAATTAGCAATAGCATCAATTAAATCTGAAAAGTCAAACAAAAGTCAAAACTGCTGAGAACATGGGCAATTAATAAAGGTCTATTATTATATTCGTATAGATTACATATCAGATAATTTATAGACACACAAAAATTTAATTTAATAAAATTTGTGGTCAATTACGTAGATTACATCATCTTAAATCGGAATTCATTTTTGTAAAAATCATCAACAGAGAATCTAAAATTTCTACCACTGCGACTAACTGCCTCGGGTTGTTCGATTTTATATATAACATCCTCTTTTGAAACAGTAAGTTCGTCAGGCGGTTGTGGCCATTTATACAAGACATGCTTTAGGTCATCCACTATAGATTTGCTAGGGCGAAGAAAGTTTACTTGGATTTCGGCACATTCAAAGTCAATTTCAATCAATTATCCAATATGCCACTTGTGATCATACTGCACCGCAACCCATTCTTCTTCCTTTAACTCTTCATTGTCAATAATAAATAATTCGGTATTCATTTCTTGGACAATTTGTTTGTCATGAGTTATTAAATGGCCATCATTCACAATTTCTGAACCGTCTTTAATATTCCCTGCCTCTGGTAAACTATCGTCAAATATTTGACCTCATTCACGTCAACATTTTCCTTCTCTATATCATTCAAATTTGTGGTTGTAGTATGTTTCACTAATCCACGGGATATGCTTTCATTTTTCCGTAAAAGAGACGGCTGCCTAAATTCATGAAAATTTCCTTGCAAACACTCTTTGCAGTAGCACGATGTTGTACGCCTATAACTTGGTGAATCTGCATTGTACCTTGTACCGGGACCAGTTTTTCATTGATTTTTTTCCTATTTCCTGGCGGCTGGTGTCTGCACCCCTACTTCTCATACATTTCAATGTGAGTGCCATATTCTGATGTTTCTGGCATAAGCACTTACTTCGACTTATATATTTAGTGGAACAATGTACTTGGATCGCATACGGCAAAATGTTGCAAAGGAAATATTGCTGGAAAACGTAGACTTATATTTTAAATGGAGATAACTAAGCTATTATTCAATTCGCGCTTTTACTGGTATTCATTTTCTATTCTTACTTAATCATTTTTCCCGGGCATTACTCTGCTATTATCATCTCTCTCCAAAAAAAAAAAATTTATTTTGTTGTCGCAACTTATTACGCCTATTTTCATATCTGCGTCGTTTTTCAATTCTGTCACATTTTTTTGATTGCACTTTTTGAAAGTTCTTCCTCTGAATTCCAGTTTTTTCACTTAACTTTCTTTTCAAACGATAGTTTTTTAGTTTATTTCCAGCCATAACATTTATTATGTTCTTTCCGGACGAGTTATTTATCTCCTATGACTCTTTTATTTCGTCTACAAGAACATTTGCAAACACCAGTTTTCGCGGGGTTAATGTTTCAGTTTTCGAGTTTTGTTTCAAACGTAATGCTAGTGACATTGCTAGGTTGCTAGGTTATTTTCTTGTAAAGACGATGTTATTTTCTTGATACTGCATTTACTTTTTTTGCAATTTTTCATTCTGTTTCCTTAATTTTTGAATTTCTTTTCTACATTTTGCTGTTTCTCGACTAATTCTTTTTCGCGTTCGTTTCTCAGGCGGTGTCTCAGGCATGTATTGTTCCACATCAATATTCTCTTGTTCTGACTTGGTATGATTCTGTTTTCTGACGTTTTCTATATTCTTTGACCCATTTTCTTACTTTCTCTCGCCTTACTTTTACCTCTTTTTTCGACCTTTCCGATACTGGGACATAATATTTTTTTTACACTTTTCCTTTCATTTTCAAAGTAATTTTCTCCTTCTTTGGCTTTTTTTTCTCTCTCTCTGTAAGCTCTTTGATTTATGGCACTGTTTTCCCATCTTTCTATCATCTAAATAAAAAAAGATTAACTTATGTTATCTAAGTTATTATGTTTCGTAATATATTATATCCGCAATAAATTAAAATGTGTACCACAACATGCATATATTCAAAAACTAATAGAGGGATAAAAAGCAGATGTTTACTTGTTTGTCCTAGTTGAATTATACATAAGTTGAATATTTGACTTTAGATTCGGTGTACAACTGACGTTCATTTAGACATGTGTAATTTTCCAAGTAAGCTACGTTATCGTATTTTACTCAGCTTTCTCTGTAAAAAGAGAAGTTTTAGGTTAGCACGATGATGATTTTTATTACATTGGAGAACGAGTCTGTTATCTGGATATCATATAAAAACACTTTGTCTTCAATGATATTAAATGGCAACATTGTTTTTATTACATGCATCTTGGTTTTGATTTCATTTTTGCATATTATAAAGCAATATGTAAACGCTTATTTATTTACACACACTAATTTAGAATATGTTAACTTATAACTTACAAACGTGATTTATTATATGATTTCATTAATTTTCATTCATATTGGCTATTTAATATCATACACACCTATTTACTGATGGTTAATTGATGCTAAGGTCCATTTGATCTTCTGACCTTGAATATGCCAGCCTTGTGGTCTTCTGGATGTTGTTTTATATGCCTAATATTTTTATATGGAGCTGAATGACGGAACGTTTTTTTCCGAAATATAACTAGAAACGTTAATAGATGGTGAATGAAAACACCTTCTAACGTAGATTACATAATGTATATTACATTTCAATAGAATGGTGTCAAGAAATACAGAAAAAATAAATGTAAAATTAAGTGTTTAGTTATTTTATAAAAATACAACAGTCTTCAGAATCGATGTAAGAAACTTTCTTATACCATTCGGCCAACTGGTTTGAGAAAAAAACTAACAATGAAGATTACATGCTTAACCCGAACCATTAAAGCATTTGGAATGAATGGTGTGATATTTATATTAATACCAAGTCCTTAGGCTTTGTTGTATTTTTTTAGATAAAGAAAGCGATGGTTATAAAATAAACCGCATTAAATGATCAGAGATACTGCTTTTCAAAATTCTTAATTCCGTTTTCTGATTCTAATAACGTAGATGACGTGAACGCAGGGACAACTTCTTTACTGATGTAATATTATGCCTCTTATAAACCAACTAACTATAGTCTCATTATGACTTTAAAACCCCAGACTTATGAGACAGATACCTTTGATTACCGGCAGTAATGCTGGTCACAAAATGTTTCGCGATGAATTCCAACATTACTGCTGGCGACATGCATTTTAATGGGTTTTTATCCTTTCTGTGAGTCAGTAAGGCCGTATAAAGGACAACACAATCAGGTATACAGTGCTGTTTTGCGTCTTTATGAGATATTTCTTATAAAAACGTTCAAACCACTCAAAAATAGGTCTATATTAATACAACATGTAGCGACAAACAATTATTCCGATTGTCCTATTTAATGAAGAATAGGTGTTTTTGCTTTTAACTGATTTCGGAAAGAAAAATAATGCGTTACAATAAGTAATGTTTTTTCTTGAAACAGAGCCTCATGCAAAACTTTACCCAAGTCAAAGTTATCACTTTAAGTGTCTCTAAAGTGTGCAATAGTGATTATCATACAAACTAAAAAATACAAGCGATAATATATAAAAAGGGATAACGGGACAATTAAAGAGGAAGAATAATGAAACATTATTTCAATTTAACACAGACTAAATAAATCTATTTTATTACAGGTTTAACTACAAAGCAATACAGGCTAACAAACGTATTTTAAGCCTCTTGTAAAAACGAAAACGTTGAAAATATAGCACGTTGCAATGGGAGAACTGGTTCACTTCGGTGTCAGAATAATATGACTGACAAAATAGTATTTCTTTCTACGACGTACTGACTTGCACCTGAGCAGAAAATGGCCATAAGTTCGTCTGTTCAAGGCAAGTCATACTACACCCTCGCAAATCTCTAAAATACATAGACTTGTCCTTAGATTAATTCTTAGACATTATAAACTAGGTCCTGTCGCGTATAGCTGAAAAATTGCTGGTGCGGCATTATATAAATATTATTAAAAAAAAATTTAAAAAAAAAAATTAAAAAAAAAAAAAAAAACCAATCTATTTGTCGGGCGAGAAAATAATTTATTGTAACTTCTGACGTAAAATACAAAAAATAATGACACTTAGTTTAAGGTGTTAAATTGCTTTCTCGTACAAAAAAAGTTCATAGTTTATAAAAAGTTAAAAAGGCCAGTCATATGACAGCTACATATGCTACAGGCTTTTCTTATTTGTGTATCGCTTTTCACAAATAATAAGTTTCAAACAGGCGTAAAAAGAATCAAAGCTATGTAAAAAAAATAAATGATATAGACACCTAAAATAAAAATCTTAAAAAAGTTTTACGAATAAAAAATACTGCTGGAAGCATAAGTGAAATGAAACATTTTAGATTTATGTGTGATGTATAACTTGGGTAAAGTGACGTTAATGCGTAATGTCAACAATTGCGGTCTACCAAAGATTTTAAACAAGCCCTAAATTACCCTTTTACACACGTAACACTAAAACATACCTTTAACAAATACCAAAACAACAGGAAAAAAAAGGGGTCATCAAATACTTCATATGTCAATAATTTTACACAGCATGTTTATGGAAAATCAATGATTGATCATGAATCAATTACGCGTCCACTAACTGTGTTTTGTGGTTGAAACTAAATCGATACACAACATCACCCACATGTGTATCGATCGAACATTTATTTATCGATCGGGCATTTATTTCCTCTTCAAAAAGTAAAAATTCCAAACCCTACTAGCTTAAAGAGGATATGAAACAGCTAGAAACGAAAATAATTTCAGAGAAATTGAATCACGCACTGTACACGGTTATTCAAGCCACCGAGACAAAAAATTGTGAAAAAAGGTAGTACCTAAGACTGCAAAGGAAAGCGCGTACAACAGATGATCCTGCTTTAATTAATTCATTAATTGATTTAATGGGGTTTTATGTCTCAGTAAAAAATATTAAACTTATATCCAGATGTCACCAGCTTTATGTGAAATTCTGACCTTTGCAGTGCACTTAAGGCAATGTGCAGAAAGGGTAGGGGTGTCGCCTACCGTGACCCGGGGCATCAGTTTTCAATGTCTACTCCCTAGGACCCCATGAGTAATATCTTAATATATCCCACAATATATCGTATAATAATAATAATAATAATAATAATTATTATTATTATTATTATTATTATTATTATTATTATTATTATTATTATTATTATTATTATTATTATATTATTATTATTATTATACAAGTATCATATAACTTAAAAATATTTAAATGTAACCCAGCATAAATAACCCAATTTTACAAAGTGACCCACTTATAGTGCTAGTGCATTTAAACTTAAACAAAATACCATATTTGAGGGCATTTACCTACATAACTATTTACCTTGAGACTCATACTTGGTTAAAATATAAATTGTATTAAGTGAGTCATTTTGACATAAATGTAAAGCCAGTATCCCAATGAAATAAATATGTACCATGTTTTGGTCTAATATTGTCAAAATTAAGTTTAAAATATTTTATGTATGATATATCTTACATATGTCTTGAAACATTTTTCGCTCTAGTTTAAAGCTGCATTAAGTTTTCCTAGGAAAAAATTAAAACTCTGCTGATCTAATAAATGATGTTCCTAATGAACAATGTTACATTTGGTTCAACGATATCAACTGCAAATAAAGACAGAAATAACAATAATTTTCCAGCGGGAAACAGCCTGTGAAATCTCATGTTAGAATTTGGTTACGTCATAAAAAAAAAACCGGGTCACAACTTACGAAACGGTGAAATACGATAAATTAAACACAGAATTTCATTAAATTTGTAATTTGTGACTTTGTAAGGGATAGGTAACACCAATGCGAATACATTTGGATATAAATGGCGAACAATTAATACAATTTGTCAGGTTTCACCTTCGATTCGTTGGAATTCCCGTACATCCAAACAAGCTAATAATTATCATCGTTAAACATTGACCAACCCGTTAGAGGATTTCGTTTATTTACAGCTAATAGGAATGAAATTTTAGAAAATAAATCTCACGAATCGTGGTTAGTAGTTATCTATTTTTAAAAAAAATATATATATTTTTAGAAAAGAAAAAAAATCTGAAAATTGAAAAACTTAATGCAGATGTAATAAAACGAATTGTAAAGGTCTACGTGAAATAAACCGACTAAATTGTAAAATAAATTTATAATTCTTGATTCATTGAAATCATTTATCTGCCCAACAAAATTTGAATCCTATGAAATTGAAGAGAAGAAATGGGCTGGAAATATGCTTTGTTAAAGGTACCAAAAAAGAAGAGAAAGTTAAAAACCATTATCATCTCCCGTTTAATTGGAAGTGTATATTGAACCAGTCTCGATGATGATAATAATAATAATAATAATAATAATAATAATAAATATATAAATTAAAAATAAATAAATAAATAAACATATTTCTGATATACACATTCTTATATACCATTTATCATACGTCAACAATTATTGTTAAATTCTGACCTGGAACGCGTCTTGACAAAATGGTACCAAGTGGTTTGGCTTTAGTATTTCTAAATAGAATAACACAATTTGTAACAGAAATTTGGATCAGGAACTGGAACAGAAACGAAAAAAAAAATAATAATGATAAAAAAATTTAAAAAATAAATAAAAATATAAATAAATATTGAAAATAAAATTATTTAAAAATATTTTAAGCAAAAGTGAAGTAAAACCATTGAAAATGATTTTAAACGAGCACTGGATATAAGAAAACTGTTTCCGTTCATCAAGT
The DNA here is from genome assembly GCA_029721355.1 of Tegillarca granosa. NCBI lineage: Eukaryota > Metazoa > Mollusca > Bivalvia > Arcoida > Arcidae > Tegillarca > Tegillarca granosa. The sequence continues at coordinate 29,055,886 of CM056601.1, read as the reverse complement.
ACTTTTGGATTAATGTAGTGGGTTATTTTACAGTCAATTTTACTTTAAATGCACATTTTAAATTGAAAAATAACCGTTCATGATTTTCAAAGCATAATATATACGCAAGTCTTGTTTATATGGTAAAATATAACTAAATCAATCACAATAAAAATGAAAATAGTCTTTAGCGAAACTCCCCTCACAATACATAAGTTGTATTTCTAAAAGATTTACCAATCATGCTGTAAAGAAAAAAAGTGGGAGATGAAAAAATACTCGCATAAGATATTGTTATGTCCCTTTCTTATTCTTCAATGAATTTTCAGAAAATTTAAAAATAAAAAATAAAGTTGACAAAGTACAGACAAAACCAACACATATACATTGTATATATATATTTCTCGTATATGTGATAGATTTATCTCACTGAATAGTTGGTACGATATTTTTTTCCAAATCGCACCCCGTGTGCGCATGTGTAGCTTATCGCAGTTGAACGGGGACTACATTTTTTCAATTGGCAAGGGCCATAATTTTGTGGGAAAAATTATATGAAAGAAGACTTTTTATGATGAATAATATCATTTTTACTAAACGATGTATATAAATAAAGAGAAAAATCGTTGTTTTGTTTTGTCGCGTAGGTTTACATTCTGCTGTGAGTGAAACGTTATTTGCATCGTGATAGCAGGGATTCCGGTATTTTTTTGTAAATTATATGCGAGAAAAATAATCAATTACGACAGAGGTCGGATCGGGAAATTCCGACCTCGTGGTCAGATTTTTTTCATCTATAATGAAAGATGTGACCACTCGATCGGAATTTCCCAATCTCGACCTCAAACTCGTTATAGATTTTCTTTTTATATATATGCTTATATCCTCTTTCAAGAATTGAGAGGTAACAGTATGTTGTTTGGCATAATTCGATTTGTGTAGTCTTTTAACAATGCGCAAACACCGCTTAGTAACACCTTCCAACAAGCAGTTATCGGCCTCAAAGACATGTATAATTATTTGCAGGAAAAAAAAAACAACTGATAAAATGTATTTCAATAATTGATTTAATATTGAGTTTCGATTTAAAACGAAAGTCAAACCATTTCTGGAATTCTTTCATGTTTTAAATAGCAATAACCTTTTACAGTTGTGAAATAAGAACACCACCAAATGATGACTGGTCAGCACCACGCAATGTATACGGCTGTGTCATTGCACCACTGAATCTCTGATACTCGACCCAGTCGTTTACCTCCATGTGGAGAATGGCTGTAGAAGTACCACTTCTGTGGCTCCAAGTATAAGCTACTTCAACTCCATTTTTAACTATGTTCATCTGAACATAATCGTTTTCAGACAGGCTCTGTGTTGTAGCAGTGAAAAGATAAATGCCCTTAACTGGAGCAGTGAAGCGGCCGGAATGTGTGTCATAAGTGTTCCCAAAGTTTGTAATTATTTTATCATATCTAGCATTTTCGCCATCACGGGTAAGGACTAGATTACTGGTGAGAGCGACGTGGAAAGCAACTGCAGGATGAGAAGGAATACGTTTTTCTGAAATAAATAAGATTATATAAACGATGTTTGTCTAAAAAAACTAATTCCATTCTCAAATATTTAAATCAATCAATATAATTCGTGCCCCGCCGTGGCATAGACAGTACTATAATTCGTAGTTATACGATGTAAGGGATTTTTCTGTCTCGTTTTCATTGATTTACTTAATGCCTGTTTTGACACTCCTATTTCCTCTACTATTCCATAATAAACCACCTTGATATAAGAAAAGAATCTTAAGAATGGTGTTACACATAATATATAGTGTTACATCTTCCTATGTTTGATCAATGGCCTAGATTTACATACCATGTCCCAGTTTTACAATGGATTTTCCTTTACTTAGTTCAGATGTTTAAAATTTATTGTAAAATGTCACTTACTTTTCCTTTTAACAATTTTACCAGATTAAGGTTAATAAAAGTTTAGATAAGAAATGATTATGAAACTCGAACAAGCTACAGTATTTAGAAATATTAATTTTGCGAAAAAAAGGAAGATAACTCGTACCAAACCCTTTGAACTTTGGTTCGATCAATATACTAGACAGTTCTAAGAACTACTAATAAAAATGTTATAAAATAATAAAATAATGAGTTTTTGTTTTGTCTAAAATAATAGTACAATGAATACAATGCAAACAATTACATTGTAGATAGATATTTAGATATTTGGCAAGACCAACAAAAACCTTCCAGTGTCATAAGACTGTCTTTCAAGATGTGAAATAAATCAACTTTAACATTCATCTTTTAAGGTTTTAACACAAAACAGAACAATAAATAAATAAATAAATAAATAAGATAAAAATAAATACATAAATAAATGTCCACGCGCTGACATCATCAGGCCCCTTTAAATGGCAGGTTACAAAAGTTAGACTTAACTGACAATGAACGAGATAAATTTCCTTCAATAATACCCTTTAATTGATATAAGAGATTTCAAGAATTTAGTCTGGAGCATAAAATACAACTACTCCTATCCGTCACTGCATTTATGATACCTTTGTTGTAACTAGAAATGTATAGTAAAATAATTATTATGTAATTGTTTAAAGAGAGTTTGTTTAACAGAGGTAAGTTCCGAGTTAATGCCTCACATTTAAATTAAATTTACATTGATGATTGTTCTGTACATATACCAGTCTCTATAAATCCAGTGTTAGTAAATTTATGGTTTCTTTATATGAGCATTTTACTTTGGTATTTTAAGCTTTTAGACGTATACATCTGTTTAAACATATATCGCTGATCAACTTTTAATCTAGGGGGCTAGGGTAGTCTAGTTAAAACAACGACAAATGTAGGCTTACTACATGAATAACTTTATTAAAATTACTGCCACATCAAGCTTAAGTGTTATCTGGTCTTTTAAAATCTTTTACCGTTGTTTGAATATTAATAACTATGATAAATTCAATTTGACAGGCTAGGGGCGTAAAGCATCTAGCTTTAACACTTTAAAATTTTATAGTGATTGACTAGATTAACATATTCAATCAATCATGAAATGTTAAGCTATGTAGTGCACATTATTATTATTTATATGTCTTGTCCAATAAACCTATTTCTGAACCTTTTGTTTTAATTTTTCGAAAAGTACAAAACTACATACCTTTAGTCGATGTTCCTTCTGCCATAAGTGAATCTAAAACAAACAATTCGTTTAATATTGTAGCATATTACACAGTAATACCATTCGGTGATGATATCGCATGAATTCAAATTAAGATGTGGAATAATTCGTATCCTATTTATTGCTTTTTATGAAATGTATCGATAATAAAGGAATTCGAAGATATTACGTATTATGAAAAAAATAATTCACAGCATGGATTTACACTAATGAGTAAGGTTTTAAGAAAAACGTTGCTTATTAAGGCATGGCTTGACAGAAAATCGTGAACTTAGCAATTAATCCGAGTTTTTTTTTTTTTTTTTTTTTTTTTTTTTTTTTTTTTCAGCAAGGAAAACGATAGTGGTTTTTCCAATTATCCATTTCATTAACGTTCTTACCCAAAAAAAAGTCTCATATGTCACAGAACTCCGGAATGGATAGTTGTCTAATTTTCACGAAATGTTGACCGGAAGTAAAAGTACATGTATACATGTTTACGCTTGTAGAATGCAATTTGAATATTATTATTAATAGAATTTGTACCTGATGTTAAAACGCTTGAATTGCCCGAGGATATTAAAATGTTAGGTTTTTATTATATACATGTTCACATTTGCCACTTAGCAAAAGATATGCTGATTGTCGGCAAATGGTAGTGGGGCGAGATGAAAAACACACGCACACACACACACACACACACGCACGCACACACACACAAACACACACACTCTCTCTCTCTCTCTCTCTCTCTCTCTCTCTCTCTCTCTCTCTCTCTCTCTCTCTCTCTCTCTCTCTCTCAATGTAACAGTATTACCTTTTAATATTTGTAGTTCTTCTTTCAGTTTTTCGTTTTCTTTCGTCAACCGATCATTCTCTTCTGTAAAAGTTTCTGAAAGAAAGAGATAAAGAGTATTTCTCTATATTAAGTGACGGAAGAAATTTCTGTATTTTTGATTGACCAGAACAATAGCCAAGTTGTAAAGTGAACAACTTTAATTGAAAGTCATATAGATTTTAATTTGCAAATCTTTGTCTTGATGCATTCTAGAGAAGTCGATTTGTGTTTTGAGTTTTGAGGGTTTTTTTTTTTTTTTTTGGTTTATTTCATTTTAACCTTATTTGAAGTGACCAATCATAAATTGCCGATCATTAGTGACTCAATATAGAACTTTACGTGACTGAAAATGACTTTTCAAGTGATTATAGCACTTCTAGAACATGACTAATTATATCAAGTGTTAATATATATATAATATATCATATATATCAAATATTGATTATAACACAACATGTGGCTTGTTAAAACAGTCGAAATGATTGATTTATAAGATTTATATTTATAAAACCACATATGTCTGACTGTAACAGTTTTATTACACAATACAAACTGACTATTTATAACTCTCCCGACGACCAACTTTAGCACCTGAAGTGGCAGATTATGTGAAAAGGCATAAAATTTAATGTGAATAGTTGTAACAGTCCACGTGACTAATAATAACAACGAAAGTTATATAAAATTGAAAAAAACACATGAAATACAAAGTGATATAACACTCAAAATGTTTGATTTAAACATTTAAAGTGTTTGATTATACCACTGGGAGTATCTGATTATATAACACTAAAAGTGATTAAAACACTCGAAATGACTGGTTATAACACTCAGTGACCTGTTATAACACTAAAAGTGACAGGTTATAACAATCGAAATATACGATTATATAACAGCCAGTGAATGGTTATAACACTCGAAGTGACTAATTATAACACTCGAAGTATCTGGTTATATAACACTAGAAGCGAATGATCATAAAATTCAATCTGACTGATTATAACAATCGAAGTGACTGATTATATTACTCGAAGTGACTGATCATAAAACTCGAAGTAACTGATTATATCACTTGAAGTATCTGATTATATAACACTAGAAGTGACTGGTTATATCACTGAAGTATCTGATTAATATAACACTCGAAGTGACTGGATATAACACTCGAAGTGACTGATTATATCACACTCGAAGTATTTGATTATATTACACTCGATGCGACTGGTTATAACACTCAAAGTATCTGATTATATAACACTCGAAGTGACTGGTTATATCACTCGAAGTATCTGATTATATTACACTCGAAGTGACTGGTTATAAAACTCAAAGTATCTGATTATATAACACTCGAAGTGACTGGTTATAACACGCAAAGTATTTTATTAATATAACACTCGAAGTGACTGGATATAACACCCGAAGTATTTGATTATATTACACTCGATGCGACTGGTTATAACACTCAAAGTATCTGATTATATAACACTCGAAGTGACTGATTATATCACTCGAAGTATCTGATTATATTACAATCGGAGTGACTGGTTATAACACTCAAAGTATCTGATTATATAACACTCGAAGTGACTGGTTATAACACGCAAAGTATTTGATTAATATAACACTCGAAGTGACTGGATATAACACTCGAAGTGACTGATCATAACACTTAGAGAGACTGATTATAACACTCGAAGTGACTGATTATATCACTCGAAGTATCTGATATATTACACTCGAAGTGACTGGTTATAACACTCGAAGTGACTGAATATAACACGGATTGTAACATTCAAAGTGACTGTTCGTTTCATTCAAAGTGACTATTTTTTTCACTTAAAGTTAACACTTTAACCGATTATAAAATTTAAATTGACTGTTCACAACCATCAAAGGGATTGATTTTACATCAAAAGTAACTGATAACAACACTCAAAGTGACAGATTAAAAGACTTAAAGTGACTGGTTATAACCTAAAAATGCACTCATAATTATAAGTTAAAACAATCCGCGTAAGAGCTTAATGTACTTATAATGAGTGTTTATGAATATTAAAGTCACAGATTGTTTCAAAGTGATAATATATAATTCAATTTAACATCACATTTTTTCCCCTTTTTTTACAAACACAAACTTTCAACGCAAAATGCCGACGTTTTTAAAGCTAAGAAATTATTAACACCTGTAAATACCGGTATCAACGACCTTTTAAAAGCGAGTTAAAAATGAAAAACTTATTTGTGTCGAGGGGGAATTAACCGTTTCTACAAAGGATCATGTAACTTTGTAACCTTACCATTCATTTGTTTGACCATTGAAATAAGATGTTCTAGTTTCGCAGAGTCTTCCTCTGGTATCGATGATAAAGAATCGGCAAACAAGAAGAAATAAAGCAGGAACATAAGACCAATATCCTTCATGTTGAAATTTCCAAATGTGACTGTTCTTTTTGACTGTGGGACTAATTTAACCTGGTAATTTAGCTGTTTTAAAATTTTGCGACTTAACGATTGATCTTTTAACTTACTTTGTTACTTAAATCTTTAAAAAAATTAGGTCTAAATATATTTGAAAAAATAAATATTTAAATCTTTTCTTCTGACCTACGTTAAGCAATTAATTACCTTTTTTTCTTTTTGATTATCAAATGATACTTGTCATATTCTACAAGTGAACTTTGACCTTTACAGAGATAAGCAAACGTAATTTCAAGATCTAGAACAAATAATCTAATCCATTAACCTATTAAATATTTCACCTTTGGAATAAACACTTAGCATGGAGTAAAAGGAATAAAACTATCCTTTATAAGAATGTAAATGACGCATGCAGATTTGGGGATAACACATTTCAGATGAAGATGAAAGATTAGTTTTCTCAATAACAGATTAATTAGAATAAATAAAACGCGGGAGTGCATCCGAGTAATACCGGCGTTACGGTCCCTCCTGCTGTGTGTCAGTGCGCATCATTGATGTTTATAATGGAGGAAAATGACAACAACATAATTGCTCATTTGTTTTATGGTTACCGTGGTAACGGAACTTGTAGCGACGAGTTTTCCATAATTAAATCTCGCAGGTATTTTGGTTGCTCTGTGGATTATCTGTAGATTCCGTGACTTCCTGTGACAAACAAATTCTCAGTTTTTAATTTACATAAATACACATACTAAGAGGAAATGAAAGTAGATAAAGTCACGAAACCTTTGTAATTGTTGCATGCGGACTTCAGTAAAATATTTTTAGTTTGTTGTCTCACCTATAACCACAATTCATGCATAATCATACTACTGGATGACTACAAGTTATACTTAATTGATAAGAACTTGTTTGTTGAATACACTCCAGGGGTTTCTTTGACAACAACTATAGTTGGTAAATCAGAATAATTCTTGTACGATTAACAACAAAATTGAAAATTTACTATATAGAGGCGATAGCATTAAAATTTCTTAAGCTTATTTAGTTTTATTGATTTGTTTTTATAGAAAGTTTGAATTTCCTTTACAGGCATCGTCCATGTATTTATGGTATAAATATATTTAACAACAATGCCTGTTAAATTGTGATTGTGACATATGTGCATATTCCGGGAATACATTCCGCATCAGTGAAACAAGGGGCCGAAAAAATTGATAGATAAAAAGATAATCCAAAATTCCAAAAGGAAATGAATTTAAATTCAGCTAAGCAATGCTTTGTATGATGGAACGGACCTTAGTTTTAAATATTTTTCAAAAATTAAGACGGCTGAAAATTTTGCCAAAAGGTACATTTTCTTACAGGATACAGTACTGTCTACTAAGTTATGGATACCCTTGGAGAGTTTTACTCCACGAGCAGCGGTATCCGTTTAGAAATAGTAAATATTTTACGAAAATACTTGTTTAATTTTGATGTGCCATGGGTGCACATTTCGGAAATTTATTCCTCATCAGTGACACTAGGGGCCGAAAAAGTAAACAGATAAAATGATAATCCAAACGTATGAAAATTAATGAATCTAAAGTTTCATAATTAAATGAATCCAAATCCAGCAAAGAAATGCTTTGCATGAGAGAACAAACCTTAGTTTTAAATAAATTTCTAAAATTAAGACGGCTGAAAATTTTGCGAAGTTACATTGAAAAATGTTAAGAATTTTCTCATCTCGTTGTTTTCTTTGTTTTAGTTGTGTGTAAAGATTCTTCAATAAACAGATCTTTCTTGTATATGTAACAAATATATTTGATACTAACATGTAACTACATAAAATTGGAGATTGCAAAAAGCTGCTGAAATGAAATTAAAACTCTTCGAATGTTTCGACAGATATTCACAGTCAGATGTCGAAATCAAACTTGCAAATGTCCAAAGTTAATCGTACACTCACAAACAAGATAAGCGAACGATGATAGATTTTGTAAAGCATCTTATCCATTAAGTAATAAAATTGAACCTTTTAATGCACATATTCTTTCGGAAATTGAATCAAAACATATCCTTTTTCAGAAAGTCATGAGATATTTCTCAGTGGTGCATGAAGACTAATAACAGAAAATCAGGAAGTTCTTTTACACTCAGATAAATTCTTTAATGAACTCATTATGATCATTGATTCAAGTCATGCAATGTCGTAGCGGCTGCATTGATTTTTTTTATGATTTCCTTTAATCAATTTCTAGGTATTCCCTTTCTTATTGCTTCACTGGGTAGATCATTTGATTCATACTAATGTCATATTATAATTTTCTGAATTCTCTGAATGATATATTCGGAAATTATTATATGACAACTATAAACTGGCGGGTTTGGTACCGCTAAACGTTCTATCTAGTAAAGGTATGGGGAATTTTGTTGTTAGATGTATTATTGGAAGCCTTTATAATAAAGAAGAACAAAATTCTTAGATACTTGTGCTTTATTCTGGTTCTCAATCGAGAGTGGCCAAAACCGCGGACCAGGACATTATATAAACCTATAATGTAGGGCGTTTAACAATTCATCCTAAAAATTACAGTGACCAATGGTCAGTAACTTTCTTCCGTTCTTTTTGTTCAAATTCTACCAAATTAATTTGAAGTTTCGGGGAATCATTCTGTAAGTTTTACGTAGAACGAAAAACAAAAATGGCACAAGATCTAATTAGCGTCCTAGTGAATAACATTATTAAACAATACTTGCTAGCTAGACACAATAGAGTACGCTGTGGGAGGCAAATCCAATATTCTTCACATCATGGCTAAACAATAGGCATGTTTTTATTTTAAATATTACAGGTACGAAACAAACATCCATGATATCCAGATTACCTCTCACACTATGGTATTATTTTCACAGATCTGCGAGTTTTAGCTTATTATCATAAATGTGGATTATGTATAAAATTTCCGAACTAAACACCTGTTGTTTACGAGAAAGCTATTAAAGTTAATTATGGAAATAATTATAAACTTTCGTCATAACAATTGCTTGTAAAAAGATAATATAACGTAAAATAATAATTTATTTTCTAAAAACTGCTTAATATTTAAAAATAAAATAATATTTTTTTCATCAAATGTAATTTTCAAATAAACATTCGGGTTTTAAGTTTTCTGAATGAAATATTCAAAAAGTTATAATATGACACATAAAAGTCACCAGTTTGTCTTATATGAAACGCCAAAGCTGTCTTATATGTACAAAATGGTAAATGAATTCATTTTATCAAGATATTTTTGCCTTCATCTTTATACGTTTTAATTATACCAATATATATTTCAAATGGTAAGGTTTTACCATTATAGTTTTGGTCTTATAATTATATAATTGAGTTTCGCCATTGTATGTTTTCACTTCATCAATATATGATTTGGTTTTATCATTATATTATTTGCTTTCGTCATTTTATGATATCATTAGACTATTATATGGTTAGCATTCGCCAATATATTTCATCTTTATATATTATATCAGCATTATAATACTAGTATATGCTAACACTATTATACGTTCGCAAAACATCACAATAAAAACAAAAAATATTATGATAAAATGAACTCATATACTATTTATGTACCATACAAGACAGTTATGGCGTTTCATAGTCTTACCAAAAAACATGCATTAGAACACCACCTCATTAACAATTAAACATTATCATTATTATTTTTTACTATTATTGTCATATACCACTTTTTGAATGTATTTTTTTTTTATTAAATTCAAAAACTGGTATATTTATTATTATTATTATTATTATTATTATTATTATTATTATTATTATTGAGTTGGTGACATCCTTCGGATACATCCTGATAGCAACAAATTTTTTTTCATAATGTTCCTTCTGAAAGGGTTTCAGTAAAATCGGTCGTTCAGTCTATTACAACGATTTCATTGAACTTTCCAGGTTAGAACGATTTTTGGGTTTTTATCTGTAGATATTACGAATTTCCTACACAAAGAAATGCAAAGTATTATTAACATAAAATTTTGAGGAAGATATTTTTTTCTTAGCATGATTTCTTTGCGAAGGTTCCATTGTTTTAGTGTTGCAGGATGTCAAACTTACTAATATATATTTAGTTAGAGTACTAACACTTGAAATATTTATAAACTAGTCTAATAAGTTGCACGAATTTGCGCATTCAATTATAATAAACATTGCTATTTTGACGCTAAACAGTTTGAGCCCTACCAACGTGATGAATGACTTAAAACATTTATCCTTCATTTTCGAAAGCTAATGATCAATTCCAACTTGCGTGATCACATTAAACATAGCAGTTCAAATAAAACTTGCTAAATCGATAACAAAGGCTTCTTTAAAAGGGGCTAACCAAGACACAAAAGTATATTTTATTAGTCACTACTGTTGGAAAATTAAATCTATACATTATACAATACAAAACATACATACTGATGCCCGAGGCATAAAATAGGGGATACATGTACAGGAATGTGTCATAAATGTCGGGAAAAACCGGTTGGACCGGAAAGTGTCCAAACTTAGCGCTATATCCATTTCCACTTTACATGTAATTGGTCAAAAATTCCAAGCAAAATTTATGTTAAAGAAAATTTGAAAAATATATGAAAACGGCGGAAAATACGATGCAAATATTTATTTTGGTGACTACAAACTGAAGACATATTTAACTTGCTGTCGATACACGAGAGAACTTACCAATCAAAACAATTTATACATCTACATTTATGCCAGAACGTATATGGATATAGTGTATTTTTAACAATTGAACGTTTTAAAATGTTGTTCATTGTCAGCAACAACTTTGCAAGCAAACGGGATAACTCGCGTTAGCACGTTATAATAAGTTTGCTTGCAAAGTTGTTGCCTTCATACTGACAATGAACGCCATTTCAAAACAGTTCAATTGTTATATTTTCGTTAAATGTTTTTTTTTTAAAAATATTCATTAATTTTGAGAATAAAAATTCCCATCTATAAAACATGCATATCGGAGAGTCCAGTAGACGCATCAGCTGAATTTAAGACCGAGAACGACACATTATATATTCGTAATATTTTTAATATGGGTTAACACCGGGGTGTTTTGGTTTGAAAAATTATAGTGTTATCAGGTATTTTGATGGTATTTTCTCGATTTTTCATTATCATAATGAATTTTTGAGAATATTGGATATAAAATAATATACATAAAAAATTGAATATCAACGATAAATGTGTTGTTTTTTGTGGACTATATTTTCGGTCGAAAATCGGGTGCACTTGTATGGCCCCATTTCAATATGCAAAGTACCTAGAGTAAAAAATTGCTGGCTATATGTCGGAAGTGAAATTTGTAAATCTGGAACGGGAAGTGAGAACTGTAGCAGAGGAATAAATTTCAATGGCCAAGCATGTGGGTTTCGAATCTGCAATACGTGAGAGACAGGGATTTACCGAGAGATTTTTCCTGGAATGTTGACTTTTTTAGGTTGTGATTCACTCTAGCATTATTTGCCGATCTTCATACTCGGTATCATTCAAATGTAGACAGCAAAGCAGGGAGAATACTTATTCTTTACGCCTTGTGTGGTGCAAATACCAACGTGATGAATGACTTAAAACATTTATCCTTCATTTTCGAAAGCTAATGATCAATTCCAACTTGCGTGATCACATTAAACATAGCAGTTCAAATAAAACTTGCTAAATCGATAACAAAGGCTTCTTTAAAAGGGGCTAACCAAGACGCAAAAGTATATTTTATTAGTCACTACTGTTGGAAAATTAAATATATACATTATACAATACAAAACATACATACTGATGCCCGAGGCATAAAATAGGGGATACATGTACAGGAATGTGTCATAAATGTCGGGAAAAACCGGTTGGACCGGAAAGTGTCCAAACTTAGCGCTATATCCATTTCCACTTTACATGTAATTGGTCAAAAATTCCAAGCAAAATTTATGTTAAAGAAAATTTGAAAAATATATGAAAACGGCGGAAAATACGATGCAAATATTTATTTTGGTGACTACAAACTGAAGACATATTTAACTTGCTGTCGATACACGAGAGAACTTACCAATCAAAACAATTTATACATCTACATTTATGCCAGAACGTATATGGATATAGTGTATTTTTAACAATTGAACGTTTTAAAATGTTGTTCATTGTCAGCAACAACTTTGCAAGCAAACGGGATAACTCGCGTTAGCACGTTATAATAAGTTTGCTTGCAAAGTTGTTGCCTTCATACTGACAATGAACGCCATTTCAAAACAGTTCAATTGTTATATTTTCGTTAAATGTTTTTTTTTTAAATTATTCATTAATTTTGAGAATAAAAATTCCCATCTATAAAACATGCATATCGGAGAGTCCAGTAGACGCATCAGCTGAATTTAAGACCGAGAACGACACATTATATATTCGTAATATTTTTAATATGGGTTAACACCGGGGTGTTTTGGTTTGAAAAATTATAGTGTTATCAGGTATTTTGATGGTATTTTCTCGATTTTTCATTATCATAATGAATTTTTGAGAATATTGGATATAAAATAATATACATAAAAAATTGAATATCAACGATAAATGTGTTGTTTTTTGTGGACTATATTTTCGGTCGAAAATCGGGTGCACTTGTATGGCCCCATTTCAATATGCAAAGTACCTAGAATAAAAAATTGCTGGCTATATGTCGGAAGTGAAATTTGTAAATCTGGAACGGGAAGTGAGAACTGTAGCAGAGGAATAAATTTCAATGGCCAAGCATGTGGGTTTCGAATCTGCAATACGTGAGAGACAGGGATTTACCGAGAGATTTTTCCTGGAATGTTGACTTTTTTAGGTTGTGATTCACTCTAGCATTATTTGCCGATCTTCATACTCGGTATCATTCAAATGTAGACAGCAAAGCAGGGAGAATACTTATTCTTTACGCCTTGTGTGGTGCAAATACCTTTCAAAGTTTAGAAAATTATCGTTTTAAGTTTACCAAGGAGTTATGTAGTACTTAAACCATGTATTATACTATTATACTTATGAGTAGTTCCTTTTGTATCCCATGTAAACTGATTAAAAGCATTTACCTGATTTTTCAGTTTTTCCGATCAACAAACACAGCATGTTAAACCGACAATTTTCACTGGATGTGGGATACATGCATGAATCTAATTCCAATTGAAATTTACATCACTTGAAATTTACATCCCGAGAGACACAAAATATATTGACAAGTTGTACCATTACACATTGTCTCAAAATAATAGATGTAGCAGCTTTGCCAAGGTAGGAAGAATTTATAAGATTGTTCAAGAATTTTTTGTGGGTTGATGGTTTTTAAAGATCTATTGTTCTTTCAACAGGCCATCAAAACACCATTTGATTTTTTGTCTCTCACAATGTCAATATTACGGTGAATATCAGCAAGGTGCCTATATATGTTATCAAAATATTCTTTGATTAATTTCTTTGATTTTACTTTGTAAAATTTCGTAAATGCGGTTTTCAAGCTTGTCTCGAATATAAACAAAAGTGACGTGATAGCCATGTTTGTTTACCTTTGGTAATGTTGTTCCGGGTATATCTATTGCATTTTATATGTATTCATACACGGAGTAACAAAATGTTTGGCGTTCATTGTCAGTAATGAAGGCAACGGCTCTCAAGCTTGCAACTATGGGAATTTTACAAGGCAAATGAAAATATATAGCAAATAATTCGCAAACACATATTTCGAATTTAATAAGACAACACCATAATGAATGAAACACATACTCATGAAAGTTTTATGACGAATTTTATTTTTTGTTTTAGGTATTAGTAGTACCGCTGCTGGTGGAGTAAAACTCCCCGAGGATATCCATAACTCAGTAGGCAGTACTTTGTGCTGTCAGAAAATGTACCATTTAGCAAAATTTTCAGTCGTCTAAAATTTAAAATTAATTTAAAACTAAGGTTTCTTCCCTCATGCACAGCATGCTTAGCTGGATTAGGATTTATATAAATTTGAAACTTTAGATTCATTATTTTCAACTGTTTGGCTTATATTTTTTATGAATCAAACTTTTCGGTCTTAGTGTCACTGATGAGGAATGGATTTCCGAAATGTGCACATATGGCACATCAAAATTTAACTGGTATTTGTATTATATGTTTTAAGTAGTTTTATTTGTCGTGTAAAATTCCAGTTTCTACAATCTTGAGAGCTTTTGCATATATATATATAGACCATAAATCACAAGAACCACGCCACTATATGTACAAATACATATAAAATGCAATACACAATCCGAAACTACGATATCATAGGTAAATAAACATGAATAGGCTGGGCTTTTACTTCACATTTGTTAACATTCGAAACAAGGCCTTGGCTAAAAGGTGCATTTACAAGAACAGTTTTTAAATATACAAAATAAAATCAATACAATTAATAGCCCTAAAGGTTTTTTTTTTTTTTTTTTTTTTTTTTTTTTTTTTTTTTTGTTTTGTTTTGTTTTTTTTTTGCAGAATCTGACTTTAGTTTATGCCATAATTGAATTGGCGTCACAAGCGTACGATTTGAATAGTTAGACGGTTTACACACGTTGATATTCTTCACTATTTTTGGTGTATGGTTATCACAGGTGGGTTTGGTTTAAAAACTGATAATATTTTTAGATGTATTGATACTATTTTGCATTAACATAATGTATTTGAGAATATTAGATTAATAATAATAATAATAATATCAACAAAACAAATGTGTTATTCGTAGACTATATTTGGTCAAAAATCGCGTTTCGGTCTAAAATGCACGTTCGGCGTGGCTGTTGTGCCTGATAGACTCTTCCTGATGTTCATTGTGGTTTAAAAGTAATTTTCCGAGTCTTCACATCAATAATACTTTTGAAAATATTTAACGAAAATATAACAAATGAACTGTTTTAAAATTATGTTCATTGTCAATATGAATGTAAAAACAATGCAAGGCAAACTAATCACAACGTGCGTCATTCAATTTGCTTGCAAAGGTGTTGCATTCATATTGACAATGAATATCATTTTAAACTGTTTAATGGTTAAATAAATATAAAAATTAATTATTTCCAAAAAAAATTGTTTAGAATATTTGTTCTACACTTTTATTGAATAAAAGTAATAGAATTTAAAATTATCTCTCCTTTGTACGTGTTAATGAAACCTAAGACGTATTTATTGGTTTCATTGGGAAGACAAAGTAATAAAATGCTGATTTTACTTGTAATTACTCTTCATATTATGTTCACGTGGATATTTTAACTGTTTTGAGTTTTTTATTTGATTTGTTTTCTTTAAATTTAAGCTTCCACTAAGATCCCAGAGCATCAGAAAATGGCATTTTAAGATATCGTATAAAATCTTTTCCATTAACCGATTAATTTCTACATTCCTTTGAACAAATTTCTTGGACAAGGTTGAATCAAAACATATCCTGTTTAAAAAGCTAAGAAAATAACACATTTATTCAATAATTTAAACCCATTATTTTACTCTGTTCTTGGAGGAAATTAAAATTAAAACATATCCTTTTTAAAAGAGTCATGAAATAGTTATTATTGATTCATGTTTGCATATAACAAATAATAGGATGTAATTTCAGATTCGTTTAACTAATGAACTAAGATTATTGAATATGTATTTAATCAGGGCTTGACATTAACTTTTATACCTACTTGCCCAGTCGGGCAAGTGCAACTGAAAATTCACTTGCCCACCTAAATTTTTTACTTGCCCAACTATTTTTTTGCTTTTTTGTTTTCTTTCATTTCAGGTCTTAAAATCGCTAAGAAAAGACCGAGTTAATCCTGTTAATCATTTACAGAAGACTGAATCAATCTTGTTTTATTTATTGATTGAAGTAAACTTATTGTTTTTACTTTAGTCACTGTTGTTTTAATTCAGAGTGTGATAAAAAAGCTTATGAATAATTATACCATCTTTAGTTTTATAAAGAGATGTTTCTTAAAAAATGACAACATTGACTTTTGTTTTAATTCGGCCATGTTTGCAGTTTCTTTTCTCAACAATAGACGAAAACCTATTCGGCGCTCTGATTGGATTAAATTGAGTGATATAAATAGAATAAACCAATAAAATCTCTCGTTTTATACATATCATGCTTATTTACGACAGGTTCCCGATTTAAACTCTAAGAGTCATAGAAAATATACAGAAGTATGGTATGCACTTTAACATCGAAAATCAGGAAAAAAATCTCTCAGAATTTTATGTCAAAACAACAATTTTAATCATCTATGGCTAAAATTTTCACTTGTCACGTCGGACAAGTTTAATCTGAAGTTTACTTGCCCGACCGTCAGTTTTACTTGCCCCGGGCAAGCGGACAACCGTTAATGTCGAGCCCTGTTAATTGTTATCAGGCATAAAGTGTGTTGGTCAAAGGAAATTCAGACTAGAAATTATGATAACGTTATTTTCCTTTTCATTCTGATACACGTTTTAGAAACAGCAAACATGTTGGTTGAACATTTTTGTTTTTATACTTTTGGTGATGGTTTTAATGAAATATTAAATCCATATTAAGTCTTTTTTAATAAAAGAAAAATATCTATATCTTTACACGCTTCAATGTTTATATGTAAATGTCAATTTTTTTTAAAATGTTTTGGTGTCACGTATGATAAAGTTTTGGCTAGATATCATTCATATCTTTATAAGGTAATTAGTATGTATATTAATACAGGTTTTAACCATTTTATTTATTTATTTATTTATTCCTTATTTATTTATTTATACTACTATGGATATCTTGGAATAATACATGACACACACTTACACCTAAGAGATCATTTATGCGAATTGTCATAAAACCCCATCCGAAGCCACAATGATTATTGATCTATACATAAATCTGAGACCTTTAAAATATGACTTCGGTTGGAGACCATGACACATCATTTGACTTATAACCAGAACACAATTCCAAACATAAATTTGACCCTGACTTTTAAGATTGACTTTGCTTCAAGGTCAGGACACATTTCTGGATCATATGAAATTTTGTAAACCCACCCAAATGTTCTTGTAATATAAGACTTTCCACATACATGTCAATCACAGATTTCAGTTCCATTCGGTTAAGTGCCTTAATAAATTTAAAAGAAAATATTTCAATATGGCCTGTATTATAATATATAAAGCGAACCTTTTTGTGGTTGAAAATCTATATATATATATATATATATATATATATATATATATATATATATATATATATATATATATATATATAATATTTGTTTTTTTTACTTTCCAATCAGTGAAATGGATTTTACTTCACTGGGTGGATTATCTGATTCATACTCAAACGTCACTATTTCCATTTATGTGTGAAGGGACAATCCTTTTTGTCGTCAATGTCACTTTTTAAAAAAAAAAAAAAATTCATTTATTTATAATAATCAATCAACTTTTTTTATTTTGTCTTATTTTATTATTGTTTGATTTTTTTTAAATATTATTAATTTTTGATAAGACTTCGCTATCTCCGGAATCTTTTGTTTTTGTTTTGGTTTAATTCTGCCTAAATCTGCTTAATAGCAACTGCTAAGGTGGTTCAATTTTAAAAAAACGGTGTTAAACCTGAAAAACCTGTTAAGGTGCCGGACCTGTTAGACAATTGGGATTTCAAATTCCTGCCGCTTAATCATGAAGTATGATGGTGATTTGTTGTCTACAATGTGTTTGTATTGACAACGGTGGGTGTGACTAAGTTAAGGTGTTAAAAATCCTTGTTAAGCAATGTTGGTCTTGCTTTGCGCTCGATCGCTTTACACATCTTCTTTATTATTTTTATATCAATATTGATTGCGAGGTCATTTAATTATTATAATGTAATACCTGGATTTCGATAGAAGTTGCTATTTTACAATCAAATACAGGATTTTGTTTGTTTTTTTTTTTTATTATTATTATTTGTTTTGTTTTTGTTTGTTTGTTTGTTATAACATATAAGATAATTGTAAACGGTACAAATCTTTAGTTAATCTCTCATTCTACCATTAACAACTTTATTGCTATAGCTCTACATGTTGTTCATATTTACAATAATATTTTTAAACATAGTGGTTAGTCGCTGGACCAGATCAAGGTGACCACTACAGACATGTGACCACTATTGACAGGTTTTCAATCTAAATTGTTATCTCCAATTGCATCAAGGTCCATCCATGTCGCAAGTACATAGAATTCTCTTAAGCATTTTGAGGATTTTTGGGACTAAAATGTAGTGACCACTAACATCATTAGACAAGTGACCACTATATAGAGGTAAAACATAAAGCAAAAGAATTGGTACTTGAAAAAACTTATCATTATACTCAAGTTGTTGTTATAGGACAGGTGTTGTTACAAACAAGTTAGACTTTAGTAATAAAAATTGTTACTTGTTCTCACAGAAGCGCACGGATAATCAGTAAATATGTATTCACGGTTTATTACATTCGCGGTTTATTATGCTGTGTTAACATACGAAGACAGCAACAACGTCATCTTGTGAAATATGGACAATTAGGTATTCAAGCATTTGACCTCCCTACCTAGGAAAATAAAGCATTATCCTGTAATAAATATAGGTGACTTTATTAATGAACTTTTATATTGTATAACTCGAGTACTTTAAGATACAAAAAACTGAACATGGGATAAAGAATTAGCAACATGCACATTAAATCATTAATTTATATATAGTCACCTCATTGTAAATAAAGTCATTAAATTCATGTCCGGTAACTTTTAATTAACACCTGCAGTTACATGAGAATTGTCATTATTAGCTAGATATTAAAATATCCTTATCGTTACCAAGGAGACGGATTAAACAAACGAAAACAATAAGTACATATTAATTTACACAATATTAATCAGTTTTGGACATGATAATTTGTCGATATTTTCTGTATCACGTGTTAAGAGAATACGAACAGTAAACCCATCCCTTCCCCCAACGCGATGGAGCCTCGGTGACCGAGTCTTAAGCGCGCGTTTACGGATCACAGCGCCTCTCAACGCTTAAGTTCGTATCCCACTTGGGACAGATCCTAGTGTGTGAAAGTTTGTCAGTTCGTTTGCCGAAGGTCTGTGGTTTTTTGTCTGGGCACCCCGGTTTACTGTAATTTCTGTATTTATTCGAGCTTTTATCGTTGAACCAAATGTAACATTGTTCATTAGGAACATCATTAATTAGTTTAGCACCGTTTTTATTTTTTCTTTGAAAAACTCGATGCAGCTTTGAAGTAATCAATCTTCGAACAACTTGGCTCTGGTGTTTCCGTTTGAATATCATTGTCATGAGTACCACCGATTAACTAAAGTATGGCTTTATTAAAGGGTACCTGTAACCAAAAACTTTTGTTATCACAATTGTTTTATATATTATTTAAAGCTGCATTAAGTTTTCCAAAGAAAAACGGTGCTAATCTAATTAATGATGTTCCTAATGAACAATGTTACTTTGGTTTAACGATAAAAGCTCGAATAAATACAGAAATTACAGTGTTTACTTAGCGAGATGCAGCATTTGGGATCTAATATTAGAGTATGGTTACGTCTTCAAAACCCGGGTCATTTAAAAAAAACTTTCAAAACGGTGAAATACGATAAATTAAACACAGAACTTCGTTGAATTTGTCATTTGTGACTCAGTAAGGGATACATAACACCATTTCAAATATATCTGGATATTAATGAAGGACAATAATGCAATCTGTCATGTTTCACCTTCCGGATTCTAGGGTTTTTCCGTACATCCGTGTGCATGCTCCAAGCTCATAATTACCATCGTAAAACACTGACCAACCGGTCACAGGATTCCGTTTATTTACAGCTAAAATAAATGAAATTTTTGAAAATGAATGTCACGGATCGTGGTTAGAAGATATCTATTTTTAAAAAAATATAATTTTTAGAAAATCATTAAAAAAAAAAAAAAAAAAAAAAAAAAAATCAGAAAAACTTAATGTAAAAATAAAAAAGTTATAGCGGTTTGAATTCCACATTTTTTAACTTTCCTTTGATCGCAAAGTGAAACACCTCGTTTTGAGTAAAAAAAAAATGTGTGACGTCATGGCAGTATTAGAAGGAGAATCTTACATAACAGACAGTGATAAAAATGTTGATATATCGACGTACATGTATAATATAATCTTAAAATGAAATTATTTGGATATTTTGTTTTCGTTTAAATGCAAGAAAATTTAATTTCTAAATGCCAGTGGCTTCTAAGATTTGCCACTTTGCCACAAATTAACAGTCGTTTAGATAATTAACAAAATTTAGCTGAATCGGAAGAGCGACATTTAAAACTGCTCGAACGGTATTCGTTGTGTGATTTGAATTTCTTTTGTTCCATATGTATATATATATATATATATATATATATATATATATATATATATATATATATATATATATATATATATATATATATATATATATATATATATAGTGTGTGTGTGTGTGTGTGTGTGTGTGTGTGTGTTTTCTAATAATTTAATTTCTTACGAAAATGTAAATTAAATAAATTTGATAAGTGAAAAATACATATGTATTAAGAATTTTCACCAAAACTACTTATAGATCAATTCTTTTTAACGAATGGAAAACGATTGGTGCTCTGATAATAATTATTATTTTTACGATTGCTTTTGTAACAATATAATACATAATAGAAATTTAAAAGAATAAAATGAAAAACATTCATGAAAGGAGTTGGTTGGTTGAATGATGTTTTCGACACTTCAGCTGTTTTTTCAGCTATAAGTGGCTAGTACATATATACTTATATCGAGAATTTTTTTCTGAAACCAGTTCGTGTTATGCGTTAGAATCTAATTGATTCGATTCTGTCTTTATTTATTTATTTTTATATTTTTAAAATTTATTCATTTTTTATTTTCTTAAATTTATTTTTTAAAATTTATTTATTTATTATATTTAATTATTATTTTATTCATTTAATCTATTATTATTGTATTTTTATTTTTGAAAATTTAAAATTCTGCACATGACACCTACAGCAAGGAAAACACTTTCTCATTTATAGTCAATCAGGTTTCGAAACCATGTTATTGTGGTTCTGTTTTCCAAACATTCAATATTTTATATAACAAGCAAGTGGAGCACTACTAAGGTACCTATAACCTTTGATAAGCCAGAATGACGGTCAACCGGAAATCTCAATATATCAATTATATAAACTCATATAGCACTCCCTGCTATTCAGTCGTATTTCGTTTAATGACACATTCTAGCAATTATGTAATTTTGTTATATATTTGAACGCAATACACCTACATTAATCTGCGTTTAAATAAGATGTCTTTATTAATATAGCTAAAAATTACATTGTTATTTAGGAAATGATGTAAAAAAATATTAATCAGACCCAAAGCTAAATAATAATAAATGTTAATAATTATTTGTCGTTCAAAATAAGGCTAATTTAATCATGTGATGCTAAAAACTAATTGCTTTCATGGTTTGCTATAGGTTTAATTACCTAAGTGTGAGACCGCCTTGTTGAGTCAATGGAAAAGCTTCCGCCTCGAGATGGGGGATCGTTATATTGAACCCCAACCGGGTTGTATATTAGACTTTGTGATACTGCTTCCTCGTCTGGCGCTTTTTATAAGGAAGATCGAGTATCGACTCGTTCACCTGGTGCCAGGATAATGGACTTCGGCAGTGATTAATTTCCTATGGCACACTGACTCAGTGTGCTATCACCTTACCAAAAAGTCGCCTTAAGTGCGCGCTAGTACACGACAGGCTATAATATACACTCGGATATGTGAATTTGTTCTCGATTAACTAGAAGAGGTTGATAATCTCGTTCTCGTCGTAAATAGTTAAGAAATTGCTGATGCGACGTTTAACAGCAACGCAACAACATCAACCGAAGTGTAAATATTTCGACGTAGATAATTATTGTTTTATTAATACTGAGCATTATATATATATATATATATATATATATATATATATATATATATATATATATATATATATATATATATATATATATATAAATGAATATATATTTTTTAATCAATATGTTTTGTCAACAACTATGCTGCTTCCCAAGAGATTCACGTGATCCAAAAAAGAAACAAAATCAATCGTGCAGGTGGTGGTCACAGAGCTAGCGTGTTTGAAATCATGTCAAGTTATTGACAAGTATTTGGAAGAAAATTCATTAGATTTTCGATCGTTTCTACGGTTTGACTTTTTCTTTCTTTTTTTTTTTTTTTTTCTTTTTATTTTGTCCAATTCGGATTTAGGCGGCGACCTTCCAACACCAGATGCGAAATCCCGGGTTTTGATAAAGAAATTGCTTTGATCCTACACACATCCATCAGGCATAAAGTGCGTTAGGGTCAAAGGGGATTCAAACTAGGAATATTGATTCTGTTATTTTACAAATCATCCATGAGAATATGGTTGATTGGATAATTTAAAAAAGCGCATTCTTCAAGTTATAAAATTATTCCTATTTTTAAATTATACTAATAATTTTAGCAATTTCTTGGTTGTTTAAAATTATTGAATACTTTAAAATAAATTAAGTTTATCATTTCTTTATTATTTTTATTATTATTATTATCATTATTTGACAATGACTTTTTTGACTTCAGTTTAATAACAATAGAGTAAAGTGAAAAGACTTAGTACCCAGACAAGATTCTTACATTTATATTTTGGTAGTCAGTTCTTAGATTATAAAGGCAACCGACAAATTTCTCGCACTAGGATCTCCTCTGTCCGATTCGCTATTTAGGCGACGACCTTTCCAACACGAGATGGGAAATCCCGTTGTTTTTGATAAGAAATTTCTTTGATCCTAAACACATTCTACAGGCATAAAGTGTTTTAGGGTTAAAGAGAATTCAAACTAGGAATATGGATTCTGTTATTTTACAAATCATCCCTGATAAATGGTCGTTTGGATAATTTAAAAAAAAGCGCTTAAGTTATAAATCTTATTTCTATTTTTAAATTATACTTATAATTTTTGAAATTTCTTGATTGTTTAAAATTTATTGAATACTTTAATAATAAATTAAGTTCATCATTTATTTATTTATCTATTTCATTTTTGTGGTACATGTAAACGTCCCTATAGAACTACTCAAACGCGATTTGTTGGGAATATATGTCTCCCATTTATTTATTTATTTATTTATTTATTTATTTATCTACTTATTTATTTATTTTTTTTAAATTATTATTATTATTATTATTATTGTTGTTGTTGTTGTTATCATTATTTTTTGACAATGAATTTGTTAGCGTTAATTGAGTTTGTTTATGTCAATTCCGAGAAACAATGGAATAGTTTTAATTTCAATTGAACATGGTGGCTATACGTATAGACGTGCTGATTAGCTCTTCATTATTACACTTGAATTATAGTGGAAAAGTCAGTAATTTGATTTAAATTTAATAACCAAAGTTTGTGGAATAACATTGTTAAGGTGTTGCTGAGGATTAGTTTCCGAAAAAAGTTCCATAAAGGATGTATTTATGGGATAATTTGCTAATAACTGTGTAAAATTTTGTGAGCTATATTTAGAACAAAATTTACCTGATTGTGTTCACAATAGTTATATCGCACATAGGTACAATAATGACTTACCTGTACGCTTATTGCAACCCGTGAGATTAAGTGGACTGTGTAATAACTCATTGAAGTTGTATGAATAGTAGTATTAGACTATGGTAGTACTTATTTGGATATGAGTATGGCGTATTCTCCACAGCCCAATTTTCACAATATGCAACCTATGCAACCCATGCAATCGCCCTTGCAAATGCAAATACAGGCCTCTCCACAACAATATAACCCTATGCAGTTCCAAAACATTCAGTCACAAGCTCCGCCGTGGGTTGTACGATCTGTTACAAGAAATTAAAGATATACAAAGTCGTTTAAGTAAGCTTGACTCAATTGAAGGGAATATAAAGAAAGTAAATAGTCGGGTAGAAAAAATGGAACAAGACATAAAGCGCTATGGTGAACGAATTTCCGAAGTCGAAAAAGGTGCTCAGTTCCTTAGTAATCGGTATGAAAGTCAGCAAAAAATAAATGACGAGTCAAAAAAGTTGGTAAAAGATATAAAGAAATCTGTGAACGAGCTGCAGAAGGAAAATGAGAATATAACCACAGAAAATGAGAAATTGCGCCAAAACATAGTTGACTTACAAACACGTAGTATGAGCGAGAATCTGCTGTTTTTCGGTGTGGCAGGAATCAGAGAGTGACGATTGTACCCAGAAAATAATTAAAATTTGCAAAGAGAAACTGGAAATTCTGGATGCAGACACAGCCGTGGAAATAGACAGAGCGCATCGTATTGGTCGCAAAAATAGCGGTAAAGCCAAGGCCGATTGTTTTGAAATTCCATTCGTATTCAACAAAGATGAGAATCAAGTCAAAAAAAAAGAAAAACTGACTGGCACTGGTATTAATTTTGCGGATCAATATCCGAAAGAAATCAGTGAAAGAAGAAAATCTCTTATACCGATACTACAAGAAGAGAAGAGGAAAGGTAATAGAGTGAAATTAGTCAGAGACAAACTTTATCAATGGCACCGAATATAAGAATGATTAGGGGGGCCCAGAAGGGCTATTTATTCTATCATGGAATGTTGAAGGTTTGAAAAGGAAGGTCAGTGACTATGATTTTGTTCAGTTTTTGAACCAATATGAAATCCTTTGTTTAACTGAAACTTGGCAAAAATCCCATGATAATATAAAATTAGATAATTTTTTTTACAGATTATTTTATTTGTGGCAGAAAAATACAAGGTCGTAGAGGCAGGTATAGCGGTGGTGTATGTATATATGTTAAACATAATATTGTTAAAGGTGTTAAACTTTTGCATAAAAATGATGTTGGTATAATTTGGGTCATGTTAGATAAAACCTTTTTCAATTTTGAGAACAATATTGCGTTATGTTGTGTATATATACCCCCAAACGGATCCGATTATGTTAAACAATTTGATATTGATCATTTTGACATTTTAGAATCTGACATTAGTCAATATGAAAATATAGGTAATGTTATAATATGTGGAGACCTAAATAGTCGGGTCGGTAAGTCTAAAGATTTTATTGATGATAATAATGTGTTAAATTATGTTGGTAATGATTTTCATAATGAAAACGATGGTGATGATGAAAACAATCAATTTAACAAAAGTGTTCTGGGTAGAAGTAGTCAAGATAATGTGTGTAATACCCAAGGCAGAAAACTGTTGAATTTGTGTAAAGAAATCGGTTTATTGATATGCAACGGTAGACTAGGTTCTGATAATGGCATTGGTAGTTTAACGTTTTGTAATGAAAATGGTGTTAGTCTAATAGATAACGTTCTTATGTTTTATGTAATTTTTGCGTCAGTTTTAAATTTTGAGATTCTCGATCTGAATGAATATTCCCATCATGCACCGGTATTTTTAAAGCTTCGGGCTTATAATAGGCAGGATATTATAAATAATACTAGTAATGAGTCCGTAAGTGGTTTATCTTGGAACGAGAGTGTTGAATCCAGTAACAATTTCAGAAGGGATATCCTAAATATCATACCGAATTTCTATGATGCATTGAGCAATTGTGAGGATATTGTTTCGCAAGAAAAGGTGGATACGGTAATCGAGGATTTTTCTGCAAAACTGTACGATTCAGCATTTAAAACATATGGATTCATTAAACATAAATCGACCGGTGTTAAGCGACAAAATACGTGGTTCAATAATGAATGTCGTCAAGCAAAAATGGCTTTTTGTGAGGCCCGCAATAAATATAACAGGAAAAAGACTCGAGTCGAATCGAGTCGAATTTTGTGTAAAACGTGCCATGTATAGTAAGATAAATAGACGTGCAAAACATGCGGATAATTTCATTGGAGAAATTTTCACCACAGCAGCTGATATTCTGGTCCCCATCCTCTGTAAATTGTTTAATATTATATTTGATTCATCGATGTATCCATCGTTATGGTCCAAAGGTGTGATAGTACCTGTTCCGAAAAAAAGGAAATTTAAACGACGTAAATAACTATAGAGGGATAACATTAGTCAGTGTTCTTGGGAAATTGTTTTCACATATCCTTAATAATCGGCTGATACAATGGTCGGAGAGTTTGGATAAACTTCATAAAGTCAGTTTGGATTTAGACCGGGGAAAAGTACATCTGACTGTGTTTTTATACTTCATTCAATCGTTAGTAATATTCTAGATAATAAAGAAAAGCTTTATACAGCATTTGTAGACTTTAGGAAAGCGTTTGACTGTATTCCACATCATCAGCTATGGATGAAACTGTTTAAAAGTTCGGTTAGTTTGTAAAACTTCTGCAATCAATGTATTCAAATGTGACATCTTGCGTTAGATATGGTCGTAATAATTCGAATTATTTTCCCGGTCTCCAGTGGAGTGAGACAAGGAGAGCCGTTATCACCATTGCTTTTTTTGTTCTTTATAAATGACTTAAATGACCATTTGTGTATAAGTGATGAAGATGCAGTTTCAATTGGGAAACGAAAACTTTTTTCTTTGTTATATGCTGATGACACTGCACTGTTTTCAAAATCTCCAAAAGGTTTACAACAGTTATTGAACAAACTATATGAATTTTGTAATATATGGGGTATTCAAGTTAACACGGATAAAACAAAAATAATGGTATTCAAAAGGGACAGAAAAAATCTGTGAATACTTTCCTATACGGAGGAAAAAAACTAGATATAGTGGATAATTTTGTTTATCTTGGGGTTCTTTTAACTAGTAATGCTAGATGGAATCATACACAGAAACGTATATGCGAGCAAGGAGCCATTTCATTACATAGTTTGTTAGGGCTTTTAGAAGATGTTATTATACCAGTGGAAAGAAAGTGTTTTTTATTCGATTCTCTTGTTACTTCTGTAGTATCATATTGTTCAGAAGTGTGGGGTTTCCTATAAAGCTGATGACATAGAAAGACTTCATTTTAAATTTTGTAAACGTGTTTCACTGGTTAAGAAGAACGCTCCTAACTATGCTGTTTTAGGGGAGCTTAGTCGTTTCCCATTGTCGATTATCCGAAAGTTGAGAATTCTAAAATACTGGATAAAAGTTTTATAAGATCGAGAATCGCTCCTATATAGTGTATATGAGGTTTTACGAAATGATGCTGAACTTGATAAAAATTATCGTAATTTAAATTGGGCATTTGGTGTTAAAACCTTATTATCAAGTCTTGGAATGCTTGATGTTTGGTATACCCAAGACATATACCTTCCATGTTATAAAGCTTTAGAGTGTAGAATACATGATCAATTCTATCAAACT
This sequence comes from Tegillarca granosa, assembly GCA_029721355.1. Taxonomy (NCBI): domain Eukaryota; kingdom Metazoa; phylum Mollusca; class Bivalvia; order Arcoida; family Arcidae; genus Tegillarca; species Tegillarca granosa. The sequence continues at coordinate 29,028,061 of CM056601.1, read as the reverse complement.
TTTTTTGCCAATATATGTAATAGTCCAAAACTTGAATCATATTGCTTATATAATCAAAGTTTAAATTTGAAAAGTATATTGATGGTATAACTGACATTCACCTTAGATAGTTACTAACTAATTTTAGGATAAGCAGTCACGATTTGAATATCGAAAAAGGGGAGATATGCTGGTATAGATAGAAACCAACGGGTATGTCTGTGTTGTAACTTGAAACAGATCGAAAATGAATATCATTTTTTTAGTGTGTCCTTTTATAGTGATATTAGAAAAAGATATTTGCCACTTTACTTTTGCCATTGGCCTACTAAGCAGAAATTAATAGATCTTTCGCAAACAGCCTCTATTACATTGTTACACAAGGTGTGTAAATATTTGAATTTTTCTTTTAGTCGTAGAGCTACTGTTGTGGGTAGTTGATTTTTCAACCTGTTCTGCCACATCCGTATATAATTATTTATTTTTATTTCTCTCATTTGCTCTTCAATTGGGTGCATATTGATTAGTATAAGCTACATACTGTATATATATTGTTTGCTAAAACATGTTTGTTTAAAGCTTAAAAAAGAATACACACACACACACACACACACACACACACACACACACACACATATATATATATATATATATATATATATATATATATATATATATATATATATATATATATATATGAACCGGAACTTCGTATAATATCCCCACTTCTTCTTCCTCCGATAAAGAGGTTATAGCATTTATTTTAATTTTTATTTGCAACGTTACATTTATTATCGTTAGGTTTGAGATATTTATATTTAAAAAAATGAAAATAGTGAAATAACATAAATGTGTGTGTCTGTGTGTGAGTGTGTCCTTGATGGTATGACGTATATATATATATAGGTTTGATAGGAAAATCGTACAGAACTTGGATGTTATAGAAAAAGTACACTTACGTTTTTGTAAAATGATTCTGGGTTTAAAACAAACAACGCCTAAATTTATTGTGTATGGCGAATCGGGGAGATATCCTCTTAGCATAAATATAAAACTTCGTTTGGCCAAATATTGGATACAATTGCTTACTGGTAAACAAACAAAATATTGTACTATATTATACAACTTGTTGTTGACAAAATATTTTAACTCTGGCAAAACTTTTAGCTGGATTAACGTAGTCTATTTTTGACGAATGTGGAATGTCAAATTTTTTTGAATCTCAGTATTTTCCTAATATTAATTGGCTAGTTAAAAGTGTAAAACAAAGGATGTTAGATCAGTTTTTACAAAACTGGCAGCCAAATTGTAGTAACTCAACAAAAGGTTTTAATTATAGATTAATTGTTGATATTAATTTTAATTGTCAATCCTATCTTCTGTCTCCACTGCCTTTTAAAAGTCCTAAATTTTTGATAAAGTTCAGAACAAGTAATCATAAATTACCTGTCGAAACCGGCAGGTGGATTAATTACTCCAAATGCAAATAGAAATTGTACTTTATGTAATTCTGACTTAGGTGATGAGTATCATTATATTATGGTTTGTAATGCTTTTTCTAAGGTTACACCATCACTTCTGCCTTCTCTTTCATACAAAAATCCAAATACTGTTAAATACAAAGAGCTGTTAAACTCCTCTAATGTATTTTTTTTAAATAATTTGTGCAAATTTATAAAACTTATTTTTGACTAAGTCAGTCCTCCAGTTAGTTATTAGTTATTTTTTAGTTGCTTATTTGTCTGTGTTATGTCTATGTCAAAATTTGTATTTGTATATATATGTATTGTTGATATAGTCCTTGTATTGTATTGCAATTGTGAGAAATAAACAAAATCGTACAGTTTTGATTGGTCTGTTAATGTGAGTTGATTGTCCGAATTTTTTTGAATTTTTTTTAAATTTATATATTTATTTATTTTATTATTTTTTTTTTTTTTGCAATTTTTCTGCAATTAAAATGTCTTTTACAGAGAAAAAAAACCATCAGTAGGTAGAAAACTTTAACATCCGATTAAGGGCTTTGTCATATTGTTCAGTCGTACATTATTATTCGGTTTAACACCTTTAGTTTGACCAACATTTACGACAGTAATGATAATTTTTGTATTTACTTAAAACTAAAACATTATCTTAAATCCTTTAAAAAATATTTCATATTTTAATATTTTTAATATTTTAATTGATATTTTTCGATTTTTAATTATTATTATATTTTTTCTTTAAAAAAATTTTCACACAACGGATAAATTAAAAATATTAAAGATACAAATTCATCCCGTTTTGCCACCCATCGTCATGCACTAGGTTAATATAACACGTATATCAGAGTCTTGCAACCCATTTATATAAAAATATAACACTGATTTATCAAAGTATTCAATTAATATGACATGTTCACAGAAACTAATGACAGCACAGTAAACATTTAAATCTGTTTCATTATCACCTTAGCAAGGTTGTTTACATTAAATTGGTTGTTTATGACAAGTAAAACAGATTAGTTACATTTGATTAGTTTTTATTTTGATAATCAGTCGTGTTAACAAAATTACAAAAACACACCAATTAAGATTTTAATAAATAAGTACAATTTGAAAACAACCCGATTTACGTGAATAAAAAATAATACTGTGTAAATCAACACGGCTTATCTTGTATTTAATATTATCTTTATACTTATATTTATACTTATACCATACTGCTCACTGTTATGTTATTTTATGTATATATTGTATTTATATGTTCTCAACGTTGTTATGTTTACAATTAGGTTATAGAGAAAAGCCGAAAACTGTCCATTCTGTGAAAGAAAGGATTGATCGAGGCCCGTAGAATCTTTCACAGAATGGACAGTTTGAGGCTTTTCTCTAACTTAAAACACTGAATCCTTTGTTTTCTTAAAATACAGCTTTAAATACCCTTCCATTAAATAATGGACACTTGTAGGTTACAGGATTTCTTTCATAACTTAATGGACAGCTGTAGGTAATTCAATAGTGTGTTTAATAAAGTGTATTCAGTCATACACAGAAACAAATAATGCATGCTTTTTTGTGATTTGCTCATGTAAGACTACAAAACATGCTCATGCCATGTGCTTTCATTTGTTAAGATGCCATCAGATAGTGTAGACATATTTTTACTCGATCAAAATTTACCATTTAACAAAGATATAATCAGTTAATGGAAGTTAGTTATATTTTACACTGTAGATCTTTTAATATTAGTGTTCAATCTGCAAGTAAAAAGATAAAATCTTTGCAGAATTAAAAACCAAATGTTTGTGAAATTGTTGACAGTTTAGGTGAGACAACACCGTGTTGATTCCGGAAATATATCATTTTCAGGAGGTGCTTACCCTTCCCTGATGGAAGTTCACGTGTATTACATATTTTGCCAGTTTGCAAGGTTTTTACTTTGTTTTTGGGACTGTGATATGGACAAGGACTAGTATGTTTATTTTATTCCATTTATTTTACATTGAGTTTTTAAGTTCAAACTAATATTCGTGTGGAAGTTTACATGGAAATTGTACATGTGTTCAATTTTAAATGCAAAAATGGAATTTATACATTTTTTTGCTTGTTTTTGATTTTTTTAAAGGATACAATGAATTCAAACTTCTATGGTGTGTTTCTGTTCGTATTTAACACTTCACCTGTAGCTGTCCAATAAGTTGATATATCTGTACATTTTAGCTGTCCATTCGGTTAGTTAATGTACCGATACTTTAACTTATTGGACACTTTCAGGTAATAAATGACGATTAAGCTAGTTAATGTACAAAAAAGACAAAGGATGACGTCATAGCAATGTTTTAAAGAATAAAGAAATTGAATTGAAACACGAATATACAAATACAATTAAATAAGTGAAAAGTTTATGTACTTGTCAAATATAATTTAAATAACTATGTGTTCATGCTTCGTAAAAACACCATAATTTTTTTAATTTCACACAACATTAAGACTTATATATACGAGACACGATTTAAAACGTAAAATATATTTCTGCGCCTTATACATATCGTATATAAAAAAATATAAATTATGGATTTTATTCCAGTTTAATAGTAAAGTGATAAGACTTGAGTACCCAGAAAAGTTTCTTACTTTTATATTGTAGTGGTCACTTTTTGGATGGTAAAGGCAACCGAAAAACTTGCTCGCACTAGGATCTGATCTATTTCATTTCAAAAAAGGCAGTAAAAGTGTCCGTAATCCTCTTTTTCGCGATCTCCTTATTCTTAATTCAAACAAACCACTTGTGGGTTTGGAGTTGCGGGCATAGTTAATCTATACAACGAAATAGTCAGGGTCGACTGGTGCAAAAAAAATAAGCAGTACGTTTATTGTGACCAACGCACTGTTTTATGCATAAACAAATCAACAATCCAAACGGTTATTTTAACTATAAAAAGAAAGTCAAATTTAGAAAGCAATGCTTGATAATTTACACAATCTATTATTCAATATCTGGGGTTTTTTTTATTATTTTATGTTATTTTTATTTATTTAAATATTCTTTCTTTATTTATTTATCATTTATTCATTTATTTATTTTTTTGCTTACTTAAACAAACCTCACGATATACCGTCAAGGATTGTGTTTGAATTTACAAATAAGCGTATTAAAAAATAAACTTCGTAGGTTTTTGTTTGCTAAGAAAAATATAATACAGTTAAATGTTGAGTTAATTATCTGAAACGATGCTTTGACTGAACCAGACATAAAAAGCTAAAAAATGAAAACTCAAAATCTCCCATATGTAACATCAAAAGGTAGGTGTCAGCGATTGTGGCACTCATGCAGGCAACAAAGAGACCGCTTATTCCAATTAAAACTTTAGTATTTAGCTTTTCTCTTGCGAGTAAAGATGACATTCTCAGATTTTGTAAAGGGATTATTTTGTTACTCATTCGCTTTAAACCATAAACCGTCAATGTTTGATCCAACCATACATACTACGCAAACGACCAGAAATAAAATCGAGCGAACAAAAAATCTTCTTTAACTAGCAAAGTTGCACACAATATCCCGATAGCAATGGTGCTACAGCAAACAATTGTTGATACAGCTTTTCCCATAAACGGTGTCCATATTAAACGGAATTGTAGCGATCTGTACACTGCGTGGACTCTTTCAACGGATACCAATTATGTCAAAAAATACGATCCAATATAAAGTACAATGTCCGTTTAACAATTATATTTCTCAGCGTGGTCCTAGAAGCATCTATCACTGAGAAAGCCATAAGAGTGTAGAATGCGAATAACAGAAATCCAGAGAACATGGAAATGCAATCTGCAAATGTTAAAAAGGCTAAAATATACTCCGTTGCCAACATCTTACTACTTATAAAAACTGAGGTAGCAACAACATTCAGCAAAAATCTTAGAATATAAGCTACGGTAATGAAAATCCCGACCGTTTCTATGACAACAACTTTTGTAAAATCTCCATTCGTATTGTTACTAATTTTTAACAGATTTTATGAAAAACTAAAAACGTTAAAATAAGTAGCCATCCTGATTAGGTTGTTTGTTTCACTTAAATTAAAAGCAATCACTGAAAAAGACTAATCTCCTGATAAGTAAAGCAGAAACAAACTCTTGTCTTCATTAAATATTCTAAATCCTTCCTGTTTGAAAACTAGAATTTGTCTTCATACTTTTTTCCATTTCAAAATGACGTCAATTTTTTTTTAAAATTTAATTTTACTTTTTCAATTATTATTATCATTATTATTATTATTATTATTATTATACATCTAATAGCTGTAACCCAATAATAATTCACTATTACTATCACGTGTTCATACAAAAAAGCCATGTTGTACGACCGTACAGAAAAACCCATATTTTCGTGCCAAAAACCCATATAGGACGGTCGCGACCGTACATAAAATCCATATATTGCATGCAATTTGGCGCGCAAATACTTTGCGATCAATTCATAATAACCCGATTGACCAAGTCGTTTAAGCGAACATATTAAGGTTCTAAACCACGATACAAAGGGAAATGATCGATTTATTGTTTATGTTATCGTCTGTATTAGCTGTCAAATGTAAACAAAATGTCAATTCTGACCGAAGAAGAAATAGAATGTTTTGTGAAGGATCAAATCCCTACTTATACCAAAAGCAAAACAAAATATGATGTGAAAATAATTCAGAATTGGTTAAATAATGTTTCTTCATCAGAAACCAGAAAAAAATTGAAGAAATACCACCAGCAGTACTGAATGACAACTTGAAATCATTTTATTTGATGTAAAAAGAAAAGATGGGAATGAGTATGAGCCGGATTCTTTGTCTGCCATATAGAATAGCTTGGATAGATATTTGAGTGAAAAAAGCTATGTAACAAGCATCATACGGGGTGTCGAATTCAAAGCATCGAGAACAGTTCTGAAATCAAAACGGAGGAAATTAAAACAGGAAGGTAAAGGCAGAAAGCCAAACAGATCTGAACCCGTTTCAAGTGATGAAGAATCGGTTAGCACTCTCTCTCTCTCTCTCTCTCTCTCTCTCTCTCTCTCTCTCTCTCTCTCTCTCTCTGTGCGTGTGATATTCAGTGCGGATAAACAGACACCAAAATACAGACAGACATAAATTTATCTTAGCAAATCAAACTGAAGTTGAAAAAGTTTTGTGAGCGTTTCAAGCAATAATAATATATTAACTGTAATAATAGAAATTGTAGGCTTATTTTGCTACTGAGATCCAGCTACGGCAGCTTGATTAATACACCTTGATGCCGAAGACCAAATCCCCTATTAGCCTTGTTCGAAGCCAATGTTATCATTAATGTACTCCTTTATATCGCCAATTTGGCCTACTTCGATAACTGTAAATGGTGCTGTTTTGTAATCTCACAAAAAACCAATTCCACAGGTCCAAGGTCAACGATAATATCACGCACAAAATTATATCAGTTCAGTTTCAGGCAAACCATAAACATTACAATTCATCATAACTACAAATATTAACAGTACCTTATATTTCATTTATCCGAATATTTAATGTAAACCTTGAAGCTTATTTCTTCCATCTTTTCCAGCCATTTTTTTTTCAATATATATATATATGACGTCGATGAACGACGTCAGCAATAGGTTTTGATACGGGTGGATAACTCTCGGACCATTTTTAAAGTAGAAAAAGGCGCGAAATTCAAATGATTTGTATAACCATCTATTCTGACTTTCACAAGTAATAATAATAATAATAAATAATTTTGTTTTAGGTATTATGGCAAAAGGGTATTCTCGGGTCATCTACACCAAAAGCACTTCAAAATGCAATTTGGTGGGGGAATAATTTCTTTGGATTGCGGGGGCGAGACGAGCATCACAAATTAAAATGGGGAGATATAACTATAGAATCGGAAGTTACACATGGTGGATACGAAAGTTACTACATAAAATTTGAGGAGAGAGATACGAAAACAAGGAAAGACCCTGGTCATGATAGGCCCTTTGATCCAAAGCTGTATGAAACTCCAGAAACACAAAGTAAATGTCCAGTCAGATTGTTGCTTGAATTTACTCATAGGTAATGAAATATGAATGAAATTAAAAAGAAGAATTAGTGAATGAATGAATGATTGATTGGAACTGTCATCTTCTAGTAATTGTTTTAATCAATTATTGTTTTAATTTTAACTTCAAGTACTGACAAAGCCTCGGTATTCTTCCCGGTACCATATATTCTAATGCATTTAATAACTGGGTCATGGTAACCAAGTGGATAAGATGTTTACTTCCATTCAAAAGAAGGTTTCTTGCCGATTCAGGTGTACTGGTATACTGTAAGAATGGCGATTTTTCTTGTAGCACATTGACGCACTGATGTTGATTTGTTTGTGGTTTACTTAAAAGCATTCAATATTTATTACAAAAGCACCTCGCAATTTAAATCCTTCCTTGAAAGTTGAAATGAGAACAAATGATCTCGCCAAATTGCAAGGACAAGTATATCAACCAACTGAGGGTGTTATGTTTAATATTTTTCAGGAGACCAGTTGAGATGTGTCAGGCAGATTCGCCATTTTATATCCACATGCATCCGTCATACAAACAGCAGCATACATGGTATTAATGCCAATGTATGGTAGTACATTCTCTCGGAGGTATGATGAAAAAGATGGCTTCAGAAGGTTGCATGCCGGGCAGGAAGACGAATTACTCGGGAAGAAAAACAACGGTCAAATGTTTAAGAGAAGCATCTGTGGATAACGTCGATATCATGCAGCTAACTGGGCATAAAAACGCTGAAAGTCTTAATCATTATAGCACGGTTTCCTCTAAGAAACAGAAAGAAATGTCAGACATTTTAACAAATTCAAGTTCAGACCATTTGCTCCCAGTAGATGTTAATTGTAATCATTTACGTAATTTACAGTCATCTAATAAACCGGAAACAGTTTCTGTCCCCTTACCTGAAGATATCAACTTCCTATTTACTGACGAATTTGATGTAGAAAACGTATTGCAAGAAATCGTCCAGAGTCTGAAGTAGTAATAGACAATATAAACACTACTCCGACTACAATGACAAATGTAGCTGAATCCTGTACCGAAAACAAGTCTGTCTCTACCCGTAAAGCATTTGGTCTGGCAAACTCCCTCTTTGCAGGTGCAACCATATCTGGGGGAATTTTAATATTGCAATTAATTTTTGACACAAAAAATAATTGCAAAGCTGTCAATATTACTTTTATTAAAGTTAAAATTCCATTTAGTTTCATATGTACAAGTAATTGCAAATATTTTAGTGAAACTATTAAATAATTGAAACAATTTTCGCTTTCTGCAATCTGTATTTGAAATGTACAGAATATGTTAAACGTATTAATTTTAAAGTATACAAATTTTAGTGTGTGCGAATTTTAGGGTGTATGAATTTTAGCGCAGATGATAATGTCGATAATGTTAATAATAAATAGTGAATAATGTGTTAAGACGGCGGCGTCTCGTCCAATACGTTTTTTTCTACACAACATGGACTTGTCCAATAAAAATCCATATTGTACATATTATAAAAACCTTATATTATTATTATTATGTCTTTAAATTGATACTATTATCAATGCAAATTTAAAATAAGACGTTTTCGTAGTGGAAGATTGAAAGGTATAATACAACTCGTCTTGTATACTAGTTTTGCTGTTGAGTGACAGGTGTATATTTCACAGTTTGTAAACATGCATATAAAGCTGTGTATTATGTGTCAATTGACCGTTTTTAGGCAACAAAACCACAATTCAACAAGAATCGCTGTTGTTGACACATTGTAAATAGGTTGTGCAGGGAAACTGACAATAAAATTAGCGGTTTTCGTCTATATCGTAGCTAATTGGCCCGGTATGACAGAGTGCTAATGTTATTTAAAAAACCGTACAATACACATTACATATCGAACAACTCTCGTATTCAAAGTCATACATCAATTGCAATATAAAAATGCGAATTATTTAAAATTAACCAAAGATATCTTATAGATACATGTATTTAGCAATAAGTAAGTCATTTTGATCCGTCCTCTTTTTTCAAAATTTATTTTCTGATTTTTAAAGCTGTTTATTTGCAAAAAAAAGATACGATTTCAAATTGTGAAAAAAGTAAAGTAAAAAATATTTTAGACAGAAGTATGTTTTTCGTTTTACGCAAGTTTCACATTCTTGTAAAAGATTTAACAATATTCTGTATGCAACACGGATTTTTTTCATCTAAAATAACACTTCTTTTGAAAGGTTTTCTATTTGTTCCCGCATGATTCATCATCAACCAATTACTGAAAGCTACACTCAATAAAACTCACGAGGAATCAACTGCTTGGCCACTCGTTAGCTTTCGACTCCCTCCTCCCCGTTAGCTAGTGACCGAGACTCGGCTGGCGAGGGATCGAATTGACTGTTAAGCTGTTAAGCCTAAGTTGTCGAGGAGACGAGACATAGATAGCTTTTCGACCACTATCTATTCATGGCTCGGCTCCTTTTCGTTAGTGTATATACTGTAGTTTTCGTGATTATGGGAGGCGTAAACTTGTACTCTTTCAAAACGTGTCACCTTTTAGGGAGGACAACTGAATATTAACTTTTTTAGCGACAATGATTGTTAACAAACTTAAAGTTATCTTTAATTTGTAGTTTCTTTCGGATATAATTTAATCTTAATTGCATTTGAATTCTAAAAAATTTGCAGGTATGCTTCAGTTTTAGCATTTAACCATGCATTAGCATGCAATAATCCGAAAAACAAGTTCGTAAAACGGAAATCGATAATGATCCTCTTAGCATAACAAACTTATACATAGAAATTACATTTCTAGATTCTAATTTTTTCAATATTAAATCATCCTTGAAAAATAGTTTTCGATTTTGAAATAAAAAAAGTTGTTTCGTAAATTATTACTAATATTCAGTTAATATTTGTGACACCTGTTGGTATGGGCAGAAAGATAAGGTTAAAAGTTAATAGGTTTTTATATGCAAATGTGCAGAGAAGTAAAATGTCACCTAATAAAACATATTTAAATTATGCAAATCTCTGCCAATATAACCAAAGGACAAGGCCAAAACAATAAAGCCTACCTACTGAAATGGCTTATCAATCACGTTCACTAGTTTTTTGTTTCAGAATCCGAGTCTGATTCTATGTCACTCTCATCAAAATCGAGTTGAGATGAGTAGAGTAATGGTTTTTAACGTCCCAGTCAAGAATATTTTACTTATATCGAGACGTCGCCAGCTATAGGCGATAGTGCAGAAATTTTGCCTGTGCGTTGCGCTGATGACATTATTCAGCAGGATTCTTTATCGTTCCACGCATATTGTGCCACGCCTACCGTGACACGGGACCTCGTTTATTTTACGTTCCCATCTGAAAGAACCGCGACTTTCATTTCGTAATGCCGAGTGCTTGGCTTCATCAAAATCGAGATAAGTAATGAAGGGTTCAAACTGATTTCTGAAATTTTCAAATTGTCAGATTTTCTATATACATGACTTGTACTTGTATATATATATTTATATATATATATATATATATATATATATATATATATATATATATTTCCAATTTAAAGGTATGTCTAATTGCTTTTTTTCCAAATTTCATCACCAATTCTTAAAAATGCATTTTGTTCAAGAAGCCTTCATATCATTCCATTAAAAGGTTGTATTTTTCTAATTTTATATTGTTTTATTTGTGCTCATATCAGTTCAATTGGATTAGAAAGTACAGCGTTTTATATGTATGCGTGAAAATAAGTGACCATAACTTTTTGCATTTGTTTTATAAGCGATTTGGGGTTTATTATTTATTTATTTATTTATTATTGAACCTTTGTCTTCGTAGAGGAAAGTTTATATCACGACTTTAAGGTCTTTCGGAAAATTCATGTTTGGTTAAATACTTTTTTCAGTTTTAATATTGCAATAAGATGCGTTGTCAAGTAATATTAGATTGGGTTCTTCTAGAGCTAAACACAGCTGGTTTCAAAGCCAATCTAAAAACAAAGTCGATTTCATTTCACTGTGATAGTCCGCATAATTATGTTAACCAGCAAATACGATATTACAGATTGACTTACTTCCGTCGTAATACATTATATTAAAATCCATTTCCGTATTCGATTTTATTTCAAATAAATAACCCATCCTTTAAAACACAATACTGTGAAATCATCAATTTTCGTAGGGTCAAATTTTCGTGGTTCTAAGAAAAAAATATCATTTTGTGGGGGGATGAATTCGTGGTTATGACCGTAGTTAATAAAGGGAACCGCGTGTTGTAAAAACATCGTCTTATGTGTTCGTTGGCCGAGGTATCCACGAAAACAACGAAAATTGATGATTTCACAGTATTATGTCTCTCGATCAGAACTTGCATTGTCTGTTATCTGTTGTTTTTTCGCAATACAAATGATGTAAAAAGATAATATTTGAATTTCTAATATTAATACTGTTTAAAATTGTATGCCGTATGTTTGGAATTAATGGCAATTTCTTTTTCAGATAAAATTTGTGAACAGTGTTTCTTATTATTTCACCACTGTAGCTTAGTTAATAGACTGTTCGCTTCGTATGTTGAAGGTTGGGGTTCGAACCCTGGCTGGTTTTGAGAAAGACCTAAAAAAGGTAGTGACTGTTCTTTCTGCAAGCACTCGGCGTTTAGAAATGAAAGTCACGGGTTTTTTCTGAGACCTTACAAACCGATGTCCAATGTGACGGAAGGCTTGGCATGTTAAATTACCCTCCCTGCATTTGCACTGCAAAGGTAAAAATTCCTGCCACTTCATCTATAGCTGGTGACGTCTCGATATAAGTGAAATAATCTTGACTGGTACGTTAAACCCCATTAAATCTATAAGGCAAATTTCTAATTCTTTATCAAAGTTGAGGTATTTACAGTTTATGCTACTTTTAAAGTAACCACCCCCTTTAATTAATATTTATAATATTTCTAATTGTGGATGCAAAGACCTGTAAAATTTCTGCAGTTTTTCGATTAATTAGTTTTCACAGAAATGACAAGTCAAGTGAAAACTGCCTCAAATGTTTAATTTTGAATTTATATATAAATAAATTGTAAATATATATGAATAAATGGTAAACACAATCACTTTTATCCACGAGGCTAAAGTTTAATATGCCAATTTAAAAAAATGTGTACAATAGGCGTGATAGAATACTACAGCTATAAAGTGTAAGTTTGTAGTAGGCAAGGGTCACAGTCATGAATAATATACAGTTATTAGATATCAATTGCACTTTAAATTACATATTTCAGATGTTCCTTTTTCGTGATTTATGTAATATTCAGAAATGTATCTTGCGTGCACTGGATAAACAAGGTCAGAATAAAGGTGAAAAACCTGGAAATTAGTAATAATTTGCTAAACATTTTTTTTTATTTCAAAATCAGAAACTATATTTCTAGGATTGCATGATATTTCAAAAATATTCGAATCTAGACATGTAATTTCTATGTATAGGTTTGTTATGCTGAAAAAGATAATTATAGATTCTTGTATACACAAAATTGTTGGGTTTTTACCACAAAAATCAATATCTTACGCCACCGATGCGAGATAAAGAGAATCTATAACGAGTTTGAGGTCGAGATGGAGAAATCCCGATCGAGTGGTCAGAATCTGACCACGAGGTCGGAATTTCCCCATCTCGACCTCAGTCGAGTAATTGATTATTTTCTTGCATATAATTTACGAAAAAAATACCGGAATCCCTAAAATTACGATGCAAGATTTTGAAAACGGATGAATGCTAGACACGCAACAAAACAAATAACGTTTCACACACAGCAGAATGTGAACCTACGCGACAAAACAAAAAAAAAAACAATTTTTCTCATTATATATATATATATATAGTAAAGAGAAAAAAAATGATATAATTCTTCATAAAAAGACTTTTTTCTTTCTTTTTTTTTTTTTTTTTGGTCATTGTCATATAATTTTTTCCCTTTATCTATGGCCCTTGCCAATTGTAGTCCCCGTTCAACTGAGATAGTCTACACTTGCACATGCGGGTGTGATATGGAAAAATATCGTACCATCAATTCAGTGAGATAAATCTATCACATATGCGAGAAAACGTTTTCATCTTCTTTAATGTACTGACTCCCTCCAAAAAAGGTACAAAGTTCATTAATTAGAAGTGAGTACTTTAAAAACACCATTTTCAAGACTAACTTTTTAAAAATTAATATAACTGATTACTGAATCCAATTATTTTGTTTTTGTAGCAACTTCATTCCATTCCGAAGTTTCATTAGTGACATACGATCCTTTCTCTGTTGTTTCTTAATGATAATTCTTGGTTTTTGAATGATTATTTTAAGACGTTTTTCGATGTGTAGTACACAATTTCAATATCAAATTTCCTTTTTAATAATTAAGAAAAAGATCTGAGGGAAAATAACTGACTTTAATAATTAAAATTATTTTAATGACAAAATTTTACAGATTTTAAAGATTAATGATTTTTTTTTATCGGAGGCAAAAATCTTATAACAATAGTTAGTCAAATGCTGGCCTACTTCCTTAATATACATTTTAATTTTTCATTGTTGCTAAATTAAACCTTGTTTAATTGTTATGGCCATATTTGTTCTAAAACTATTTGATTAAAAGGTGAAAAAGTCTCAATGACTTGTTGCCCATCGCTATTGAGAAAGGTTGAAGAGCAACTTTGCGTGACTTGTTGCCCACCGCTATTAAGAAAGATTGAAGATTTACTGCGTGACATGTTGCCACTTTTTGGGAAACAATTTGAAGAATCTATTTACGTGACTTGTTGTTAAAGGTAGAAGTCTCGTTGCATGCCTTGCTGCACATTCCTAGCATTGAATGTGTAAGAATCTTGTTGTGTGACTTGTTGCCTTTAATAGTTAAGAATGTTAAAGAGGCGAGATGCGTGATTTGGTGCTCATGGCAAACGAGGAAAATAAATAAGTCGGTTGTTGAGATGCTGCCCACCGCTAATGGGGAAGATTAAGGATATCCTTTTGTGACATATTGCCAATTACTAGAAGGAAAAGGGGGTAAAGTAAAATTACTTGGCATGTCTTCCACAATAATTTGGGGATGTGCAAGTTTTTATTTATTTATTTATTTATTTATTTTTGCTTGGCTTGTTGCGGGGATAAAAGTGAAAGAGTCTCTAAGTGTTTAGTTGTGTTACTAGTTCAAATGCTGACCAAATTATATAAAATAAAATTTTTTAAATTTAAATGTGGAGAGAAGTGGAGTAATGATGTTTTACGCCCCAGTCAAGATTCTTTCACTTATTTCGAGACAGTCAGTTCTGGGATGGTGGAGGAAACCGGAGTGCCCAGAGAAAACCACTGACCTTCGGCAAGCGAACTGACAAACTTTCTCACACTAGGATCTGTCCCGAGTGGGATTCGAACCCAGGCGGTGAGACGCACTGTGATCCGTAAGCGAAATTTAAATGTAACACTAATTGAAATAGGCTTATTCCACTAACTTTTTTTCT
Source organism: Tegillarca granosa (assembly GCA_029721355.1). NCBI lineage: Eukaryota > Metazoa > Mollusca > Bivalvia > Arcoida > Arcidae > Tegillarca > Tegillarca granosa. The sequence continues at coordinate 29,013,053 of CM056601.1, read as the reverse complement.
TTTATTAATATTATTATTTCATGTAATTTATAATATAACAGAGCGCGAAGCGATGGCATTAACAATGTGTTTTTTTCAATTACAATGAGAGATATATTCGTCTTACCCAATATATATATATATATATATATATATATATATATATATATATATATATATATATATATATATATATAGAAATAATTATAATTTTTTTCCGTCTATGGGGTCATATAAATTGAAATTATGATTATGTTTAAAAATAAATACAATAGTTATAAAATTAACCTTATCTTTTTATCCAACTTCTCACATGAACGAGAGTACAAACAGTGCATTAATCTCAATGCAATGCAGCTTGATACCCATAACTTCCGCTGGTACCTTTACACGCTAGTTTCACCGCCATTACGAAATCGTTCGGTGTACATGTGTGCAGTACGTACATGTATCACTTGCATATATTTAAATTAATTTCAAACGGAGCTTGCAATCATGCAAACACATCGGAGAGGTACAACCCACACTAACTGCCCGCGTCCGTGCTTTAAAATATAAATGACGATGGCTTCAAGCTGAGGGAGTGGCAAGATATGTTTGGACAAAAATGAGGCATCGAAGTTCGAAGCTGAAATGTTAACCCGTAAAAAAATATTAATCAATAACACGTTGTCACCACTATCAACAATACATTAACTAACAGAAGCCAAAGATAAAGTGGTTCCAGCTGGTAGCAAACCGTTGATGTTCCTATACTTGAGTGAGGTCATTTCCCTGTCATCAGCGTAACTTATCTACAAATGACATGATACACCTGCAGATTCACAAAACTCAAATTCGCAAATCCTAAATATTTAACAACTTTCACCTTTTAATCAAGAAAACAAATGACACCGTTTACGTCAAGTAAGACAAATACGGCGGCAGACTAATTATTTGACCTACTTGTCAGGAAACTGACGTCAGGGGTATTGAAGTATGACGTGTGACGTATGCGGTCAAAAAAAAAAATTCGTATATGAGATCATACACGAAAAAAATTTCCAACGCTGAACTGTTTAAAATATATATATATATATATATATATATATATATATATATATATATATATATATATATATATACACCGTCTATGTATACCTAACATTTTATAATTTTTTGTATGAAAGTACATGATTCATGTTAGTTTATATATCGTAAATCAATTATTTTTATTCTACTTTTATGACAATGTTGTTTACTGAGATTATTGACCAGTGCAATCTAGTTGGGGGCTTACTGTTTCATCTATGGTATTTTTTTTATTTTTCATACTGGTGATTTGTTTATCATTTTTCTCTCACAATATTGCACCAAACTAAAGTTTAATTTATTGTATTTCACCGTGTTGTAAGTTTGTACATATGATCCGGCTTTTACGACGGATCAATGTTCTAATATTTTATCCCCAAGTCTACATCTCGCTGGAAAATTACTGCTATATCTATATTATTCGGGCTTTTATCGTTGAACCAAATGTAACATTGTTTATCAGGAACATCATTAGGTAAATCAGCACCGTTTTAAGTTTTCCTTGAAAACTTAACGCAGCTCTAAACACCGTGAAACGATGTGAATTCGGGGCTAATAATCATTTCCATTACCATGGGAATCTACAAAATATGAAACTCCCTGAGTATAGTTTCTCGAAACTGCTTAAAAGTCGAGATAGGTAAAGTTAGCTACTAGAAGCCAGCTACTTCTTGGCAGAAAAAGTATTTCTTAGTGGCCAGCTACTTGTGTGAAGGAAAGTTAGTCATTAGCCAGCGACTAACGAATGTAGCGCGTGTACATTTTAACATTTAACTTTTTTTGAGTTCACAAAGAGCATGTGCTCATTTTATGTATTCCCATATGATTTTTCCGATGGCTACAATGTGTAGTGAATGTTATGTATATTCTTATCAAATGGAGGTTTCTCAAACGTTTTGAAAACAGAAATAACTTTCATCACTTGCATGTTATTAATTGTGTTTCAAAAAACACGTACATTAGCAATTATATTGCCTAAAAAGATATGGGCCCTGCAAGTTAACACACACACACACAATTTATATAATCATTGGTTTTTACATCACGTATAATTGCCAAATTCTGAGCCTCGGGTAAAGTATTGCATTTTATTTTACCTGGTATCATGCCCACTTGCCTTTAAATACGGAGCATAGAGGCATGTTTTTTTTTGTTTCACATACACTTGGTGTGTGGATCTTCGTTGTAGTAATATAAACATCCGTTTAAAACCTGTTGTGGTTTCAGCTAAACAAAAAAATCTTAATCACGCAGTAAAACTGCGGTAGTTTATTTTGATGAATTTGCTGATATGCTTACGCCGGGCAAAACCGTTCGAAGTAATTTTTTCGTTGGGGGTATATGAGGATGACGATAATCTTTCTTTTCATCTCTCTAAGTCAGAAATTGCTAACTGTATTTTTAATATCGACAAAATGTTTGAAAAACGAATACAGATCAAAAATTAAATTGTAAATGACGGTGTTGTTGTCCCGAAAGTAGTTTAAAAAAAAGAAGTCGCTGCAGCACCTTTTGTAAATATCGGTAGAAAACGAAAACAAGTACCTGACACTGACGTTGTCAGTATAACGTCAGCTGATAGTGAGCTTATTAAATATTTACTGGAAAGTTACGTGAAACATGTAAAAAAATTTCTGAAATGTTTGACCCCGGTTTTATGCAGTCTAGTCATACAACTTTTTGAGACTTAAGTAGTAATTTTGTAGATTTCGAAACACCACGGTCTTTCATTATTATGACAAGCGACTGAGGTAAAAAAAGGAAGGTGTTGATGAAACTACCACTGTTCTGTCATTGACGGTAGAGTTAGATGATATAGCTGATGGCTTTTTTTGATTTGACCCTGTATTTTGAAGATAGTGGGTGGCATGGCTGATGATGATTTTTTTCTACGATTTTTCAAGTGTCAAGTACTTTTTTGGAATCAAACCATGAATTATTTGATATGCAATTTTATATGATAATCAATACAAACTTCGTTTATTTCATTAGCACCTAAATGTAGCCGCGGAATTTGAAAATTAAGATTGGCTTAGCAGTGGTAATCAAAGGATTTGCAAATCAAAGAAAATCAGAAAAAACTATCTTCCGGCATTCCAGTTGTTGTCAGTTTAACAGAGAGGTAAAGTTCTATGCCTACCTTTTAGCAATATTGTTGTCCCTTATGCTCCGACGTTTTGAGTTTGTTAGGTAATAATTTTCAGCAGCTTTCTATAAAGCGAAGATTTTTTTATGCGGCAAGATCTGACTACATCCTACAGTGCTTTATGCAAAAAAAGATCTTCCAATCCCAGATTTATGGCAATGATTCGCCTAGAGAGTAGATTATCTGAGGCAAATTAAATGTTCAGTATTAGCACAAACAACAGGGGAATAATCGACAGAATTTTTCTCAGAGGCGCTTTTACAACAACCCGCTCCATATTTATATTTACCCAAGAGGGCCTAGGGTTGTAGACAAAGCAGTGGTCTGAGCAGTTTCAGTCAGAAACCTTAGATTACTCGAAACGAAGAAGATACGGTGAGTTGTTCATCAGGTAAACTAAGATCTGGAAACTCTTAACCGGTGATAAATGGGTGCTGGATGCATTTGAAGTATTAAAATTGAATTTGGCTGAGAGACACATGTGCAAGAAAACATGCCTGGTAAAATTCCATTCACTACAGACATAATTGATCAAGAAATCAATTATTTAATTACGAAAGGTACAATTCAGCAATGTACATAAGAAACGGAGCAATATGTGTCCAACATTTTTCTGGTAAAGAAAAAGAATGCCAAGTTTAGAATCGTATTATATTTTTATATTTTAAATTTGTTTTTGACATCATTTTAAACAAGAAACTTTTTTCCATTATTAATAAAAGAGATTTTTGTTCTGTTGCTTTGAAGGAATCTTTCTTTAGTATCCCTTTTTACAAAAACTATAATAGGAAATTTCTGAAAATTTATTGGAAAAACCAAAGTTGCCAGTTTACGTCCTTATTAGTGTTTAGAATTTAATTTGCACCTCATGATTTTTTTTAAATATAAAACACCAATTTTTGATTAGTTACGGACTCTTGAAATCTCCGCATAGTATTCAATAAACAATAATCTAGCAAAAGCATCAACTGCCAAAGCTAACTGAAAATTGTCTTGTTTTGTAAGACATTTTTCAAAAATGTGGTTTTGTGAATAATACGGAAAATTATGTTTTACACTATCTTATAAAATTGTTCATTTGGGATATACAGTCAACTCTAGTTACAACGGCCATATTCTTGATCATCAAATTTGCTGTTTTAAAAATATGCTGTTGTAAGGAATTTATGTTTCGAAGAAATGCCCCTTGGTCAAAAGTCAAGTAGGTGGTTTGTTGCATACAGGTGATAATACATTGCATGAAGTATGCAATAATTCATTTTATTATTTTCATATAACACTTAAATATTTTAAATATCTGCGTTGGTGTTTTAAAAATATAAAACATCAACAACACATTTTGATTGATTGAAATATGCAATTAATTATTGGATATTGAATTTTTTTCTGGTATTTGTAAATACATGTTATCCGTCTTGGGATTTTACCCTGTTAAAGTTTGCCTTGTCGGTACGAACAAAATCTAAAAAAAAAATTGACCCTCTTCCGTATTAACAAAAAAAAAAAAAAAAAAAAAAAAAAAAAAAAATAAAATAAATAAAAAAAAAATAATAAAAAAAAGCCATCACGTATTCATTTCGTGATTTCGTGAAATATCGTTTGTACATTTAATTATTATCAAAACAGAACTTTTGTTTACCAAAATACATCGTTTTTCTTATACAATAGCGATTTTTTAAATATAATTATGCACGATTATTTGTTTAGAGTAAGTTATTTTTGTCATATATTACAAGCGGTAGTATTGAAAATGTTTGTTACGTACGTAGTTCGGTGATTAAGAAGTTGTATGTTATTTATTTAAAATAAGTGCAAAGGCTTTATATTGATTACCGATATGATATTAATTTAACAGGTATTTGTGTTATATATTTACCATTAGATAAAGTTAATCAGCACCTGTTAATTAATAGCCACGCGTCCACAGTTATAATATGGGCATAGATTATCGACAGTGAAGGGATTGTATCATTAATTTTGATTATTATTATTTAGATAATTTCTGCTCAATTTTTTACACCAGCTATTGACTTGTTTGCCAATAGGGTTAAATAAGAAGTAAAAAATTATGTTTTTTGGCTTTCTGATCCTTAGACTGTATTATGTAAAACGCAGCAGTTAATTGGAACATATATTCACAAAATATCTTTCCTCTTCAGTGTGGTTAACAAAGGTTTGATAAAAGTAAAAGACGACAAGGTAAATATGCAATGTTAGTTGTATTACTTAAGAGAAACCAGATTTGATTTTTTGACTTCCAGTGAGACTTCCAACAAAAATGTTTGTTACTATTTCCAACAAACCTTTCCCATCAAATGGGGAAAAAGTTAAGCAGATCGTTTATCTCCGGTGACGTCTTCAGTTTCAGGGACTTTCAAAAGGTGCTAAGTTGTCATTTCTTATAGAGAAACTCCACTAACAAACAATAGAGTCTGGCTTGGAAGAAATGGGTATCTTGGTGTAATAGACACAAAATTAGGGTCTTTACACCTTCTGAAGCGCAGGTCCGGTGACGTCTCCAGTTTCAAGGACTTTCAAAAGGTGCTAAGTTTTCATTTCTTATAGAGGAACTCCACTAACAAACAATAGAATCTGGCTTGGAAGAAATGGGTATCTTGATGTAATAGACACAAAATTAGTGTCTTTACAACTTCTGAAGCGCAGGTACCAAACTACCTATTAAATTTATTAAGTTGTAACAAATCGTACAGTGTTGTTAACACACATTAGTGTATTTTCGTTCAGACTTTAGTTTAATTAGGTAATCCTAGCTTGATGTTTTATATGTTTTTGTAGATTTCATTTCTTGGTAGTTTCCAAAGATAGTCTTTGCCCTTTCCATGGAGTCGTAGTTGGCACAGAAGGATTCGGGTTTAAATTGTATTGATTTTCGTTATATAAAGTGTAAAATAGTGTTTTGTATTTTTATTTGTAAGAACTTGTTGACAACACTTTGAAGTCTGCCAAGAATTAACTCGAGACAGCCGAAGGACTGATGGGAAAGAATCATCCATTTCATCAAGCATCTTAGATAAGAGTAATTCTTTGTAAGAAGCCTTAAGCTGGAGGAGGTTAACTACTTTCCCTGTGTGTTTACAGGTATCTTTCCATAGATCAGTTATGTTGTTAACATGACTTTGAAACAAAGCATGCATCTAGGGTTTGAGCTCCGTAGTTATAGGTAATCTTGTATAATACCCGTATTTCGCATGTGTTTTTATCGCTTGACTATTTTGCATGTGTTTTAACATGCATGTGTTTGAATACACACAGTTCGACCCTCTTTTTAGGTGAAACAAATGCAAAAGTTAACGCTCTTTAGCTTCGGGCTTCTTTCAAAGAGTCCCTTTCATCAATCACATTCAAGATGCTTGGGTGAAATAGGAAATTCTCTCTTCATCGCGCTATGTATTTGTTTCGCATAAAACATCGTAAGGACTTCGATATTCTTTTTTTACATTTTTTCTATCAAAACAAATATTTTTTCAATGAAAATGGTTCGAAACATTATTCATGTTTGATTCTTATTTTGTTTCTTACAGACAGACATGAAGTGGGCGGGTTTTATGACTGATTATCTGTTCCAGGTCTTGGCCACGTCCGTCGTTAAAATTCTTTTCAAAATAAAGAAGTTTATTTCATTCAAGGGAATTTGCAATTTTATTCCTGAAAATAAAAAAGTATATTGTTAACATAAGAATTTTTTGTTAGATCAATTAATTAATGAACAAGGTTTTTAAATAGCAAATGCAAAAACAAACTGTTTATAAGATTTGCTGTTTCACAAAACGGTGCTACTTGATTAAAAGAAAAATTACAATCAATTCCTTAAAAAATATATATGTACTACAGCGTGAAAGAATCAAACAAACTAGTCCGAACGATTGAGCTAAATCATCCAAACGAAGAATCAATTCGTCTGATCGATCTGCTAATTCAGGTTAAGCTAATTTTGCCAGGTTCTTAAAAGTTATTAATTAATATTTTCGCAATCTAGGACTTGTTAATGCCAAATACATGGCGAAAGGATAGTCAATATCTTTTTGAAGTTTTGAATCAGATAAAATAATAATAATAAGCCTTAGTTTGTTTATACAATTTTGAAACTAACGATGAAATCTTTGTGGACAACCTTTTTCACGAAGGCTTGCGAAACTTTTTTAAATTTTTCTTCTAAATTTTATTTCTAGGAAGCCACAAATGCACATAAGCACGATAAAAATGCTAGTCCTCTAAACAATATTATAATAAACGAAGTAGAATATGGTATTTTATGCCACGAATAAGTCTTTTTTTACTTATATATAGGTTGTTCTGGAAAGCTACAAGAAACCAGACTACCCGGTAAAACATAAACAGGTAAACAAAAGAGGTAAAGGTCTTTGTTAGGTCCTGAAATTGATTTTTAAAGGAAACTTGCTTCACCACAAATCAAATTTCAAAATAATACTTTAATTTAGATCAGAGTTTTACTCAAAGTTGGATGATATCATTGCTGAATTTTACATTCGCTTCTGAAAATCTGAAATATAAATCTAGTAAATTGTCAAAGGGCGTTAACAACATATGAACGAAAACGTTTATACTTCCAAGATCATTTGCAATGACATTGCCGTATGATGGTTGAAATTGAATTTATTTGGTCGAATGAGTCTTGGTGCTTCCATAACACTTTTCGGGGACAACTTTGTTATTTAAGATATAAATTGGGCTGACTCCGAGAATCACACAAACATGTTGTGGCGGGTGAAAGTAACACGTTTAAAGTTTCGTAGATATATAACAAATACCTGCTAAATTTTGATGTGCCAGATGTGCACATTTCGGAAAAGCATTCCTCATCAGTGACACTAGGGGCCGAAAAAGTTGATAGATTAAAAAACATACGCCAAACAGTTGCAAGTTAATGAATCTAAAGTTCCAAAAAATGTGAATCAAAATGTGTGGTTCTTTAATACCCAAAAACCATTTGCTTTGCTAAATCCATTGTTTTATGAACTGTCTGACATCTTTTGAACCAAACGGCTTTTGAATAGCAAAAAACTCAAATTGTTTCCAAATTTAAATCAAATTTTACTGAATGTATATGGAATAATACTTTCTGAAAAAAAACATCAGATTGTGATAGATAGATTAACTGGTATTGTAATTTGTTGTATCAAAATACCTCTCATGCATTTAATGAAAATAAACATATGGGATTTTTGTCATTAAATTCATTCGGTTAAAAAATTTATATTTTCATATATATTAGATCTACCTACGATCTAAGCTACATTTTTTTTGAGAAATGACGTAAATCGTCATGTTAATTTAATAAGATTATCTCTACTTAACTCTCATAAAGAGAACGTTGAATAGCTAACAAAGCAATGTATGCAAGCATGCTGACAAATAAATAAAACCTAACCTAATGATCTATTTGTTTTGCAAACTTTGTTCTAAAACACAATTTGGCATTTCATTTTCTTGTTTGCTTTTAACGATACCAACACTTCTGGGAATTCAAGTCAGTCTCCTGGACCACCACCTGTTATGGAAATAGCTGTTTTTCGATCTATAAAAAAACTAAATAATTTGTCCTTTCAAACGCTGAAACAAGTCAATTTTCAGACTATGCTGTGGTTTTTGTTTCAATTTTTAAACTAAGTAGGATTTGGATAATTGTGGAGTCAAAGCTTTTTTTAAATAAATGTATTGTATAGTTTCGAAAAAAAAGCAGTCTGTAGTGATAATTTTTAAAAATACATGTAAATATTAACCGTCGCCATAAGTAAACAATACATACTAGCCAATCCCTTGTTCCATTGTAAACAATAAACATTTGCACAAAATCACGTTCCACAGTAAACAAAAAACAATACACAAAATCACGTTCCACAGTTAGCGATAAAAGACACTTGCATAAACTCACATTCCACATTTAACAATCAACACTAACATAGACTCACTTTCCACTGTGAACGGGTAAATACTTTCACAAACTCACGCTCCACACAAATTATCTAAAACGCGAAAATATTCATACTAGTCCCGAGAATGGAACCCCCTTATAGCCACTAATTGTAATATGATACCAGTACTAACCCTGCATTCCACCACACTGCTTACAAATAAATTAGTATAAACCCAACATTCGAAACATTTTATTGGAATAAAGGATTAAAACTAACAAACTTCATCTTTTTAGATTATGCAGCACTGAGGCAAATGAGACACGATTTGCTACTAGATTCTAGTAGTAGAACCAAAAACTTGTAATGGGATTCAACAAAACATTATAGCATCTGTTACTTGATTTGAGGACTAAACATGTATCAATTGTTACTGAATTCAAAATAGACACCTAATTTGCCACAAATTGTAAGTGGATTTCAGGACTTATACCAAAAAGAATAACTGTTAATAGATTTTAGAATAAAACCTAAAATGCAAACCAACTAGGACTGTCTCCACAAAATCAGATTTCAAAAACCGATAAATTGTTATTTGATTTCAGAAAGTTACCCAACATTTCAGCGATTGTGACTGGATTTTAGGACTGGACCAATCATGATCTTATTGTTTCTTAATTTCAGGAATGAACTAAAAAACATTTATGTTGAGAACACATAACATAACGGAAAGAAATGACAGAAAGTAATTTATTTGAAATAATTTTTTTTTATTATGAAATAAAACGAATAACCAGTCCATATTCAAATTACAATTCTAACGAAAGAATAAAACTGGCCAATTTAGTTATACACGTGAATTTTCATCAAGTAAGGCAGGTCTGTTGTTCCCGAATGATAAGTAACTCTAGCTAGCTACACCCGCCACGTGCAAAGTTAAATAATTTTTACTCTTCAAGCTTTTACTTTAAACCTCTGTTGAGGAAACAAATTGTCATTGTTTCTTTTAGATTTAAAATTCATAAAATTTAAAAAAATCGTTGCATTTTATTCTTTTACAGTTCAAGTGTTTTAACATTATGATTTTAATGTTATAGGGAGTCAAGTGTTCTTGTGTGTCGTTTGTGAAAACATTATGGTTAGAGCCAACGTACTCTCGCAAAAATAACATCAACATTCCGAACAATTAAGGTCCTAGAAGATAGGAAATTAAGTTCTTTTCATAACCTTAAAAAATCGCATTATCGAATATTTGATAAGTTCTCTTCCATAAGCCCTTCAACTGTCTCAGGTTAACTAGTACAGTGTTAAAAACCAATGACATCTTTTATGTGTAGTTTCAATTAGTTGTGTACCAGTTATTTGTATTTGTCTATAGGAATCGTTGTGGAGATCCTCTTTTTTCCTTTTTAGTCTAATAGGCAGAGGAATGTTTTTTCAAAGTAAGATCCACTTAATATGTACCCCTTGATATCATGTTTATATTTTCTCATAATGTTACAGTCAATATAATGTCTTAACAACCGTTTAAAACCCTGAGCACTCGCTGTCCTCTAAACTTATATTAACCAATAACAAAGTCTCATAGCTTGATTCAAACAACTGTCGGCATTGCTCTTTTGTAAACTTTATACCAGCTGAAAATGAAAATTATAAATGATTCGATCAAGCTGTTTGCAATAAGTAATTGCATAAAATCATTAACTACAAGATTTAAACACGATAAATTCAATATTTCTAGGTTTGGAAAATATTCTTAAAACATAAAGTAGACAGTTTGCATTCAGTTAAGTCAAGCCAATAAAGTTTTTTAGCATTAAACAATCTATGTTCAGATCACTGTCAATGTCTAGTAATGAGTATCAAAGTGTTGCGTGTGGAATCGAAAATTCTAAGAATCCACTGCTGTGTCTTAAAACATAGTCTAACTGTTCCTTGTTTAATGTTTTTGGATGTTCAAAATACAAATGCATCCAAAGTCTTGATTTCTCTTTAACTGTTCTGTTTAATCGCTTGTAATTTCTGTTTTCCACAAGAATGAGATCAGTAAACTTGATATACTGTAAAATATTCACAAGTATAAGATCAAGCAGGTCAATCAATGTTAAAGTTATGTCTGTATCCTGTAATAGAAATGAAAAGAACTTTAAAGATATGTTTCAGTTGTCAAAAGTACTTAACAAGTATATTTGAATACATCAAGCCGATGCAAGGGGTGTCTTCATAAAATTGTCATTTTATGTTTGAAGAAGAGAAAACTTAGATGGTATGGGCACGTAACACGCTCAGAAGGACTTGCAAAGACAATCCTGCAAGGAACAGTCAAGGGGAAGAGAAGACGAGGCAGACAGAAAGAGAGGTGGGCCGACAAAATCCTTGAATGGACAGGGAAAAGCTTTGCTGTCCCCAAGGCAGTCGCCCACAACCGCACCAGGTGGAGCAAGCTGGTTCATCGTTTATCCATCATGCAACGCCCCTACGACCCTCGCGGGTTACAGCACCAGGACAGGACATATTATGTTTAATTTATTATTTTCATGCATACCATTAAAAGTGTTAAAAATATACCTGACAGACTTATCCTAAACTTTTGATTTGATTCCTAATTCTATCTTCCTTCAATATATATTTTCACATTTTTCTATGACAATGTTAACTAAAACTTGAAAAAAGATTAACCTATGCATTTAATTGCTCTCTGTGACCTTAACTTTTCATTATGACCTCGGTCTAAGGACACTATACATTTAAACCTGCTCCGGAACACAAAATACAGGTGGACAACCGTCGCCAATTTCTTAAATTACATTATGCAAACAAAGGCATAGATGCTATTAATATTTCTAATATACTACTTAACAAAGTAGTACAATCAAAAGTCCCTACTTATTTCAAATATAACTAGCCACCTCTAATTTCCTACTCCTACAATAAACCCATTGCATCCAAAATTTTCAATTATAAACAAACTTAGCAGTGCCTAAACTTTCATAACTTTACTCCACCTACCTGCTCTTGCTCAGAGTCCCCATATATTTATAAACCAGCTGGGCATGTAGTTACAGGTGATCTCAATATAATTGAGAATACTAAATTAGGAAGTCTTCTTTCAAAAGGCCCTAAATACAGTAAGGCTCAACCTTTTACTTGGGGACAGAATTTCTAAATTATTCTGGATTCTGTTGAAGAGTATGCTAGAGGTTTGGCTAAATTAGAAGATGTAGAGCTTGATACTTTATCCGACTGGATAAGGACAATTAGAATTTTTGTCAAGTCAAGGATTGCAAAACTTAAAGGGTATATGGGTACTAAACCTTCTTTAGTGCTCAGGGACCCTGGGATATCTTCAAACCTTACGGACATTCATAACAGGTATGTTGTTTTTCCGGCTGATAAAGCTTCTAACAACATCATTTTCGTTTGAAAGAAATTCTATGTTGAATGTCCTTTTAAGAAGCTTGGTTCAGAAAGTATATCGGAGAATCCTACTTATACCAAAACTAATTTTACCAAAGATGAAGTTCTTTCCAATCATAGTGTAGTCCTTGAGTCTTTTGGTATCAATTTAAAACAGGAAGAACTTGACCTGCCTTACTTGTATTGGATTCCAATACTTCAAAAGAATTCATAAAAGGAAAGATATATAGCAGGTTCCTCTAAATGTACCACTAAATCATTATCAGTATTTCTAACATAAATTTTGACAGTCGTCAAAGATGGCCTCCAGCCGTATTCAGATAAAGTCTATTCTACATCTGGCATAAACCAAATGTGGATTCTCAAAAATTCTAAAGAACTACTTAACCATTTTGTTTCTAATACTCTATCTTCGGTAAATAGTATAAAAACTTTTGATTTTTCTACCCTTTACACCACTATCCCTCATGCTTAATTGAAAGAACGTCTAAAACAAATCATCCACTTTTCATTCTTTTACAAAAACGGTAAACTAAGATATAAATATCTAGTGCTCAACAGGAATTCTGGTTATTTTGTGAAACATATACAAACTGCAAACAAAAATATACTGAATATACCATCAATAAAATGTTAGAGTTTTTGATAGACAACATATTTGTTGTGTTTGGCAATATCTTTCAGCAAACAATCGGTATACCAATAAGCACAAACTGTGCACCTTTGCTTGCTGATTTGTTTCTTTATTCATATGAATGAGATTTTTTACAGAACCTTGTCAAATCTGGAGAAAAGACTGTCGCTAAATCATTCAACTACACATACAGATATAAAGATGACGTTCTATCTCTAAATAATCACAAATTTGGAGAATATGTGAATGTCATCTATCCAAGTGAGCTTGAAATAAAAGACACGACAGATTCTCCATGTTCTGATTCATATTTAGACCTATACCTCAATTATGACACCCATGAAAGGTTACATCTTAAGCTAAACGACAAACGTGATGACTTCAATTTTTCTATTGTCAACTTTCCGTTTCTTTGCAGTAATATCCCTGCTTCTCCTACGTATGGTATATGTTTCACAGTTAATACGGTACGGTAGGGCCTGTTCCCACTATGGGGACTTTCTGCAACGAAGCAAATTACTTACAATTAATTTGTTGACACAAGGGTATTGCAAGCCTAGGCTAATCAGGGCCCTTAAGAAGTTTTATGGCCGTCATCACAAAATTGTTAATAAGTATGTAGTCACTGAATCCCAACTTATACTGGATATATTTGACTTACCATAGTTTTTTGTTCCTTTCAATTCTCAAAATTAACTTGCACGCTTACCCTTCCGGAGCACCCTACCTTACTTCCTTGATGGAAGTTCACGTGTATAACATATTTGGCCAGTTTGCAAAGTTTTTTTTCTTTGTTTTTTGGATTGTGATGTGGACAAGGACTGGTATGTTTGTTTTATTTCTCGACAATTAAATTTTGTGACTTTTTCTCCAAAGAAACAAAAAGTTATGACCCAGACCATCATACAGATAGTCCAACCCGGCTATTCTTTTGTAATCCAAATCTCAGTTTGCAGGGGTATATTAATTAAATACAATGATAACACTTACACATAAATGAAATTTCAACCTATAAAATATGCAGGATTGTTGATTCTCTAAATGTTATTTTAAAAACTATTAGAAATAACAAGAGGCCCAAGATGGCCCTTATTTGCTCACCTGAGTTTAAATGTAACGTATGTCTTGATAATACCTGGTTAAGTTATAACATGTTGCCTTAATTGAAGTGGTTTCAGATAACATTATTTTTATTGTTTTGGTTTTTAGATATATAGGTCAGTGTGACCTACTTTTGGTAGCCAAAGTGACCAGAAACATAAATGAGAATGGCAATGGTTTAAAGGTGCTATTGAATAATATGAATGAAATATGACCAGTAGTGTCTGAGAAGACGTCTTTTGATGGATGTATGGATGGATGGCAGAGTTCTTATCCATAACAAAAGCTCACATGAGCAATTTTCAGATCCGGATTTAAGACTTTACAGATTTGACACATTAATTAAAATATTTTTTTAAAAATTGTAAAATTGAACTGAAAATTATATTTAAAAAATTGTTCCAATTCATTTAAATAATGTCACATGACAATGATTTTGTTAAAAAAAAAAAAAAAAAAAAATTTAAAGGTCAGTATCACAAGTATTTCAAAAATAATAATTACTCTAAAAAGTAAAAATTCATAAAATCTTTCCATGCACAATGTAAGTCAAAAAAATATCAGAAAATAAAAAAAAATAAAAAACAAAAAAAGTTGCCCCAGTGGGATTTGAACCCGCGACCCTTGGGTTGCTAGAATTGAAAATGAAAAAGTCCGAAAAAAAGCGACTTGTATTTTACAGAATTTCATGAAAATTGTCAAACATATGTTTTTTCACATAAGAAAATGATGTTTGGAAAAACAGTTCACCTAAATTTATTCATTATTGTATTTTTTGTAAAAAAAGTACTATTTACAATATACAAAAAATAAACGCAAAAACGGGTAACCTAATTTTTCACAAAACTTATTGAAATTCACAAACTTGGTATATAATATGCCGTAGATGCCAAATATCACATCGGATTTTATCTCAGTGAAGTGGTTTTGGAGAAGAAGATTTGTTTAGGTATTTAACTAAGTAGGTCATTGTGACCAACATCTGGTAGCTATGGCAACCAAAAACACAAATCTGAAAGGCAATGTTCTATAGATGCTTTTGACTAAGTTTAAACAAAATGACCAGAAGAAGTCGTTTGAAGCAATTGTTGACAGACGGACGGACGGACGCCGAAGGGTATGCCTTTATGGATACCAATAGCTCACATCAGCACTTTGTGCTCAGGTGAGCTAAGAATTGTTAATGTTTTGGGCTCTATATTTGATATATATACTTTTTGCTCAGGTGAGCTAAAATTGTTAATGTTTTGGGCTCTATATTTTGACCCATGGAAACCATTTAATCAATATATATAGTGCTCATCCAAATTTAGAAGTTTATTAATCAGTGTTCCTTATGGAGTTTTTTGTATGAATATGTGTTGTGTCATTTATTACATACAATTTTTGTTTTGAACATGTTTTCTTGGCTTTTGTCTTTTAAGTGTGTATTTTCTGCAAGATCGTATTACATTTCACTTCAAATTTTGTTATGTACAGTAAATTATGTCAAAATATTGTATAAATCCATATGCTCAAGTGGAACATTTGTTGTTGAAAAAACAAGCTCTTTAATCTGAGTATACCTACCATGCTGCCATTTTATATAATTTTGAATAAGCTTCTTAAAAGTTAATTTTAATGTGAAATCTGAAATTGAAAAAAAACAGTGACGATAAATCAGCGGATAACTTATAAAATCTTTTAACCATTTCAGTGAAAAAGCATTTAGCACCAGGAGCATGACCTTTAAAAAAAACAAACATCCCAAAAATTCATTTGGTGATGTTTTTAACGTAATTCAAAATTCCCGTAACTTCAATAAAATTTAAAAAAAAATTAAAAAAACGTTAAGAAACTGAAAAAACAATTTAAAAATATTTCTTGTTGCTTATTACAAATTGACTATTGTTGTTTTTCTGGTGTATTTCAAAAACGACATTTACTATAAATGTGATCTGTGTTTTATCCTTTTGATTCAGTTGTTAAATTACTTTAGTATTAATCATTAGAATATTGTTTGTGTTATTATGCAATTAGACAAAAGGTAACTTACCCTCATTAAAAATCTTGGAACATCAAAACTGAAAAACAGCAACAAAACGATATATTATGATAATGAAACTGTTCTTGTTCTGGAGGTCTTGCACGGGAAACATAAATGAAAATTACATAGAACATACAGTGATAGAACAAAATCAATATTCTAGTTACGTGCAGCCACAGGCTAATAATTTTGATGATAATTTTCATATAACCCATAGTTGGATGGCTTTTGCCAAGATGACTTTTATGTTGATAAACCTGACTTAGCTCCTTATTTTGAGAAATCTACTAGATCGTCCCCGCCAGCTAAAATGATGACAAGTCGGAATTTGTTCCGACTAAAGTCCCTGTAGATGAAGAATGTGACTCTCAAAACATATTTGATATCACCGACATTTTCCAAGAAGATTCATTTAAGTCGGAAATAAATTACATCAATTACAAGCTTGCTATTTTCCTAATAAGGCCTTATAATAAACCTCTCAATGTGGCTACAGTTTGTAAAAAATATTTGTTACCAAGCAATCGCATGGGCATGTGGTAACACCCAAATATTAAAAAGAAATTAAGAATATGTTGACACGCCAAGCCCATACTAGGGACACACAAATCAGAAAAAATTGGCCATTGACCATGGCTTTGAGTCTTGTCGCCAGTTTGGCACAGAAAATTAGCACCCTAAATACCAACACCAGTGCGTGTATCTATAGACTCCATTCAGATAGTAACATCCCAGGAGAGAGGTCGTGGCATAGGTGCCAGCCAGACTCCAACACAGAGAACCCAAAATTCACAAACTTAAAACGACTTGATTTGGTAAGTTCCTCTTGGGGGAAAATCTTTCATGGATTTTGGAGAAATTTAACACAGGACTCTTGAAATCTATTTCACAAAATGTAAATGGAATTTCTATCAGGTTTTCTAAAAAGGCCATTCATCAAATTCTATTTTTAAACCTTGAATAGAATCGAGCGCCAAAAGGTTTGCTTATGTTAGAAGTCTAGGATACCTGCCTTCAATTATATTGATAGGTCTCTTCCCAAAGCTTCTACTGCTTATGCCCGTCTCTAACATAGTGTCATTTTTAAAGAGGACTTTTGAGAGATATGGTTTTCGAATTAACAATGATCAGTCATAGTATATATCATCCAAGGCCAATACACACCAAGGGTATGCTATAGGTTCTGTTAGTTTTACCACATGCCTTATTGAAAACCTTGCCAACATAATTACTTTGGCTTCAAAAATCCAAAATTCAGTCTCTGTGTGAAGTTTCAACGATGTTTAGTATTTTTGTACAATGGATGTGATAATGATAATTTTGTGTTTTTGTCCAATTAATCTTTATTTAAAGGTGGAAAGAAATGTTTTTAATATTTTAATGGGATACTTGTATAAGTAAATGATGTAGATGTTTTGGTTGAAATAGGTGCCTCACTCAGTGGACTGGGTACTAAACCCCCTTAAGTAAGTATCCAAGATCACTGGTCAGCTAAAGAAATTGTCTCTGCTAATATTACCTATTTAGAGCTTAAAGTTGTGTATTTTGTACTTTGCATTTTGTGTTCTTACTGCACTCACATATACATTCGAATTTTGTCAGACAATATGACAAGAGTTTTTTTTATATAAAAACACGGCGGCACCATTCCAAACTTAAATGACTTTACTAAAACTATATGATTTTGCTGCATGGATACGCATCTGCCAGCTGCACATATACCAAGGAAGTCTAATTTGTCTGCTGATGATTTACTTTTAAGAAATTTTACTTATTATCAGGTAAATGGTCTCTTTATAATATGATATTGAAAAGAGTTTGCAGTTTCTTGGCAGGCTGATCCACATGCTTTTTCATCGCCTTTGAGCTAAACTGGTCTACATTTCCACCATAAATGTTTTCTTACCAGTCAGGTTGCCAAAAAAATTATTTATAGTTGTTCCCAACGAATCAGTCACATCCCATGAAGAAAATGTTTAAGCTAGTCGCATATAATGCATCAGGTAATTCCTTGAAATGCAAGGCTTTTCAAGTAATGCTATAAGAGTGCTTTTGTTTATCTGGAAATAATCTACAAACAAGCAATACAACCTTGCCCGGTAAAATGGGAATCTTGTTGTTGTAAATTCCAAGTGGATCCATTTTAACCTATTGAAGCGCAAGATTTTAATCATCTCATATCTTTATTGTATAATAACAAGTATTCTACTGTTGTTAAAACTCATAAAATATTATTGTTCTTACTCAAGCCTCTCTAGGTAATATCCTTTTAGTAGAAATCCTTGTTTGAAAGAGATTTACAAGAGGTGTATTTAACTCTAACCCTCTATGACCTAGGTTCTCACATATATGGGACGTTTCAGTTCAAAAGAAATATTTAGAACAATTATATTCATTACACAGCTAAGATCAAGCTATTTATTGAAGAAGCTAGATTCTTTTTAGCTTTCATTACAGCGCAGAGTTCAAAGCATTTAGGGTTACATTTAGATTCAATGGAGGACCTTCAAGACAAAGTTATTTATATTCAGGATTCCGTTACTCATAAAACGTTCTAGACCGTCCACCAAGTCCATATTATACTGTAGAATTGCATAAATTGATAAATTGACAGTTTTTTTATGGCTAAAGTAATCTTTACAGAAGGCTGCAGGCATAGATATATATTTCTACACCATTCAGTTTGAGGTGCTTCTACCTAATATATAACAAATACCTGCTAAATGTTGATGTGCCAGATGTGCACATTTCGGAAAAGCACTCCTCATCAGTGACACTAGGGGCCGAAAAGTTTGATACATTAAAAAACATACGCCAAACAGTTGAAAATTAATGAATCTAAAGTTCCAAAAATATGTGAATCGAAATCCAGCTAAGGAATGTTTTGCATGAGGGAACAGACCTTAGTTTTTAAATAAATTTCAAAAATTAAGAATCCGAGACAGCCGAAGGGCGCATGGGAGAAAATACCCTACCTTATTCAGGCATCTCAGACGTGCTGGATGAGGGGGATTCTCGGTAAAAAGCCTGAAGCTGTAAGAGGGTTAACTTCCCTATCTGTGTCTACAAGTTCACCTCCCCAATTGGTTTTCTAATGGTGGTTTAGTTGTCAACATTCTTTTAAACAAGAATAAAATAAGCTTTAAATGCTGTATTTATTTTCGTAGGACTTTAGATACTCGTATGTCATGGGTTTTTTAATCGCTTAATACATGGTGCCTGACAGGTGAAACGCTGTACTTAGTGAACCCTCTTCATCCTTCCGGCTTCTTACAGAGAATCCCCCTCATCAATTACATCAGAGACGCTTGGAAAAGATGGGGGATAATTGTAAGTTACATACAATATGAAACCGGTTACAATCAATAATCGGCAATTAACATTTTATATCTAAATTGTGATTTTTTGAAAGTATATTTTGACTTAAATATTCGTACTGTGAAAAGGCAATTACGTTGATATTCGTAAATAATTTTTACAGAAACGCATATACAGATTTCATATTAATCAATTGAATTAAAAAAAAACTGCTTTGATACTCGAAGTAAAATAAGATGGGCGTATTGTTCAATATGGAAATTAACCTTTGTTGAAACAGGTATCAAAGACACCGCAATATCTGAACAGTATACAGGATTTTATATGAAACGTATATTTATTTCTATATCATGCATTGTAATGGATGTAATGGATTAAAAGTGATGTTAGAATTTGATGAATGCTCTTTTTATCAAATATTACATCAGTTTCAGTACAATAAAAATATGTTCTTTCTTTCTTTCTATTTTTTTTTTTTTGCAAAAACTACTAATGATAAGATCTAAAACACTCAATGTTATCTTCATTAAAAGCCATGGTCGTTTAAAGTGTCATATCTAAAAACAAAAAACACACTAACGATCTATTCCTAATTTGCCATTAAAAGGTAATATAAATGTATCTATACTTCCATCTTTGCATTACCACGCTACATTTGTTTCTTCAAACCTTGCATTAAAATACTTTAAAATACTAGTTGTAGCATTGCCATCAGATTTGGACGAACTATACCAGTTTCTAGTTCAGGCTTAGTTTTTACATTCACTATTAACTTTAAAATACAAAGATAATGAAATGATTTAGTTTTTAAAAATATTCAAATTTCTGACAAAACCACAGCGTAAATGATAGCAAAATAACTTAACATTTCTGATTTGCATACAATAAAAAGTCTATTTATTTTAAAATTCCCACAATTTATGCAATCTATCTAGCATTGCAAAAATACCTGTTTTGTATAATAGAATTTATCACACATATGTTATATTAAATTTGAAACATGTTATTATAATTCTTCATAAGGTAATTGTTGTTCAGAAATAATTCAGCTGTAAAATCAGATGCACGTGATAGATAAGGTCAAATTAAGCATAGATTTCACACTTTTTCCGGTTTTTTAATGATTAAAAAAATTAAACATAAGTCATAACGTAACAATTCTGTATAAAGTCAATTTTTTTCAGAAATTAGTTTAGCTGTAAGATCAGTTGCGAGTTATAGATAAGGTTAAAATAACGACAGATTTAACTTTTTTCTTCGGGTTTTGTATAATTAAAGATATTAAGTTTTTTGCAAGATTTTTGTTTTATTCATTCAATTACAATTTTATATTTTTCTTGAATTCTGTCTGAAATAAATCACAAACATACCAGTCCTTATCCAAATCACAATCCCAAACACAAAGTAAAAAAGTTTACAAGCTGGCAAAATTAGTAATACACGTGAACTATCCATCACGGAAGTGAGGCCGGGTGCTTAGGTAACTTTTACGATTTTTGTAGAACGCATAATTTCTTTAAGCTCGCAATTCAGATACTTTGACAACCAATTTGCCGAACTTACTCGCTCCGCAATACTGGTTACATCTTAAAATAAAAAGTAAGATAAATTTAATTTGCAAACATACTATTTATTTTCTTTTTAATTTAAGTCACGTCACATTTTGATATCATGGGAATCGTTTTCTTTTACCGTTTTCGAACTGCGCCTTAAAAAGACGCACCGATTGCTTGTCATTAACGTTCATGACGTCATACGGTAAGCAACTAAAGATTTCGGTTAATAATCCTAATTTTCGAAACAGGCTATTTTAAACAGTTAGTCCTGTAAATGTATTCCCTTGTATGTGTTATTAAAATGAGCCTTAAACATATGTAAACCATATTAATGGTTATTGTATATTAAAAAGATACATATCGGGATAAACAAAGTGCGCAAATGCGATAATTTGTGACGTTTAAAAGAGAATAACAAGACCTTGTTGGTCTAAAACAATTTAATTGTCTCGTACGTATTTTACATTTTTAGAATTTTTAATTCATCGTCTAGAACATTCCATGCTTTTTTATGATTACATGAAACATATTACTTTAATTTTGATACCGAGAATATTTATATATCCTATTTCAGAAGAAAATTCTCTTTTCTGAATTAAAATGCAAAGAGTGCATACAATAGAGTTTTCTTCAATTAAGGATCAAACATATTATACATTTGTATAAAAAAAGAGAAATAAGCCATCGTTGTATCGCTTGTATATAATCAAACTGTATTTTGTAAAACTATAATTTCTTACAGTGCAAGTATGGTATATGTATCACCGAATCTTAAAACATGATGACAAATATGCTTCTTATCGATTAATTCGCATTTTCTGCGTTTGCGTTTCAAAGAGTCATGCCAAACATAATATTTTATAATCATTAATCAAGGAGCTGTTAAAGAAATTGACATATGTTTATAGGTACATATGTTAAAAGGCTAATCATGTACTTTTAATTAATTTGCCTTACCATACAAGCTATTTCGGAATAAACGGTTTTGGAAGTCTAAATAATCGACTTAACATAACATTTTTTGCATGATTTAAACATTAGGTCAATAAAATATATGTATAATGTATTAGAGTAACCAAATTATATATATATGTTAAATGCCTATTCTTCTACTTTAAAATTGGGCAAATAAATTACTAACTATTTATCATTATTTTTATTTATTTATCTACATATATTTATTTTATTTTGTTGTTTTTTATATATTTATTTACATTATTTGATTAATTAATTTATGTTTTTGTTTTAATTATTTATTTTGTTTTATATTATATTAATTTCATTATTTTATTTTATTTAATTAAATTTTAATTTTTGTTTTAAGGATTTTAAAAACTATTTAAACTTCTGCACATATTGAACGTTAAACGGGTTCACGAAAATATTCTGAAATATGAGTTATATATGCAATAATCAAACAGAAATTTATCGGTCTGTTTCCGAAAAAGTTCTTTCTGTTTATCCAATTAAAACTTAAACGGTTCAAAAATAAACTTATAATATCATTTTGTTTTATTTTATTAATAATTTCCATCCATGATTTCTGATTGCCATTATGGTCATAAGAATACATTGCAACAACAAAGAAGAACGGTGAGAATCCTGAATTTTGGACGACCAGTTTTTCTCTCACTAAAATTTGATATTATTTAGAATTGAATTTCACTTTTTACGTTGTTATCGGGGTGTAACAACGTGAACATTATTACAAATTGTGTAAAACTGCGTAGCGTAGCCCGAAATTAAACAGTTTTTTAAGCTGACCTACATTTCTTAACTGATGGGCTGATTTTCGATGTAACAACGTCGCGACGTAATAATACATTAAATATTAACTTTTAAAGACGATAAAATGTCTTGTAAAAAACTGAAAAAGGTTTTAAATTGATATCTTATTATTTATTTTCTTGTTAATTTTAGTCAACATATAAATGATATAACAATTAAATCCTTTGATAAAAAAGGTACTATATTATGCCTCGTGACAACACATTTACCAACAACAACGTACGACTATCATACGTTTGTAGGACACGCGTGTCAACTTACAGGTTGACGTTTCCCATAACGAAAGAAAAGTGAATGAACAGTGTTAAAAAAACCGTGGAACCAAATAAAGAAATGGAATTAATGTTTTCTTGGTTGAAAGCGATTTTTTGCCAACTATGGGCAGGGAGCAAGACGATGGGATTTTGTTTAATGATGACACCGGTAGTAGCTGTAATGGCTGATCATTGACGTGGAGGTAAAACAAGCAGGTAGGGGGTTCATTAGACTGGACGTTACCCGAGAGGGTATCACTGATATGTTTCACAGTCCCTTCTATAGCTGTATACTGAGGACTCGTTTCTGTGACCTGACATAAGCATGATGATGCGTAAATGAAATTCAGCATCACTCAGCATGGATATGGCTGTGGCTCTCGGGCGATGTGCAGTGTATTCTTGACTTCAATTATAATTTTTTGATATTTTTTGCATAAATTCGGAAAACAGGCGTTTAGAAATTGGTTGAGGTGTGTAACAAAATTTATTTGACTTTGGATTTTTAAGGGGTGCACAAAAGGAATTCTCCGCGACTGGATTACAAAGAGATAAAAAAATATTTTATAAATAAATATTTAATAGTCTTGAATATTTTTGTGAAAAAATATCAGAACATGTCAAGTTGAATAATTTTTTGAAAAATTTTAATATAAAAATTGATTTTAATGTTTTTAGATGGAATATTTGCCGATCTCAAAGACATTTCTATTTGTTTATAATTTAAAAATAACTTTTATTAATAGAACTCAACTATGGGTAATCCCCGAAACTGGTTGAAAGTAGTTCCGGTAGAAAACGTTGTTATTGGAAAATAACAACGTCATTTCACAGGAAAACGACCAATGAAATTGCTCAATATCGTGTATCAACGTGAAGTTTGTAATTTTTAAACTTTAATATATAAACTACAATCCTATAGCAAAGTAAAAACTGGATAATTCAGCCAAGCACGCAAACTTTCATCAGGAATATTTACAATCAAAATTTTTTGTTTCATCGCAGTATTTGACATAGACTGTACTTTGCAAATTCATAAAGACAATGGTCCACGTGTTCTCTGACGGCACCGACTTACAGGAGAGTGTGTCAAACGTTGTGTATAACGTACTATTTGTTTACAATCAATACAAAGGCGAAGGTAGAGATAACAAATAAAAAAACTAAACTTTAAACGCAAAAATATATCGCCAAAACTGCAAAATGTAGTTTAAGTTACATTTCACATTGCGTACGTACCACCGGAAAATTCTGTACTATAGTGGCCATAGCTCTATGTGGAGTTTTTGTTAGAAGTTAAACTTGAGATTTATTTACTTCCTAAAAACAAACTTTAATCTTTAATTTGGCTACTACAGCTGAAAAAAGCACAAGTTCACACACTTCCCCGAACCTGGGACCACAATTACTTGCACTGCTAATGTTTATACAAAAATGTAATTTTAATGACATCCATTCATTCACCTTTTTTCATAAGTAACTGTTCATTCAATTAAAACTTGAATGTAATCAATGTTTATTATTTTATCAAATTCAATAGATTCACCAGTTGGCAATGTCAGATGGCCAACTGTTACAAATGGGCCTGGACGGGTGTAAAATGTCCTTTATGAATTGCAGGAGACGACTCGATTTTTCATGCAAATTGATACAGGCCATTATACTTTGCACGTTCATAAAGACATTGGAACATTACCTTATTTCTTAATAAAAGGTCGGTTTTCCCAGGAAGCAAAACACCTACTGTCTAGCCACTACACCAGAAAAGTGCAAAATCAAATCAGAGAATAAAAAGAATATAAACTTAAAAGACGTGATATCTATCGATGTAAAGTTCGTTAACACACACACACACACACACACGCACACACACACACACACACACACACACACATATATATATATATATATATATATATACAATTTTAACTTAATCTGCCCATAAATATACCAAGTTATTTTGGCTTTTTATCTTTAGCTTCTATAAAGGTATTTTTCTCAAATTTTAGATGGTCATGTTTAACAAAAGCTTTCAATCTTCATCAAACCTTGCTGCATGCATTTTACCGAAAGTCGGCCTTTCTATGTTGTGTAAATGTGAATACACAAAAAGATGTTTTTTTTAGACATAGATAACTTTTTAATCCGTTCAATTATAAATTTTATTCTTCGACCTAAAGCCATCTACAGCAGAGTAGCATTCATCCTTCACGAAATCCAATTTTCTACTGATTGATTTTCCGATTTACATTTAATGTTTCATAGGTTTCACGTTAATTAATTAATTTTTTATTTATTCATTTATTATTTTTATTTTTATACCAAGATTTTCAATTTGTCTCCGTTGGTAATTTTTATTCCTTTTGTGTTGTTATCGCAACATGCATTGTATTAGATAAAATTACGGAAATCATGTTTTTATTTATTTATTCATTTATTTGTTTGTTTATTTTTCAGATAAGAACTATGACCATTTAACAACTCCACATCTAGCAGCTATGAAACAAGTCAAGAAACAAACGAAATCCAGAAATCCAGGTAATATATAAACAATCTTCAAAGTCAAAGGTCATGGATATAATATATAAATGGTGATAATATTCAAATCATGATAGAAAGAAGATAATTTCTTTGAATAACGTAATCATCAGACCTGATTTATGTTTTCGTTAAAAAAAATATTCATTAAATTTCTCTGTCGATAGGAAGAAATTTTTCAACTGGCACTACATTCTGTTTCAATGTTTTATTGGAGAATCGGTAAAAGGCATTTTCACACCCTAATAGCTTACGTCACAGCTCATTCTGTCGGTTTTTTCCAATTAAAAAAAAACGCATTGTGATATAAATATGTTGCACATGGAGACACATTACAATAAAAAATATTGGTCTTTGTGGTTGTTCTAGCTTTCAGTCTCTGTGTTTAAAAAAATACTAAACTTCAAAAAGAAAAAATGCAGATAACATTTTAGCTTAAACAAAAATTTTTATTCATCTGATTTTATTTTCATTGATAATTCAATAGTAGAAATCCATTAATACAATTAATCTAAAGCTCCTCATAATCATTACTTTGCATGCTACAGTCACATGTCTAACCATGAATATATGATTTTAATCAAACTAGTAAACGGTGTTTAATGAAGATGAACCTACCTCTAGATTGTTTTAATTATACCAGATGTTTTTGTTAAATACGTTATACTACACGGTGTTAAAAATTACCTTTCAGCTTTTGGTTAAATTGTTTGTAATCGACGGAAACATAACGATGAAATACTGACCTTGCAAAAACCAAGCAAATAAATATAGACAAGGGACGACACGACACAGTTAACCATATAGAAATAACATGAATTAAGCGAAACTTAGCTTTAATATTTTAATTTTACAATAAATATACATCAAACGACAAGTAATTTTTTCCTGAAACAAATTCCATAAATAGTATTTTTTTCGTCTGTTTTCAATCCAAACTTATTTAAGTTACATTCAGGAATTTTATTTATTACAAAGTTAAACGTTATATATATATATATATATATATATATATATATATATATATATATATATATATATGTTTGCCATTGTATTATTTCATTTTTATATGGTTATTACAAAGTACTTGTCCTTAAAAAGTTTAAAGAAGACATTAATTTTTTTTTTTTTTTTTTTTTTTTGATAGTTTTTATCTTGTTTCTTAGGTTGCAAGGTTAAAATGATTTAAACAACCCGGAGAAATAAAATAAATTGACATAAAATACTTTAGATAATGCATGTGCTTATATCTTATCTGAATCCAATAAAGAGAATACAATAGCGATTCACTTACAAGAAATAATTCCTTACCTGAATACAAATTATAATCCTGTAATTATGTATCATTTTCCTTTTTATAAAAAAGGTAGAGATAGACTGTCATAGTTATGGTGTTTAATGATTTCTATTTCTGTGTTGTTATGATGATAACGTTTTATTTTGTATGACAATAGCAAAGTATATTATTTTCTACTAAAACATTTTAAAAATGTTTGTTATATTATAAAAGAAGAATTTGTATTTTATATTTTAAATTAAATGAATATTAGTATTGTTACACAAATTAATCACTTTTTTGAAAAGAAAAACCACGATTAAGACCCGCTTTTTAAAATTATTAATCAATCACGAAATAACATATAGTATATCTAAACGTTACCTACATTACCCAATGACATTTAGTGTATGTGATTCAAGTAAAGTGAACTTTTTTCTTGAAATCATGAAATACTTCCAAAAATAATTGTTCTAGTTTTTAAAACTCTGTTCATCTTACTTTATTTCGACTTATTACCACTCAAAATATGAAGCAAACTGATAAGGTTACACATGCCCATAGAAATATAGTGATTTAATTATATATTAGATTAAGAATATCCGTTGTCACGTTTATAATTCTACAACGTGAATATCAGTAAATGATACCGGGGGGTAGCATTGTGATTGGATACGGATGCTCTTTCTAAAAATCAATAACTAGTGATGTATTTATCTAGACCTTCTTTAAGAAATACATACACAATATGGTATGTATGCTAGGAGTTTAGTGTAACTCTTTAATGTATTTTAAAAAATTAATCTTACTGATTTTATTTGCAAGTGAAACAAAGAAGACATTGATTTATTTAAAAAAAAAAACATTAAGTCTTAACAGTTTGGTAATATTTAGAGAAAAAACATAACAGATTGTTAACAACATTTTTGAGAGATAAAAATATGGCAACTGTAATTCAAGTAACCACTGAATCCGGTATGAATTTTACAACAGAATCGGCTTCAAATTTGACAACATATACTGTTGTTAATCCTCTCCTTTTTGTTGTGATGCAAGCCACGGGTGTATGTATCCTGATTCTCTATGTATGTGGTTTGTTCATTAATGTCATTGCGTTTTATGTCTTATTACAAGCAAAGAAGAAAATTTCGACTGAGTACATTTTTACTGTGTTAACATTTGCTGATATGATGGCATTATTGACAGGAGTGATTATCTCAATTGTTTATACACTGATGGCATTTTCTGCAATAAGCGGTGAGCTGTTTGATTTGCGGAATATCGTTTCACGATCGGACATTGTTGCGTACATGGGGCCATATTCCATTACGATAGTTGTTGCGATTGAAAGAATGTTTGCAGTTTTTAGACCGATTGATTTTCGGAATATATGGACACCGAACATTGGTATGATCACGGCATTGATAGGGTATGTATCAACACTAACTCTTTATATAATATTTGCAGCGACACTTGATAAAAGAGATTTTCTGGTTGCCAGAATTATTTTTATAACGTCGTCAATAATAAGTGTTGTTATTGCCACAATCATAACAATAGTTCAGTTAAAGAAACAAGTGTCAAAAATAGGACCATCTGGTGGACACTCGGGTAATGTCAGTAATGCAATTGCAAGAGAACGAAGACAAACGAAGGTTTTGATCGGAATCAGTACATTATTTGTCATTTGTGGAAGTGCTACTTTAGCGGATACTACAGCATCTTTCCTAGCAAAGGAAGACTTTGAGTTTGCGTTTGCCTTGTTTATGTCCGGCTCTACTCGTGCAGTTTTTCAAGTATTGAACTCAACACTTAACTGCGTTATATATGTAGCAGCAAATCCTACTTTTAAAGAAAAGTTTGTGAGTGTTCTTTGTTGCCGTAACTGAGCATGTTTTGTTGTTTCCTTTTTCTCTTTGATGTAAATGTGAATAAAATAGAATTTATAAATTTGTTACTTAGAAAAGCTACATGTGATTTGCTATACAAAGACGAGAAAAGAATGGAAAAAATTACATGCTCATCAGTTGCGATGCCAATTTACCATTAAACTGCATTTGACAGAAATCTTACTAATAGAAAGAACTATCATATTTGAAGTAACTTAAAAAGATGAACTAATATTTCATCCCAATATTTGCACTAGTATCTTTTTGCAATATTCTTCATGATATGTTATTTTAATGTTTGTTGTTATTATGTTGCAAGAGAAATAAATTTGTATTGTAAATTCAGTATCCGTTTATAATTTAAAACAGGAAGTGAAATTAGAAAAGTGTTAGTATTTTCTCGAACAGTAATTAGAATAAATACATGATTTTTTTCTTGGAGGATAAGTCAATTTTTAATGTTACTTAAACACTCATTTTAGTAATATGTTATATTAAAACAAATGTGCTGATTAAATTTAGAGTCAAGTATTTTGCCAGCAGCTCAATACAACATTCCTTAAATTTTGTAATATACTGAGGTAAAGTGGTTAATATTTTTAAAGTATGAAATTCAGCAGTTTTTCTTAAAATTTAATTTGATTTCTTATCGAAAGATAAAGTTATTCAATAGAGATATTTTACTCTCAGTCCTCTCTTATATATTGGTGATAAGTTAATACGGTGGATAAAACGTCTTGCCCGGAGAAAACCCCCACCTTCGACAGACAAACATGTAAACTTCATCACACTTAAGTGTGTCTGAGGTTGACTTCCAACCTAGATAATGAGAGGAGTAGTTATCCGTAAGTGCGCTATAGACAACTGGTCCGCTTTTAAGCTGTAAGCTTTTATCTACCTTTAAATATCATATAATTCTAAAATGTTTTACTCTGTAAACATCAAAGCATAACAAGAATCTAATTGGAAATAAACAAACATTGCCCTAAGAACAATATCATGATATTTTGTCGTCGCAGGTATTGCATAGCTCAATTATTACGGCCTTGTGTTTGTTAAGCGACCTTTCTTTTTACACTAAGAATGAAAAAGAAAAGGCAGAATAAATTAAAAAATAGGCTACAATTGTCTAAAGACGAAAGGCACCTGAAACAGGGTTGGTAATAAAAATATGGAGAGAGCAAATGTTTGTCAAGATAAAAAAAATGACAAATAAAAACAATTAGAGCCAATCTACTGTTTATAAAGAGTGGAGAGGTGTATTTAACGCTCCAGTCAAGGACGTTTTACTTATCATGATGAAGTCAATTGTAATGGTGGAGGAAACCGCAACCGCAGTGCCCGGAGGAAAACAAACTTACATTCAGCAATCGAACTGACGAACTTTCTCATACTAGATTCTACCCGAGGGCAATCAACTTAAGCAATGCGAGGCACCGTTATTCGTAAGAGTGCGCCTTAGACCACTGGTCACCGAGGCCTCTTACGTTTAAAAAGGAAAAGCAAATAATATCACATCGTTTATTCTCTTATATTTTAAATGATATTTGTAACACAAGCCGCGTAATTACATCCTTTCGAATTAAATGTAATAAATATATAACATACCTGCTAAATTTTGATGTGCCATATATGCACATTTCGGAAAATCATTCCTCATCAGTGACACTAGGGGCCGAAAAGTTTGATAGATATAAGACATAAGCCAAACAGTTGAAAAATAATGTATCTAGAGTTCCAAATTTTATGAATCCATTTCCAGCTAAGGAATGCTTTGCATGAGTGGACAGACCTTAGTTTAAATAAATTTCACAAATTAAGACGGCTTAAAAATTTTGCTAAATGGTATATTTTCTGACAGCACAAAGTACTGCCTACTAAGTGATGAATACCCTAGGGGAGTTTTACTCCAGGATCGGTACCCGCTCAGGGGTAGTAAATATATAACAAATAACTGCTAAATTTTGATGTGCCATATATGCACATTTCGGAAAATCATTCCTCATCAGTGACAATAGGGGCCGAAAAGTTTGATAGATATAAAACATAAGCCAAACAGTTGAAAAATAATGTATCTAATGTCCCAGAATTATATGAATCCAACTCCAGCCAAGGAATGCTTTGCATGAGGGAACAGACCTTAGTTTTTAAATAAATTTCACAAATTAAGACGGCTGAAAATTTTGCTAAATGGTATATTTTTTGACAGCAGAAGGTTCTGCCTACTGAGTTATGGATACCCTCGGAGAGTTTACTCCACCAGCAGCGGTACCCGCTCAGGGGTAGATGATTTGCTAATTTTGTTATCGCAAGATAAAAATATATAATTATGCAAATGAAATTGAATTTATTCAAATTGCCATCTACCAATTTTAAATTTAATATGTAAAATGAAGCCTTCAAAATTAACATATCAAGAACAATGTCCAACATTGAATATTTTATATCGTATAAACATTTTGCAAGAAAATGGACGTTCAAATAAGCATGTTTGTTTCAAAAGGTCATCACAATCTGATGCAAATCAAAATAAACCTATTTGAAAGGAACATTGACCTTTCTTTAGTCCTTTTTAACAGATACAAAAGCTTAATGATCTGCTTTTTATATTAAATTGTGAAATTTTAATAGATAGTGAGAAGTGATAATCTATCATTTATATTAGTGTTTCGCTCTTATGTATTTCGAACATTTCATTTCAAATCGGAATTGTGTATATTGGATTACCTAGTTATTTCGTAAAACCAAACCGATTGGATAACTGAGGTCAAAAAGATATTTTGTCGATTTTTTTTTCGTGTTTCACATGTATAATATACAAAACGAATTCTGAAACTAATTTAATCTAGGAGATTAAACCTACAAACTAAATCTTATTGAACTAAATATAGCGCTTGGAAAGCTGTTATTGTTATTTTTTTCTATTGAATTGCAAAAACCCAACGTGTTTACTTTTTTTAATTTATTGAATATTTCTGGAATAATACTTTGTATACAACATCAAATTGTTAGAGATCAACTTAAGAGATGTTATTGATTGTATTAATATACCTGTCATGCTATATTTATCTCCAGTTCCATAGATACTATTTCTATCTCTAAAATCAACGATTATAGTAAGCTTATTGGAATAAAACTTAAATCAACACATAGTTCTGAGTGTAACTTTAGAAAAATTTGTATTTCTAAAGGAAGACCAAAGGGACACAATTTTCAGTGTCAGTCTAATGTAAATGACAAACGTGCTGAAAGAACATTTTGTAATGCCCTTGACCGAACAGCTCGTGAATTACATGAAGCTACAGACTGTTTTGGAAAAAGGTCAAGCCACACAAACCAAGAGATGAGAAAGTTTATCCACTGATAAATTAAAACGGACAATCCCATAATAAACCTACTATTGTTGCAAAGGCATTTACAAATTTCTATAGAGAAGTTTACTCACCCTTTGATCACTCATAATTTGACCACAAATTTAAGAAGCTAAAAGAAGAAAAATTTTGCTTAGTTTCAAAATAAAGTATTCTGAAAATAAAATTAATTACAACATTGAGAAGATACAGATATAGTTGATGAGTTTGTACGAAAAATCAAGTTAAACAAAGCCCAAGGCCATGACGGCAATCATGACAGAAATATACGTTATGGTGGGGAAAAAAACTATGCGCCTTTTTTGTGAAACAATTTTAATGCTTTCTTTGAATAATTTGCGTATTCCAAAGCACTGGCATAAAGGTTTAATTATTTCTGTATTTAAGTTGGTGATTCAGACAAATCATGCCCGGTAACTACAGACGTATAATCCTCCTTTCGGCGTTATTCAAGCTGCTAGAAAAGGCTATACTTATAAATATACACATCTTGACTGTGTTCAGAAGTTTAAAAATTGCGATCAGCAAGGCTTTCAGGCTTGTCTAAATGGTATAGTAGGTGTATTTAGCTGTCAGATAACAGTATACCATAATATCGAACGTGGTAGTTTAGTTTACGTAGCATTTCTTGATATTACAAAAGCATGTTACAAAATTTGGCGCCATGGTATATTAGTTAAGCTTTATAGATTAGGTATCATTGGTATCCTATGGCGTTTACTCCATGATTCCCATGCCAACATTCCAAGTGTAGTTGTTATTAACGGTCTTTGAATATTGTGTCATGGTTACTCAAAAACTCGTAACTTCTGACTTGGCTCTGACTTGATTACGCTTAACATGATGCATAAATGTTGTGTACATAGTTATCAATTTTTCCAGTTTATTTTTATAGTTATTTATTTCTTGTTTATGTTATCGTTTTGAAACGTATTGAAATTATTTCTAATGCTAATATATATCTCGACCTCATATAATGAGGATAGAAATAAATGATGATATTATTGTACCGCTCTTATATATAATGAAAATATCATACATCTAAAGATCTTTGCCTGTTGCTCATCTAAACCGTTAAAACGAAAATACGTTTATTAGTTTTTTTTTTAATTTGTAAATCCAAACCGATTAGATTAATGAGGCCGAAAAATATTTTGTCGATTTTTAGCTCAACTGGCTAAAGCCAGCTGAGCTTATGGCATGGCGAAGCGTGCGTGCGTGCGTAAACTTTTGTCTTCTCCTCTGAAACCACTGGGCCAATTGGAACCAAATTTAGTATGGAAGGTCCCTACCTCGGCCTGACTAAAGTTTTTACCAGACAACCCCGCCGGACATCCAAGATGGCCGCCGTTACTATAAATAGAAAAAACTCAAAATTGGCCATTGTGGATTCATTTTTCCACCAATTAGGCTCAAATTTGAAATGTAGAAAGTATATAGTGGGGGATTCAACATTTGTAACGGGTTTTTGTGAGAAATTTTTTATTGACCCAATTTTTACGAATTATGCAATTTATTGACCCAATTTTTTAACGGAAATTATGGCAAATTAGGTGCAATATTGAGTGAAATCTTGAAAATCTTCTCTGAAACCACATGGGACCAACTGAAACGA
The DNA here is from genome assembly GCA_029721355.1 of Tegillarca granosa. Taxonomy (NCBI): domain Eukaryota; kingdom Metazoa; phylum Mollusca; class Bivalvia; order Arcoida; family Arcidae; genus Tegillarca; species Tegillarca granosa. The sequence goes on along the minus strand of CM056601.1, from coordinate 28,979,180 downwards.
AATTTGGTGTGGTTGATCCCTACCTGAGCCTGACTTAAGTTTGTACCAGACAACCCCGCCCGACATCCAAGATGGCCGCCGTTACTATAAATAGAAAAAACAAAAAGTGCTATTGTAGTTCCATTTTTCCACCGATTTAGCTCTAATTCGAAATGTAGAAAGTATATTGTGGGGTATAGGTGCAATAGTGCTTTGAAATCTTTGATAATCATCTCTGGAACCACTTGGCCAATTGGAATGTAATTTAGAGTGGAAGGTCCCTAAATCGACCTGACTAAAGTTTGTACCAGACAACCGCGCCCGACATCCAAGTTGGCCGCTGTTCCTATAAATAAAAAATACACAAAAATGGCCATTGTGGATCCTTTTTTCCACCGATTCAGCTCAAATTTGAAATGTAGAAATAATATTGTGGGGGATTTAACATATATAACGGGTTTTTTTCTGAGAAAATTTTTATTGACCCAATTTTCAAGAAATATGCAAATTAGGTGTAATATTTAATAAAAATCTTCTCCTCTAAAACTACTGGGCGAATTGAACCAAATTTCGTGTGGAAGGTTCCTACATCAGCCTGAAAAAAGTTTGTACCAGTCCAAGATGCCCATTGTTACAGTAACTAGATATATATATATATATATATATATATATATATATATATATAAATAGCCATTGATGATCCATTTCAAGCTCAACTGACTAAACCCAGCTGAGTTTATGGCATGGCGAAAGTTTGTCAGTTAACTTGCTGCTTGGTCGTGGTTTTCTCCGATACTCCAGTGTTCTCCACCATTTCCAAAACTGACAGTCTCCGTATAAGTGAAATATTCTTGAGTTGAACGTTAAACAGCATTACAAACAAAAACAAACATTGTCTTACATATGCAGCCAGTTGAGCATCACAGGCCCTATTGGGCCTCTTGTTTCATGTTTTCCGCGTGTAAAATATCCAGCACGAATACTGAAACTAATAAAATCTGAGGTGATGCTACAAACTAAATCTTAATCCTAATCATTGAGCAATCTTTTTTAACACAGAATTCGCATAGCGACAGCACGTTTTTCCGTTTTATGGCAAAACTCAAACGTAGTAGTTACTATTTAGTTTAATGAAGTAAACAGTATTAATATTTAGCCTTTGTTTGTTTCTTTGTTTGTTTTTTTTTTTAATTTTTTTTTTGTGTTTGTGAAGAATCGTGCTGTATTTTCCCTCAGAAATACAAATTCACAGACAATAATGTACAAAACTTGAGAGTTGTTTATAAAACGTACTTATTAGAGACTTTATCTATTTCATTATGTAAACAGATCATGGTAAAAGTATGCAAAACAATATCAATAAACACCGTAAAATTCTGAGATTATTTCCAGGTTGAATTGTTTTTATTTTGCTGGTATAGAATCGTTCATACACATACGTTACTAAATGCATCTTTGAATTGTTATTCACCGGTAGCATTAGAAGTGTAGACTTACTATTAATAAAACATTCTTCCTTTTCTTTTTCAGTAGTAAAATTGTTATTATTGTTAACGTTGTTCAACGACACAACAGCAATTTTTCTGCTATTTCCGCGACGAAAGCAAGGTTCTTCATCTCGATTGATTAATCTATGAACAAATTCTTGTATGTAATATATAACAAATACCTGCTTAATTTTGATGTGCCATATGTGCACATTTCGGAAAATCATTCCTCATCAGTGACACTAGGGGCCGAAAAGTTTGATAGATAAAAAACATAAGCCAAACAGTTGAAAAATAATGTATCTAACGTTCGAAAATATATGAATCCAAATCCAGCTAACTGTATGATTAAGCGACAAATAAGAGTCATTAGTATTTTATTAAAAGTTTAATTTATTTGTTGATGTAATATTTACAAACATAATTAATATGACCAAACATGGAATGAAAAATGTGTTTCGCGGCATGAGAATAAATGATTCAAATGATGTAACAGCTCTGTTTACGTTTTTTTCACCCAATAAAAAACTAAAGTAAAATATTTAGTTTATGAGATTTTGATTAATATGGAAGAGTTCCTATAACACTGAATGTCTACAACAAAGCAAGCTGCTTACAATAAAATTGTTGACTCGGGTATATTGCAAGCCTAGGCTAACCAAGGCCCATAAAAAACTTCATGGCTTTCAGCAACATATTTTGATAAGTATGAAGTCGCTGGACCCAAAGCTATATTTGATATATTTGATGTCCCATAATTACATGTTCCTTGCAGTTACAAATTTGATTTTGCACGTGACGGGTGTAGCTAACTGGACAGGAGGTGCTTACCCTTCCAGAGCATCCGGCCTGACTTCCTTGGTTTATTCGAGGTTCACATGTACGGCTTTATTGGCCTGTTTTCACATTGTTTATGCGGATTGCGATTTGTACATGGACTGGTATATCTGTGTTTTATTATACACACTATACCACACAGTGCACGTCACAAATATAAACGAAAATCTGTTAAAATATACTTTTTCTGTCGGTAGTACCATCAGTTTCTGGATATTCTACTTATTTAAAACCGGTTGATAGGCTTTCGAACAGTTATTTTGATTTTCTTACGTCTTTTTGTAATTGAATTATATACAAATCTGTAATTCCTGTCCCATGTGAAAACTGAAATTGAATTTTCAAGAATGTTATGTTTGTTTTATATATTGTAATGAAAACCATCCTTCGCATCTTAATTTTTCCAGTGTAATCTTCTGAATTGAGTTAAAAAAATAAAGTATACATGGTTTCTTTCTTTTAATTTTTTAATCTAATTATATTTTATTTATTTCTTTTTTATTTCTTTTATCTTTTTTTATTTTAATTTTTTGTCATGAATGGGACATGAAACGGTTTGTCGCGAAACATTAAAAAATATAAATGGTAATGAGTTACCTGGTTTTATCTTTTTATAAATATCAAGTATCATGAAATTAGTGATCTTTCAGATCAGAATGTTTACTTTTTGATTATTTATATTCGACTACCCCCAAACTTTTAATCTAATTATTCACTTTATAGCTATTATAATTATATGATTCCAAATTTCGTTCATCCTTTTTTACATATGATTTATTTACACTGGTTAAAATACCAATTTATAATTCAAAACCAAAATTAATGACTATTCACGTATTTTATCAATACTTTTTATTCAAAGCATTTCCGATGATCGTAATTATTCGAATGATTTCTCACAAGGAAGAAAATTTTCGATTTGTACTGTTAAAAAGGAGCTATAAAGTTCAAAAATAAAGTCTTTGATGCGTTTACAATATTTTATGTAACTTAAGGAAGATGAACTTAAATATCACCTGAAGATAAATTTTAGCTTTAAAATATTATATTACATGAAACTTAACTCTACATGATACGAAAATTTCAGGGTTTTTGACCTTGGGATTATTTTCAAGGCATAAATGCTCAAGCCCTTGATTTTTTTTCAAAAGCATGGGAGCTAAAATTTTGTCTTGCACGTCAATAAAATAGCATGCCATAATTGAAACTGACAGTATCTTACTTCCGGTCACGTATTTTTTCTACAGCGCCATCTATCAAAAATGTAGAATAAAATTCCTGATCACAAAAATACTATTCTTTTAACAAATTTGAAGATTATTAAAATAATGTAAAATGATCCTGAGTTAACGTATGTTGCACACGAGTATACATTGTTGAAATATCGAGAGGGGGTTGATACTCTTTTAGAATATTCACGAAACTACAAAAATAAAGGATACTTAGTACGGATTTGCTATAATAATTGTCGTAATAAAGTTAATTATCATACAAGTGTTTTTCGTTTGGTGATAAAAATAAATATGGACAATGATTAAATAAAGATAGGTCGTCCAACGTAACAATATTAAATTGAATTAATATATGGTCTGTAACCATAGCAAACGAAATATAATCTTTTTACGTAGGTAAGTAAAGCGTTCTTAATCCTCGACTGCAAAAATGTAACAAGGTAAACACACCCATTATCTATAAACTGAAAAATGACGCTGTGAAAATACAACAGTAGTTAGTATGAACATTGAAGATCGCTTATTTGTCCTAAATCACATATCATTTAATTGTTTTGAAATGCATCAATAAAGAAAAAACACGGAACCATTTGAAGCATTGTTCCTTCATTTAAATATGTACATCTAATATTTCAAATCTTTTATTTTCAGAAGAGTACCTTTATTTCTATACATCTTTTTTAAAATTCTTTAATACTAACAATTATTTAAAGATAGAACGCCATTAATATATCTGTATGTGTAGTTAAATGATTTAGCGACAGTGTTTTCTCCAGATTTGACAAAGTTTTGTAAAAATTCTGATCCATATCAATAAAGAAACAATTTAGCAAGCAAAGTGCACTGTTTGTGCCCTTTGGTATACCGATTGTTTGTTGAAAAATTATATTGCCAAATACTAACACTCTACCATTTTGTTAATGGTATCTTCAGTAGATGTTTGTTTACAGTCTGTATAGTGTTTTAGAAAATAACCAGAATCCCTGTTTGGCACTAGATATTTATATCTTGGTTTACCGTTTTTGTAAAAGAATGAAAAGTGAATGATGTGTTTTAGACGATTTTTCAATTTAGAATAAGAGACAGATGTGTAAAAGGTAGAAAAATCAAAAGTTTTTTATACTTTTTACCGAAGATAGAGTATTGGAGACAAGATGGTCAAGTAGTTCTTAAGAATTCTTCAGAATCCACTTTTGGTTGATTGCCAGATGTAGAATAGAATTTCTCTGAATAAGTCTGAAGGCCATCTTTGACGACTTTCAAAATTTGTGTTCGAATTACTGATAATGATTTAGACAAAGACTGGTATGTTTGTTTTATTAGTGGTACATTTAGAGAATGGAAAAGAATTAATTAATTTTGATAAAAATCAGTTTGTCTTTTTATGCTACTGTTCTAATCATAAAGGAAAATATAGATATACTTTGTCTCTCTTGGAATTAATACAAAAACATATCTGATTCTGTGCTTTTTATCTTATTCTTTCATCTTGTTTTCTTTATATTTTGTAGGTATTGTTAAGTCTTGTATAGATATAGAGCAATTGCCATTTAAATATAGTATTATTCAATAATAATAATAATTATATATATATATATATATATATATATATATATATATATATATATATATATATATATATATATATATTTCTCATATAAACATAGAGAAAGATTGTTTGAAAAAGGTTCTATAATATTAAATGTAATATACCTATAACATGTATCAGTTATATGAAATGTTATACTGTACAATATTATATCCATTCCGTCCTTCCGATCAGATTATTAACTTGAATATTGAAATGTCTTATAATGTTATATAAATATTTACTTGTTTATGTGCTGCAAGTATTATTTGTATTCTTTATGTAAATAAAATTTATTTTAATTAAATAAATAAAAAGTAGTACATTTAGAGGAACCTGCTGTATATCGTTCTTATTGTGTATTTTTGTGAAGTTTTGGAATCCAATACAAGTAAGGCAGGTCAAGTTGTTGCTGTTTTAAATTGATATCAAAACACTCAAGGACTCCCCTATGATTGGAAAGAACTTCATCTTTGGTACAATTGGTTTTGGTAAAAGTAGGATTCTCCGATATACTATCTAAACCAAGCTCCTTAATAAGGCATTCAACATAAAATTTCTTACAAACGAAATATTGTTGTTGGAAGCTTTATCAGCTGGGACAACAACATATATTGTTATGTATGTCCGTAAGGATTCCAGAAATCTAAGGGATCCCTAAACACTAAAGAATGTTTAGTACCAATAGACCCCTTTAAGTTTGGCAATCCTTGAATTTAAAACATTTCTAATTGTTCTTATCAAGCCAGATAAAGTATCAAGCTATGCGTCTTCTAATTTAAAAAATGTGCACATGTGACACATCAAAGTTCAACTGGTATTTGTGTTATATATATTTACTACTCCTGAGCGGGTACCGCTGCTGGTGGAATTAAACATCCCAAGGGTATCCATAACTCAGTAGGCAGTACTTTGTGCTGTCAGAAAATGCACCATTTAAAAAAAATTCAGCTGACCTTAAATTGTAAAATTTGTTAAAAAACTAAGGTTTGTTCCCTAATTAATTTCCAAATGTGTCACTGATGAGAACTGAATTTCCGAAATGTGCCTATCTGGCACATCAAAGTTCAACTGGTATTTGTGTTATATATTTACTACTCCTAAGCGGGTACCGCTACTGGTGGAGTAAAACTCCCTAGGGTATTTACAACTCAGTAGGCAGTACTTTGTGTTGTAAGAAAATGTATCATTTAGCAAAGTTTATTGTAGGAGAAGAAAACTGGAGGTGGCGAGTTATATTTGAAATAAGGAGGGACTTAGGAACAAGTTTATTAAGTAGTTAAATTTTGATGCGCCAGAGGTGCACATTTCAGACATTCGTTTTCTACTACTACAATAAATCCATTGCAACCAAAATTTTCAACTATAAACAACTTTTGCAGTGCCTGAACTTTTATAACTTTACCCTACCTACCTGCTCTTACCTAGCATCACCATATATTTATAAACCAGCTGGGCATGTAGTAACAGGTGATCTCGATATTATTGAGAACACTAAATTCAGATGTCTTCTTTCAAAAGGCCTTAAACACAGGAGGCTCAACCTTTTACTTTGGGACAGAATTTCAAAATTATAATGGATTCTGTTGAAGAGTAGTCTAGACGGTGGGCTAAATATATAACACTAATACTGGTTGAACTTTATATTAGAAATATAAATAGCATCTATGCATTCGTTTGCATAATGTAATTTAAGGAATTGGCGACGGGTGCCGTTCTGTATATTGTGTTTCTGAGCAGGTTAAAATAACCTTTTAAATGCAATCCATGATGATAGCTTTAAGTTTGAACTCTGGTGTATTAAAATATGTAGTAGTATTGTATATGCTTTCTTCTGATAACTGACTAAGACGGAAGTGTGGTAAAGAGTACAGTTTGGTTCGAATATGGTGTAATCCGAGAGGTTTCTGAATGAATAGTAAAAGATTAGAAAAACTAACATCATGGATATCGGGTTTGTTGTAACTTCGATGTCCATGACTTCTTTTGTTACGTGTAGTTCTGTTGAACATGTATAAAATATTAAAATCCTTATAACCACGGCTAGAAAGGTTTCCTACTCTATCGATTTTATCAGTGTATCCATATGGTGAGGCAGTGTCTAGTTCCCTTCTCCAGTAATTTCCCGTTGTAATCGGAATGGTGTACTCAAAATAGGACTATTTGTGTGGTGGTATATTTTTTCCAATATTCTAACTTTCATAGACAGCACTGAATGGCCCGGTTGAATGAAGTGTTCGTAAATAAGTTGGTTATCACCATTTTTTATTTCAAACCGTTGATCATTCATTCGTGCATTTAGTCTATCTTTGGTTTCGCCCACATAAATTACACTCTATTCCATAAACAACATTGGAAGATTTACAGTTCAGATCACGTGGCTCCGTAAAACGTACTCCTAAGAAGTAAAATTGCTTGGAAAATGTGTATCTGTAATCAAAAGTTTTGCAATTTTAGAATTGCAAGAAGTAACATTGCAGTAGGATAAATTATCATCATAGTTAAAAGTGTCAGTAAGCTTGACTGTTGTATATATAATTTTTATTGCCTGCTCACGGGCGAGTGCTGAGAAAGTGGGAATGAGATATTTACATAAAAAGAAAGAATAAATTCTATATACATAATTGGAAGTGATAATATAAACGATTTGTGTTATGATGCAATTGTAAAGATAGAGATAAACAGGAAGAAGAGTTGGAAACAGAAATGATTACCTAGTGAGAATGTGTGTAATAATTTTGTGTGTGTGTGTGTGTGTGTGTGTGTGTGTGTAAATGGCTATGTTTGCATGTACAACAGATGTTTACTTTGACTGAGTATTAAACTGCAGCAACAGTTAGCTGTTTTCCTGTCTATTCAGTAGTTGCATATGTCTATATTTCAAACAATTTATACAGAAACTTGCCATTGGTGGTTTCAAAAGTTGTGTTTTTTAGTTGTATAAATTTTGTTGTGAATCTTTATAAAAGTAACGATGGTCTGAACTGGAAATATAGGAAGTTTTCATTATATCCTGAAGGATAACCCTAGGGGCACGATCATAAACTGCTAGTCTAGTGCCCTTAGTACCAGAAGGAGACCTTTTATAGAGCAGGACGTCTCAGGATCTCTAGTATGATTAAGTTTGTTCTGCATGGATAAATGCGACTGCACTAACTTAACACGATTCCGCTATATATTTTGCTTCTATTGGCAGGATAAATTTCAGAGTGATATGGGATTCTGTCAGTGTAACATGTTTTTAAATTATGGTTTTATTCGTTTTTTCAAGGTTTTTTGAGAATCCTTTATACCTATGTACAGATAAAAGATCAAATGGAAAAATGATCCACGTCTAATCAAGAGCCACGTGAATATCCTGGTCCAGTATGTAGGTGGTTATTCAAGAATGACACCGACCATCGACAAAAGGACTGATAAACCCTCCTTACGCTTAAGTTTATCCGAGTAAGTATACAACGTAGTCGGGGGAAGACGTTGTTATCTGTGAGTGAGCACTTAAAACGGCTTCGCTATATATTTTGTTTCTCTTTAGAAATCAGTGCTCGCTCTGTAAGTGGGAGGTCGTGGGTTCGAACCCCGACGGGGGTCTCACCCAAGACTCGAAAGTGGGTAGTGACTATTCTTTTGCCTAGCTCTCGGCATTGCAAAATGAAAATCATGGTTCTTTCGAATGCGGACTTAAAATAGACGAGGTCCTGTCTCAAGGTAGGCGTGACACGATAGAGAACCCTGCTGTATAGTGCCATCAGCACAACGCACAGGCAAAAATTCTGCACTTCCGCCTATAGCTCGCGACCACTCGATATAAGTGAAATATTCTTGACAGGGACGAAAAACACTTTTCCTGAATTCAACTCAACTCTTTTATAATTAATTTTGCATTGGATAAAAATTGAAACTATTTTATATGTAACAATGTCGTTTAAATATAAAACAAATACCTGCTGAAATTTGATGTGCAATAAGTGCACATTTCGGAAAATCTTTCCTTATCAGTGACACTATGGGCCGAAAAGTTTAATATATAAAAGACATAAGCCGAACAGTTGAGAAATAATGAATCTAAAGTTCCAAACTTATATGAATAAGAATTCAGCTAAGGGATGCTTTGCATGAGGGAACAAACCTCAGTTTTAAATAAATTTTAAAAATTAAGAGGGCTAAAAATTCCCTAAATGGAATATTTTCTCACAGCAAGAAGCACTGGCTACTGAGTTATGGATACCCCCGGGGAGTTTAATCAACCAGCAGAGGTACCCGCTCGGGGGTAGTAAATATATAACAAACACCTGCTGAAATTTGATAAATCTAAGACCATATATCCACCATTCTAATTTTTTCATCAAATAACAAAGATAACTATAATTTATCTCAAAGGGGAATAAACCATTGGAGATGACAGTTTGAAAAAAGTTTTTATTGAAAATTTTTTTTTTTTTTTTTTTTTAGTAAACCAATTTTATTTAAACCACTTGTGATTGTCTAATTTTTCAAAACCCTGGATAGGATAAAAAAAAAACAAAGAAATATGTATTTTTAAATGTTTTGTTGCGTTTTGAATAAATTGCGTGAAATAATTTTTGGAATCTCTTTACTCTAAAATCCTAAGGGTATTTTATTAAAACTTTAAGAAAAAAAAATGAATATGGAATTTACAAGTAAAGTGTTAAAACTAAAGGGACCTAAGTGAAATGTTTTAAAATATTTAAATTAAAAGATACTCTTAGCTTTTCTGTAATTTCTTGATTCTTTCTGACTGACATGATATGTTGTATTCATAAATAAACTACATATTACATGTAAACAAAAGTCGCTGATGCTAAGTGGCTAAATCATTTAAAACTATCTGTTTTGCAGTGGAGAAAGTGATGTCTGAATGAAACTCGCCGGCGTATCACGTAATTAATGTCTCTTAACGTTTATGCGGAATGAAATGGATAACGTTTACATGAAAAAATCCCCAAAAAAAAACGTCGTTATTACTGGAAATAATTGTACCGCACAAACACTATGAAGTATTACGTGGTAACCTGGGGAATTCCATTTACGAGTAAAATATCAAAGAGAGTCGCTGTTAATGTGCTGATAAAATTATGATCTGTCGTTTAATTTGAATTAATACTGAGAAAACTATCACAGATAGCAAAAACATTCACCAGCCAGCGGGCCTTTATACATTAAACATTAACGCAAGACAATATTGACTGATTTCAAATACGGCTTGAGAATGGGTTTTATCAATATATATTATGGAGAAATACTCACTCTCTTCCGTGAAGGAACTTTAAAAAATTAACAAACAATGATTCCAGTGCATTAACAAAGTTCTATGAAGAATAATTAAATTCAGTTTATTTGAAAATATAAATGAAACTTGATACATCCGTTTTATTTGAAATGTTAATCTAGACGGTTTGTAACAAATCTCTAATGCCCATTTTGCTTATTGCATTTCAGATAAGTAAACAATCTCATCTAACATAACACGTTTGTAAGCCAGTAAGCGAAACAAATAAATTCCGATAAAACTATATATCTTTTTCTGGTAATCTCTTGAGGCAAATCCCTAAAGGTGAAAATGTAGCCTATAGAGTAGAAATATTTTAACGACCACGGTTGATTATAAGGTTCTTTTTAGAAATCTACAAGCTACACTCTATTAATCTGCATTGACTTATCCAGACAACACTATAGGAAAACTGCTGTCATGGGAGATTACCATGATAGTTTCAGTACATAACATGTCTGTGTTTTCCATTCTGAGCATTAATTATTTTTAAAATTAGCTATTAATTTTACCCAACATTATAAATTTCCTACAGCCATTAACAATTGTTTTTGTTAAAAAAAAAACCCAGTTGATAAAAGTTAAAATTATCAAGTGTAGAGTAAAAATTCATCTTTCGTAATTATAAAAATGTCACTACGCAATTACCAAAATTAGATTGTCCTTAATATCTCATTTTTTTTTTAATTTAATGAACCATATCTGCACCTTTCAGAAAAAACATTCCTCATCAGTGACACGAGGGGCCGAAAACGTTGATAGATACAAAAAACTAAAGTCAGATGATTGAACATTATTTTGAAATTCCAAATTTTAGTTATAGTCTAAAGTTGGCAGCTGATTTGAACTGCAAGTACTTGTCGGTACGTATGACTGGCAAATTAGTAATACTACTAAGAGTGTCCGAGTTATTTTTTCTCGTTACCACTGTAAAGATAACATACGTAGACAAAGGATGGATACTTTTACGTTCTAACACTGATGTATAACCATGTAAAACCATTTTAATTCGATATGCGTTCAAACTGTCATAGTTGTCATCTTTATTATTTTTATTATTATTCTCCCTCGTTTCTGCTAGATTTTTTTCAGAGGCATATTCTCCCTCGTTAAAATTTTGGCAATTGGTAGGGATTGACTATGGAAGGTTGCTTCCTCACCGTTTTTTGGAGTTCGGATAATTTTTGGAGAAATTCGGTTAAAATAAAAACCGAGACATCTATTGTGACGGATACACCCTAATGGCAATTCCTTGAAATGAATTAATTATGGACTATTGGTCCTTTTCGTTCTAGATTCTCACACTAAATTTTTTGAATAAACACATGATACAAAATGCTTAAAACTATAGTCTGTTTTAAAACACATTAGATAAAAGATAGTGAGTCAGCTGATATGCAGACATATACTTGCTCGCAAGTATACATTCTAGTTTATGATATCATCAACACCAGTTATGATTCGTGTCTTTTAAAAATAAAAGTTGTGTAGTAATTGTACATTATTGAGAAGTAGATTTTTATAAAAATCGAATTTGAGCAGATATAAAAAATGCACTTTAGGTCAGTCATAAAATGATGATACCTTAACTGTGCTAGTAGAAAACTAGTAGAATCTTTGAATAAGGACTAGCAATTACAAATATGGTATAACAACAATGCGGTTATTTTTCGAACGTAATGAAAATTGTTCGTTCATATATGACGCGTATTGAATCCTATTCAATTATTCGTTTTTTTATATACACAGCATAAATAAAACCGAATGAATGGTATCTTGACTCATTCTAAGTTAAGTGGCAAACGTTTATATTTAATAATTTCAAGTTTACAAACATTCAGCCGTCTTAATTTTTTTATATATTTAAAACAAAGGTTTGTTCCCTCATGGAAAGGATTCCTGGTCTGGATTTGAACTCGTATAATTTTGAGACTTTAGATTCATTAGATTTAAACTGTTTGACCTGTGTATTTAAATAATCAAACTTTTCGGCCCCTTGTGTCACTGATGAGGAATGATTTTCTGCGATGTGGCACATCAAAATTTAACAGGTATTTTTGTTACATATTTGGAATAATTTGATGTTATTACGTATTAATCATGATGATGATGGTGGCTATTATGATGAAGATGTTGTTAACGAATAAAATGTTGAATACGGAGGTTCTGATGATGATGCTGATTGCAATGGTATTTCAAACAGTATCTCAGTAAGATCAAAAAGTAATAATAACACATCATGAAAACATTTTCTGCTATAGCGTACATTTGCAAATGAAAACTTTAAAAAAATAAAATGATTTAATTTTAATTTAAATCTTTTTTTTATGCAGAAATATCCAAAATATGTTAAAACGAAAATGTTTTCTGCCCCAATCACTCCTGTTTAGTGTTTTGGTTCATTTATTCAAAGACTTCATGCAATTAAAATCGTAATCTCATGAAAAGAGCCTACAACTTTTGAATATTAATATAACGGCTCATATTCTTTTGTTATGTGTCTATCCTTTTATTTAATACAATCAAATCACATGTATATAAGTCTTGCGTCAGAAAATAAATGTTCAAAGAAACCGATTGTGAACGAAATAAGTTAATAAGCAACATTAGCTAAACAAAGTATACCCCTGTTAGATTAATAATATGGTTTATTTTATTAAATCACAATCTATTGCTATAGCTAAAGGTTTTGAATTAAACAAAGCAAAGAATTTTATTCAAAATCTATCGAGGAGTTTCCGGTTTCGACTAAATACATTGACCCGTAAATGACATATCATATCCCTGTACATGACATGCAAAAAGAATGTAAATTGTTTGCGTTTAATAAGATATTAGATAAAAACTTATAACTTTAAACTACAACTTATGATAAGTATTTACAATGTGTGTGTGTGTGAGTGCGTGCGTGCGTTAATGTGTACATATTGTACGTGGCACTTCTTGTGTATACCAATCCTGTTTGCACTATTATGCTTTGTTCTTGTTAATTAAATGTTAATTTAAATATCATTGAATCAATATTAAAACATTATAACATTGATAACTTACAGCATTTTATCTAGATGTTTGAAACAGAAACGTTTTTTGTCCTGTAAATATATAACAAATACCTGCTAAATTTTGATGTGCCAGATATGCACATTTCGGAAAATCATTCCTCATCAGTGACACTAGGGGCCTTTATTTAAATGATTTCATTTTTGAAAGAACATCATCCGACACTATATCATTCTTCCAGTTGATGAATATCTTCCCTTTGTAAACCATATTTCGCCTGCTTTTGGACTTGGCCATTTGAATCTATTAGACGCTTTTTTACTCTTTGCCATGCAAGACAAAAAGATTGTATCATTTGAATTGTTGAGTTCGATTTTTTTTTTGCAAATGTATATTTTGTGGTATATTCTTATGTTCATGGTATAAACGATTTTTTATATCCTCAATGTTGCCATTGCCTACTTGAATTTTATCCCAACACAAAATGTTTAAATAGCTTGTTGACATTATCTGTTTATTTCTTAAAGTAAAAATTTTATGATATTGAGAAGAAGTCATTTTCCGGATCATTCAACTGCCATTTCCGGGATGTATTAAAATTCAGTTTTTGTGAGTTCAAAAATGAATCTTTCGTCTAGTGAATAAATGAGATTTTATCTAAGATTAAAATTTAGAATAATAAGATACAAAAGTAGCATGTACATAAGGAAAATTAACATTCAGCAATTATATATTAGAGCAAATATATTCCATCAAAGGTATTTTATGCATCGCCAATTCTTTCTTCAGATAATTGCAAGGATGCTTAAATACACATACCTTATCATATATTTTCTAAATATAATAAAAAATAAGGAGTTTTTACTCTAAAAGGTAGAAAGGCCAGAGAATCGTAAACAAACCAAAACTGAAAATTAGTCATTAACGCGGCGAAGTTGGTCATTTTACAGGAGCAATAAAGTAAGGTACATATCTTTACACGATCATCGAATGAGTATCTATTTTACTTTATTACTTATTTTATATATGTATTGTAACACTTGAAAGCATATTTTTTTTGATTCAGAGAAAAAAAACAAAAAACTTTGATCAAAATTAATTACTCCAATGAAACTTTCTTCCTTGTCAGAATGCTGTGAAAGGCGGTTGAATGATATTCAATAAGTTTGGTAATTTTGCTAACATCAAATGGAAATCCCAAAAAAGAAAAATCCGCAGATGCTGTCGTAATTCCCGAAATTATAATAAGATATTATCCCGTAGGTGACATCGCGTAAATGACATAATAGTTCAAATCATACTTTTAAAGCGTATTGGCCGTAGTAATACCAACTTGTGGCAGTTCTCTTTAATGTTTCTATTCATCATTGACAAAAATGGCGTTATATCGCAATGGAAAAACAAGTATTCTCTTAACACATTTTACAGTAATTGCTTTTTGTCAAGGCCTGACAGATAAATATAACGCAATCTGTTGCAGTTAGAAATTCACTTCAGATATAAATAAAGCTTACGGATTGCAATTTAAATAGTGATTTTAGCTTTTCCATGAATCTTTGAAAAGTTTTAAACACTTTTTAGTAGGAAAATTATTTTGCACTACGATTCTTTACGTACTTTCTTGTCCCGTAAATGACAGTCTATTTTGGACAAGTATCAGTCTGTGATTTTTGAAACGATATGACTTTGTTTAAAATTGTTTCTGTTTTTTCAATGTTTAGTTGTTGTTGATGTAAAAAAAAATTCCCCTAAATTTAAGTGGTTTCGTCAGTAAAATTTCATAAAAGAAAGAATTTATTTAGATTTTGGACAAACGTTTTTTCATCCATCTCATTCTTTGAACACATCCTTTTATCGCTAAAAATCACGTATATCGAAAGCCAAGCATATAATTTTTCATAAGAGCAATAATTTTTTCAAAAGAAACTTAGATATTTAGTTTATTTTTTATATATTTATTATGAATAAAGTCAAAGTTTGTTGGACAGCAATTGTACACATTAACAGAAAATGACTCAAAAACGTTTTTGTCGATGATGAGTATTATAATAAATAATAAAATATTTTGATAAGTAACGACCTTCAAGCGATAGAACATTTAAACGACAACAATTTCACGAAGAATGACGACTGTTGTCTGATTCACAGTATGTCGCTTTTTTGTTGTTGGAAATAGCTATTTTAGGCAAAATGGAAATGTTATAAAATTAAAGTGGGGAATGACAAAAGAAATGGAAAAAAAAAACATAATTTTGTAGAGTAGACAAATTAGAGAATAAATCGTTAGAATAGAGTTATGGAGGAATGTCATGTATAACAAGTCAATCATTTAACTAAACAATCCTGTATTATTGTAATATGTAGACGAAAGATCAACATATAAACATCGATATTTTGATGAATCATTAGATTTAATAAACCATGCATCTTGAGCATTTGTATACATAATAGGTTCACTTTTCAGATACTCAAAAGTTTAACAAACCAAGATTACATTGAAAGAGTTTACGTCACAGAAAAAGATAATCATTTTGACGCAGATGTTTTTATTTTTATTTACTTATTTATTTTATTTTAGTTTTTTGAAAATCTAAAAATGATAAAATATATCCTAGGCATAGGTTTAACTTTCAGCTTTTTTCTCTAGATGAAAAAAACACTTTTTACTCTAAAGAGATTTTAAACTAATGTTTGATCTTTATGTCGAAATAGAATTGTGAAATAGTTGTTGAATGTTGAATGTATTAACCGCTTCACTACGTAAAATTTAAAACCACTTTATAAAGTAAATTATGCTGAACGTATCATTCAAAATATAGAACAAGTCGTTAAGATCAACATAACACATACAATTCAACCAGAAAACCATATCTTGCAATATATATATTTTGGATTTTCAAGACATCTTTTAAAAAAATTGCATTTAAATAATGCCAAATAGGAACGACATGTGGATATATACCTATTTATTCTCTCCACTTTACCAAAAAATGTAAGTCGTTTAAAAATAAGTTTACTACAAAAATTATACACCTAAGCAATCATATAAAGACCAATTCTCAAAAGGAATTAAAAAGCAAGCACCTTTTTAAAAAGTATTTTGTACGGAAATCTTATAATGGTTTTAGGTTGTGATAAACTAACACATTATTCTCGAAGTTTTACTTGTAATAAAAATTCACATTTTAAAATAACATCAGGTCTCAATGGAATATTTTAAAAATCTGCTGAACAAAATGATGTTTTTACATTTAGAAGTAGAATGACTAATATGGATAATTATTCTTTCAATACATATCGTGAAAATTTGTAAATGTTATAATAAAAGACCATTAGTCAGATATTGTACTTACAGCAAAGCAAAATTGAGCAATCACATATGTAATTTACAATTTTATGCTTATCTAAAAGTATTGAAAATCTTTGATATTGATGTCTTTATAGCTAATCAGAATTAAAACCTTGTGTTATTTCTAGACACACCAATATCAATTATACTTAGTCCAGAGTATATTCATTATCAAACATATGTTCCAAAACCATAACGTGATATAAAAGGCTTTAAAGAACATTTAAAAGGTTATTTCGAAAGTTTCGAAAAAGAGACATCAAAGGGGATTTAAAATCTGACATCTAATACGTGGATTTGTTGCTTATAACAATATCAATCCCAAAAACGTCTTTTAGTAAACAAAATATTAAAGATATATTTAATAGGAAAAAGATATAACGACAGCAACATACTTTTGATAATCTTAAAAAGACATCAAGTGGTTGATATTAAAAGTAAAGGGGTCGTTTTTACAATAATATCAGATATTTAAATTATTGACAAACAATAAAAAATTTACAAAGAAAACTTTAAAATTAAGACAAAAAGTAAAAAGTAATGTTAAAAAATGAAATCGAAAATATTGCCGGAAAAAAGTAAGAGAGCAAATCAATTGAATCAACAACGGTATCTCTTATTACAAAAACAGGCAGATGTATCAAGAAAAAAATGAACGGACGTCCATTTTGTTACCTACGTAAGACAGTTATTTAAAATATTATCTAAGTATGTAAGACATATAAATCAATAAACATGCATCTTATTAACTGAATTTTTTAAAAGTAGCCATCAAAGAATTAGCCGTTGGATATGAAATTTTGGGAAAAGTAAAATGATAAAACAAATTTGATTGATTTAATAAGGCTGGAACTACAAGATTATTTATAAAGTAAAATAAATTAAGAAAATATAACGTTTAGCAAATTTTCGTCCGTCTTAATTTTTTCAAACTTATTTAAACCTAAGGTTTTTCCCCTCATGCAAATCATTCTTTTGCTTGATTTGTATTCATATAATTTTGGAACTTTAGATTCGGTAATTTTTATCTTTCTGGCTTATGATTTTTATCTATTAAATTTTTGGCCCCTTGTTTCACTGATGAGGAATGATTTTCTTAAATGTGCACATATGGCACATCACATTTTAACAGGTATTTGTGTTGTAAATTTAAAATAATTTTGGCAAGTTAATTCTGTTTTTCAGTTAACAGGTGTGTCATACATTTGAAGCTTAGAAATAACAACTTTTTAAATATAAAGAAAAAATCATGTTTAAAAATTGATTGTAAATAATGAAATAAGAGGGAGCAAAAGCTTAACATTTTTATTGGTGTGAATTGTTTACAAACACTTGTGGATAATAAAGAACAATTTGGTCATGACATATGTAACCTAGCAGTCGAAACTTAATAACTCAAGTAGCTATAAGTGTGAAATTATGATCATGCTGATGTTTTAGAACATTCTAATAAAAAATTAAATATCAAGTAAGAAGTAAAGATGCTTGTTTTTTTTTAAATAGAATGATTTGACATTGGATAGTGTGTTTTTTATTGTTTAAATAGGTTTATATATTAAATCTGTATCAGTATCAAAATTAAATGCGAATCAATTATGAGATGTGAAACCAGTACATTTTAAACAATAGATAAATGGATGCGGATGCCATATTCAAAAATCTTTATAAAAAAAAGCTGAAAGCTATGTATTGTACTAATACCAAATTGAACCGAACATTGGAGATGTTCGAATAAATCTGGAAAAACACAGTTTAATTCTTAAGTAAAAGCTGCTTTTAGAGTAGCCATTTGAACTTGAAGGAATACGAATACCCTGGTAATTTTAATTATTTGTCATCTTCAGACATTAATCTATAAAGAATACAAAACAAAATAACAATCTACTTGTTAGATGCGATGTCAAATCAATATAAGATCTGTTGTCAGATGTTTTTCAGCAAATAAAATAACTTACATCAATAATCTGAAAAAATCTAGATAATTATAGTTATACAGAATTAATTTCTGGTTTAAAAGTACACTGAATTTGGTTTTACAGCTAACCGGAAAAGTGAATGTTTTGTTTCATATGGTGAAAATCCCGAAATTAAATTACCATTTAACAAAAAATAATGAATAATTGCCTTAAATATTAGAAACATCAGACAACGTTAGAATAAAAACACGTATACTTGTAGTATTTTTTTAACTCTAATCATTGACCTAGAGTTTTTTAATTCATTTTTTATCAACCTTGTGAATAATTAAGTTTTTATAATTAATATGTAAAGTCTTTTAACTCATAAATGGAAAATTTGTTTCTCGTGTAAAATATAGACATGTTAGCGTGTGTATTTTTAAAATACTTTAATGTATTTAAATATTTTATATTTATTAAGATATTTTTTTTTGTAAAAAAGCACCCGAAGTTCATTCTTGTTACTGAATGTAAAAAATCGCTGTTGTCGCGGCAACCAGAATAAACTACTTATGAGTAAAACAAAGGGACATTATCTATAGAATGTATAGATCAATAAAATCCTTAATAAAATTTTCTTTTTTTTCTTATGAAAATAATACTTGAACATACTTTAGGTATATTTTAATCAACTGTTAATGTTTCTTTCTCATGTACCATTTTAAAATCAAATAAACTTATCAATTTTAAATTTATCATTTTATAATTGGCTACACTAAAGAATGAAATGCTGTCGAATGAAAAAACTTTCTTGTTTAAGATAATTCAAAATGGAGAGTGTAGACTGGTTTATAATTTTACAAATGTGTTGTTTACATTTTTCAACATGTATATTATATTTATTTTTACCACACCTTTATGAGAACGTTATAATCATGACAGCAATTTCTCTTTCTTGTCATTTATTCCTTTTATTTGATAACTATAGCGACTAAATGCAAATTTAAACATTTAGCAGCAGAAATTCTAAAATAGGATTAAAATATTTTAAGGATGTACTTCTAATTACATGGCTGTTGACTTGCTGTTTTAACTCCGATAAGTTTTTTTCTTCAATAATTTTCAGAATTTTTTTCGTAATAAGATCACAAAATTGAAATGAGCATGTAACATAATTAAGGGCATTCCCAAATATATAACACAAATACTAGTTAAATTTCGATGTGCTATATGTGCACATGCACATGTCGGAAATTCATTCCTAGTCAGTGACACTAAGACCGAAAAGTTTGATAGATAAAAAATATATGCCAAACAGTTGAAATTAATTAATTCAAAGTTCCAAAATTATATAAATGCAAATCCAGCTCAGGAATGATTTGCATGAGGGAACAAACCTTAGTTTAAATAATTTTCAAAATTAAAGATGGCTATACATTTTGATTAATGGTACATTTTCTGACATCACATAGTACTGCCTACTGAGGTAAGGATACCCTCGGGGAGTTTTACTCTACCAGCAGCAGATTTAATAATCATCAAGTTTACATTTAATAATCTTAAAAACAGCTTAAATTTCGATACATTAGGGAGTGTCCTATCAATGAACTATATTTTCAACCAGTCTGTGTGTTTCCGTCTCGATATGACCAAAAAATAATAATACATCCAAGACTATTATAACAATACACATTCTCATTTCCTTTCCGATTTTGTTTCTCTATATTAACAAAAAACCAGAATTTTCTCATTAAGTTTATGATTTTGTAATGTTACTTGATCGTCAGTGTACTGTTAATCTGATTGATATTTTGGGAAGCTGTGAATATATCTGTAAGGAAAATTCATTTGTTTAACCCCTTCTTCAAGTTACGTTTTCTCATGTATTTTGTTAGTTGAGAAATAAAATTTTAACTCTGTATCTAATATTGCTTGGTCAAAAATACTTTAAAGTAGTTCTGAACCCGAAATTGAAATTGTCTTTACATTTTCTATATCTATAACAATAAAGGTTTATAATAAACCTTTAATTTTTTTTTTTTACAGAATTCAATATTATTAAACATATTGTGCGCATTTAACTACATTTTTTAATTTTCTTCAAGAAACTTAAACGTTTCCTTATGGCCTTCTGTTTCGGACATGTTTTACTCTTGAAGCATGATCGTGCATCGATCATTTACATTTTACTACAACGTCAAAGACGAAAATGTATTCTTAACTTATAGATATATGTGAGAAATCAATATTCACAAAAATTTCCCATTTCAATTTTAATATAATTATAATACTAACAGCACAAATATATTCGTATATATTCCACAGAGCTAAAGCAAAAAAGGTTATCCCAAATGTATTATTTCTGCCATTGGACTTTCCAAAAATTATGCGAATAGTGCTATCACTTCCATTGACCAAATTGAATTACGATCGCAAGCGCGTTATGCTAGACTTTGCTTTACCGTCATATATTTGTGTCCTCACAACAGTATTTGAAGAACAATTGCACAATAAACTGCAGTTTAAAAAGTGATATAGCGCACGTAGTGATATAACGATGAATCCCTTTCCGAAATGTGTACATAAGGCACATCAAATTTAACGGGTATTTTTGTCATACTTAATCCCCAGCCTGCTTGTAATTACAAACTCTTTTAACAAACGTTGTTTTCATTTCAGTACGCTAAAAAAGCATACCAAAAAACCAACAATCGTAACGGATACTTTAAGGCATCTTTTGAGATTTCTATATGTACTGGCAGCAAAGTAACGTTATAAGTATAAAATAAACATTCCAGTCCTAGTCAAAATCATAATCCGAAAAACAAAGTAAAAACTTTGAAAGCTGGTAAAATCAGCCACACACGTAACTTCCACCAAGGAAGTGAGGCCGGGTGCCCCGGAAAGGTAAGCACCTTCTGTCTAGCTAGTTACACCCGTCACGTGCAAGTTAATTTTGAGAATGAAAGGAATAAAGAACTATGGTAAGTCAAATATAAACAGTATAAGTTTGGATACAGAGACTCCATACTTATTAACAATATTGTGATGACGGCCATAAAACTTTTTAAGGGCCTTGATTAGCATAGGCTTGCACTATACTTGTCATTGACCTATGAAAATCGAAAGCAAATATTATGCATTGCGTATTTTTTCATCAATAATTAATTATTTCAAGTAAGATATATTATTGTTTCAGGTTTTAGGAATTTACTGAAAGTGAAAATTGCTGAACAAAAGCTGTAGCAATTACATTGACCTCTTTCATATATAGTTTTTCGTGAAAAAAATCTGAGTGTATTAGGTTCGTAAAAATAGAGGGTATATTTGATAGGTAAAATATTTTTATTTATAACTGTAAATTATGTATATCGGTCATGCGAATTTGCATGATGTATTATCGCAGTTTCAACTCTAAAGGGGATTCTTAAAACCCTAAACACATCAATTCTTCCATACTTTTAAAGTATTTTTCAAGATCCTATAGTATTATCACCATTTACTGCAACATCAACCGCACAAGTCAATTTCATTCAAGATATTGGGCTTAGCTGTTAAATACCACGCAATTTGCATAAGGCTCGACAAAGTAATCATGCTGTTTTTTTAAATATTAATTATCTGTAATGTGATTTCTGTGTCAAACTGGTAACACTATCTTGATTAATATCTAACTTTTAATTTTAAAAATTTTTCGTAACGATAGTTTGGTGTAAATTTGCCGTAGATTCGTCACATCTTGATAATTTACGATTTCATCTATTTAATCGTTTATTTTCCTGTGGTTTTTGGGAAAGGACTACTAAGGTTAGTAATCGCATATAACATGTTATGTATCCCTATTACAATCCTATTCCCTAATAACCCTATTCAAGAAAATAGAGGGGAATGTGAAGAAGTGATTGTTACTCATATAATTAATGACGGAAGTTTTATGTAGAACCCATCATATTTAAAATTATATGTAAGAAAGGCATTGGCATCAAACAAAATTGTACACGGATCCTACGTCAATGCCTACACGATCAACGGAGTTTTGTTCTTACTCGTCTTTTATAGTAAAGTAATATATTCCAGGTAATAACCGACTGGCTGCTTTTATCGGCAATGATTAATTACTCATGTCTGTGTCTATATTCTTTGAATAGTTATATATAACAACAATTTTGTAGCCTTCGTTAATACCTATAGGACCAAAAACATGCGTTTTTAGTATAGTGATTTTTGACAGGTAATAACTGACATGTTCCCATTGCAATTCCCTTTCAATCTTATTAATATTAATCATGACAATTAATTTATGTAATAGACTCAAAATGACGTTAAACAATTTTGTACACAAACCCTATGTCAATGCCTATTAGATAGAACATTTGCCCGCATATGTCCCTTTTGTGAATGTAATAGGCATAAATAACACAATTATCCACTGGTTAGCCTAGTAATCCTCTTTTAATTATTATATGACTTAGGTGGTTATTGGGGTCGGCAATGACATAAAAATGACAAAAATCATTGCTGTCAGAAAATATACCGTTTAGCAAAATTTTCAGTCGTCTTCATTCTTGAAATTTATTTAAAACTAAGGTCTGTTCCCTCCTGCAAAACATTCCTTAGCTGGATTTTGATTCACATATTTTTGGAACTTTAGATTCATTAATTTGCAACTGTTTGGCGTATGTTTTTTAATGTATCAATTTTTGCGGCCCATAGTGGCACTGATGAGGAATGATTTTCCGAAATGTGCACATCTGTCACATCAAAATTTAGCAGGTATTTGTTATATATTTGTTACAAGCTAACGTCTGAGCCAAATTTTTTTAAATAAACAATAAGGCTTAAATGTTGAATAAGTGCATTTAACTTAGTTGAGTATGAAATTCAATATTCACTCAGTTACTCATTCAATGTTGAATAAGTAAATGAATGTTAAATAAGTAACGTACTTGAGTTTGTCATGTCTTTACCTCTTATTTTAAGCCCATTATTTTTTTTAGTTGAAATTAGGTTATACCTAAATTAGTGTCTATTTGTATTTGCTCGTTTATATCAGTATATTGTTTTAATGACACTCGGTACACAAAAATATTGATAGAATTGTTAAAATGTTTTGGTTCTTTAATCCATTAAATATGTAGTTAAGTTATATAAAAACACGATTCTTATTGTTCAGGGTTATGTAAATCCTTTGTGCAGAAACAAAAAAGCAAAATTTACGGATTGCATGATTCATTTAAAGCTAGAAACAATACTGACAAATAAAACTAGAAAAGACAATGCCTTACACTATAAACATATACATTATTACAAATGATACTAAATGAGGTAATCAGAATATAAATCCAAGATATAGGAATGTAGGTGTTGTTAATATTGATACTGCAACATCATTTATTACAATATTTATTCAATACATTTCATCTTGTCTTTAAAATTCTGTGAGAAAGGTAAAAAAGCCATCTTTGTAAAATATTCATTGTAGGAATCAAAATATAAGTGGAGCAAATGTGTAATCATACAACTCGAAAAAGCTTGTAAAAGTAGAATTTTATTTGTAGAACAAATAAAAACGTGCACTTTGTTTGATAACACGTGAGTGTTATGCTATCACTAATTTGACAACAGTCTTAGGTTCTTTTCCAGGGGTTTGTAAAGTCTATAAATCAGAAATTGTTATTAAAAAATTCCCAATTTGAAATGTAAATGCATACCCCTTTACATGAAGTTTGGCTAATTTTTTCCGAAAAATTACATTATATGCAATCATACAACGTACTTGTCTGCACAGCATTTTGAAAAATCAGATGTGTAAGATAATTTTCAACCGCTTGGGCCATGTTATTAATGTATCAACTCTGTGTGTGTGTGTGTGTGTGTGTGTGTGTGTGTGTGTGTGTGTGTGAATAAAGGTAAAGGGGAATCAGCTTATCAAAATAATCCAAAGAATAGGTTTCAGTTGACCTAATTCTCGAGTATTTTGAAAATCATGTGACATGATAGTTTAAAAATGTGTAGAGATTGGTTTTAGCCAAACTGTTACTTTTTTGATGTTGACAAAAACATTTTATCTAGTTTATTATTCTTATTTTTATTTACTATAAAAGACTATTTTGGAAAATACTTCAAACTGGATTAAAACTTGAAAAATCTAACAAAAAAGACTAAAATTATATCCATCATGTGTTACAAGGTTGGAGAACAAAATATGTAACTTGACAAGTGACAATGTAACAGAGAATACAAAACAATACAGATAAATGCAAAAAAAAAAAAAATAAATAAATAAATAAAAGAAATTAAAAAAATCAAACAACAAATACAAAGGTTCTAACGCATATTGGAAGCACATAATTTAGAAATACCAATAATGAACTAACACTGGAATAAATGTGTAATGGCGAAGTCACAGTCACAGATTTTGTTTTATTAAAATTAGTCATTTTTTAAATAATGCTTATTATTAGTATAGCCAGTCCACCTGCTTTCCATTTATGATTACAGTGTAAGATATCTCTTTTCAGATGCCGTTTGTTTAAAAAATAATTCTTTACTTTTTACCACATATCGCGTGACAAATTATCTTGCACAAACAAAGAGAGGTAACCTTTGTAGAAAAAAACACATATCAACCTCCCATAACTAACATCAACATAATTTGAATTTTCAAACACATTTTTTTTCATAAAGCAAAAGTAAAGCATAGATTTGTTGTAGAGATTGATGCTCCGACTGCACAATAATTAGCAATGGAAAATATTTTACTTTACAAAATTTAACTGGTATTTGTGTTATATATTTATTCTATGCAAGTGTTCTACCTTTCAATACATTTTAATACAAACTTTCTATCTCTTATCTATCGTGTAAAATCGAAATAAATGACATCATTTTTTAACTGTTTGGGTTATATTTTTTATTTATCACTCCTTTTGACCCCTAGTGTCACCGATGAGGAATGATTGGTTTTCCGAAATGTCCAAATCAATCACAGAAAAATAAAGCAAATTTTTGTTCTGTGTAAACAGAAACCTATTAATGGAGGATGGAATCAATAAAACCTTGTATCTTAAAAGCTTTATTGCGTTTTACAATAGGTTAAAAATCTAGAGAACTTGCAGGGGTGAATTGCTCTCGGAAGCAATCAAACCTTCTGTTAATTTATCGTATTTTGTCAACAATGTTCCTTTCATGTAACATAGTACACCTCAGCGTTGATCTGTACATAATAATGTTAAACCGGATAATATGATATTACATACCTTAAAATAAAGCACGAGTAAAATGTTAAAACAGTTTTTTTTTACTGAATAAGACACAATATTAGAATCACGTGAAAATTCAGAAAAATTAATGGTGAATATCGTTTTTAACAGAAGCCGAAAAATATTAACAAAAACCTTAAAACCAAAGACTGATTTACCAAAACGAATATCAAATAAAAATAACAATAATCGGTGTGTTAAATTTTATGTTCCTAACATATGGGGAGAATAATTATAAATTTGATATTTCATTACAAACGCAAAGTGCAAATTCTTTCAATCACTTTTCCAACCTCTCTGTTGTTAATACATTTTGAGAATGTTAATTTTGGAAGTACGAAGTTCTCTTCTTATTTACATATGAGTCAGATGATTAGGATCCTCGTATACATCATTTCCATGTGTGGCGTTTAAATAGGTTTTGTCTTTACATATACCTACAAAATAATAACATTTATCAACGTTTTGCTTTTTTGACCTTTAACGAAAAAGCAATGTTTGAAAATTGAGAGAATACACTTCCCTTTATAACTATATACGTAATCTGTGGACTTGTAGGAAGAAAAAATCTTTTTACGTATCACCTAATGAATGATAAGCATTTATTTGTGTAAAATTAATTGATATGATGAAAGTCCAATTATCCACGGCTTTCATGCAACAAAATTTTTTTCGATTAAAATTAAAAATATGTTCATAGATAATGATTCTGTGTTTTCATTCTAGTATATTGATGTTTAGTTTATCTTATACTATTTGTGCAGTAGTTTCGCGAGTCCTGTTAAAACTTAAACTTACCATATAATCTACAATACTTGACTATGATGACTATCAAACCTACTAGAATTGTGAATGAAATAACTGCTGCTAATACTATTGTAGGATAAAAATATCCATTTTGTCCGCTGAAAACAAACGGAAAATTAATATATACTAGATGCAGTTATAAGTTTCTATTTATTTTAAGTAGTGTATTTTGTCGTGTATACTGACCCATTTTTATCTCAATTTTTTTTAAGATTTTAGATCTAAATATTAATTCGAATTTAGTTTAAATTTTCATCTAAATGTTACCAAATCTCAATATAGCTGACTAAACATCAAACAAAATCGTATCATGTAAACATTAAATAAAAATCTTTGAATTTCATAATAATGACATTTTTAAAAGAATGACAATAAATAAAACACAAACATACCAGTAATTGTTTTATTTTAAAGTTTACTTTCCTTTACATGAGACAAACACGGATTATCTTTATTGTGTGGCAATTCTTCTAAATTGTGAATTTATTTCAAGACGTTAATATTCCGTGATGTCTTCATTAATAGCTACTGCATATTGTATGTTATCATATAACGACTGGATACTATTTAAAAACATCCCTCTAATTTCAATTTTATTTACCTTTCAGAACTACTAATCTCAGTATTGTTTCCATTGCAATCACAAGCTTGGGAGTTTGGACACAATGATGGTTCACCAATATTTGCAAGGTCCCGTTTCGTTACTTCAAGCCTGCCATTAGCTGTGAGAGTCCCAACCTGCATTAAATGTTATACAGAACTAAAGTGTACTTTTGATTTACCTTACACTTGAGTAAACAAAATGAAAGATATCAGTGAGGATAATAATAAAATAATAATTTACTGTAATAGACAAAGTAGTCGCTAATTACCCCGTTTATGTCTCCAACCTCGCTCTATTTTTCAATGCGATAAAAAAAATTAAATGGTGTTTATAACGACTTAATTTAGCCGATCGGGAATCCGGGTGAGAAAAGGTCACCTCATGCATGTCGAAAAAGGCAACTAAAATGGGGCATTCTGTTTGCCGTGGGATGCGATCCTTAAAAGTACGGAATTCTGGTGATTGAGAACCATGTCGGTTGCGGCTAACTTTGGACCAACACATCACTTTGACCCTTACTTCACCTAGGAGGACGGTTGGCATCGGCCCGTGTCCAACAAATCGGCAGGTCATGCCAAGCCCTGCAGACAAGATATGGTTTCTCTTTTAGCTTTGCTCACGTTTTAACATTCCTAGTGCTTAACTTTGGTCTCGTGTCTTTTGTCTGTAGAAGGCGGTGGCTTATCGGTCAAATCCTGTTCTATTGTGATATTTTCAATCTGGGCATTGTGATTTTATTGCGATATATGTCTTCCTTGTAGTCCCTGGTGCTGTTCCAAGAGGAGATCTCCGGAACTAAGGTATCGCCCTCGTTGGCACTCTAAATCGGTGGGTTGGGAGCCAGGAAGATGATCCACCTTACACCACCATGGAAAATTAAAATAATTTCAGAATAGTTCAAAAAGATTAAGAGAGGATAGTGATGATAAAATAAATGAAATCAATATATCATGGGCAAAGTTTGTAGTTGTTGATTCACCCACAAACGAAAAATAAATCCTTTTCTGGTACAGAAGTGTGTTAGTGGTATTGCTGGTTCAGTAGAGAGTATTAAAATTGCGTTTAGGGTCGCTACTGATCCAATGCAATAACAGGCAACAGTCAGTGAATTTATTAGCAGCAAAATATTTTGCGGATGTTGCGGTTAAAGTAACTCCGCATAAAAATCTTAATAAGAGCAAAGGCATTAAAAGAGAACTTGAAAGAGTTATGTTTGACATGTCAGAAAATGAAATTGCTGACGAGTTAAAAAAATAAGGTGTTACCCAAGTTCGGCGTTTAATGGTGGAAAGGGAGGATAAACTTATTAAAACAAACACTTACCTCCTTACTTTTAATTTGTCCTCACCACCAAAGGAAATCAAAGCTGGGTATTATAACATTGCAGTGGCTACGTATATTCCAAATCCATTGCAATGTTATAAATGCCAAAAAAATGGACATGGTGCTCATACATGTAAAAATAAAGCAACCTGTTGTCGCTGTGGCTCAAAAGACCATGCTGTTGATGGCTGTTCCCTCACTCCAAAATTTGCAAATTGTGGGGAAAATCATATGGCCTCCTCCAGGGACTGTTAATTGTGGAAGTGAGAACATGAAATTTTGAACTTGAGATTAATAAAAATATATCTTATAGTAAAGCCAAAACGTTATATATGAAGGAGCAGAAATGTCCAAGAACATCATATGCTGCAATAGCATCAGGTTCTTCTTCTAAAGCATATTAAAGTTTTGCCTGTTAAACAGATTTTAGTTTATTGAATACAACAACAAACATAACTCACACTAAAAAGAAAATGACCACTCATACTGCAACAACTCAAACAGAGAAAAATTTTAATTATAATAAAATAACTAAGAATGGAAAACTTAAAACACAGGAACAAAATAATTCTGCTGCAGACGAAACTAAAATAACACCTTATCAGGACAAACCTGTATCGGAAAAAAAATAAAAATGATAAAACGAAACCTTCAAAGCATTATTTTCCTGATAAAGATGGTTTTACGACCGTGAAGTCGCAACATTCTGTTCATCGACTTCGTGTTTTTGCAAGGGATTTATCATCAGACGAAGAAATGAATGCGCTTCATCCTCGCAGCTATTTTCCCCAATAAGAACACCGAATAAAAAATGAATAATAGCAATATAATTCAGTGGAATTGTAGAGGTTTAAGAAATAATTTAGATAAAGTAGCACTATTAGCTGTAGAGGTTTAAGAA
This sequence comes from Tegillarca granosa, assembly GCA_029721355.1. NCBI lineage: Eukaryota > Metazoa > Mollusca > Bivalvia > Arcoida > Arcidae > Tegillarca > Tegillarca granosa. Next base: position 28,949,623 of record CM056601.1, on the reverse strand, counting down.
ATAATTTATATAAAGTAGCACTATTAGCTAAAGTTTTTTACCCTGTAGCATTTTGTCTTCAAGAAACATATGTTAAACAATCGGATACTGAGTTAAAATTCAGATATTATAAACAGAATTTTTTTTCACCAAATACCGAAAGAGCTTCCGGAGGTGCAGCAATTTTTTTTAACGTAATGGCACTATTCATAGTCCAATCACTTTGACCACCAATCTCCAAGCAGTGGAAGTTCGCCTAAGCTTCAAATTACCATAACCTTATGCTCAATTTATATTCCTCCATCTTCTCCGTTACAGCTTGCTGATATGCAAAATTTAGTCTAGGTTACCTAAAACCATTTCTTTGAGTTGGTGATTTTAATGGTCATAATCCTCTTTAGGGAAGTCATCGACTTGATAATAAATGAAAAATAATGGAGACATTGCTTTCAAATAATGATCTTTGTATATTAAATGATGGATTTAAAACATATTTATCTGCTGCGACAGATACTTACTCATCACTAGATCGGTCAATTCTTTATCCAGATATTTTCAATGATTTCACTTAAAAAGTTCATGATGATCGTTGTGGAAACGGCCATTTTCCAATTATATTAGAATATACATCTGGGACAAACGATACTACAATCCCTAGATGGAATTTTACCAAAGCGGATTGGAATCAGTTTTGCAATCTCTGTGCAGAAAAAAAAATTTGTCGAGAGATTTGAAAAGGAAACCGATAAAATTTAGAGTTTTACTGATGTCTTCATAGACATTGCTAACACGTGCATTCTTGAAAACCTCTGCAAATCCTCGAATCTATAAACCATGGTATAATGACGAATACAAACAAACTCGGAAAAAAAGAAACAAGCTGAGAGACAAGTTAATAATCTAACACAAAATAATTTACAGTTTCTCCGTATTTTTCGTGCAAAAGCTCGAAGAACTGCTGAAAAGTGCAGAGGAGATTCTTGGAGAAATCATGTCTCCAAGATCAATTCTTGCACCCCATTATGTAAAATTGGAATATGGTGCGTAAAATTAAAAGTAAAGGTTCTTCCGATAATGTTAAATACCTGAAAATTAATGATACAATTTTGACATCTGAAAAAGACATTTCTAACAAAATTGCTGAGACGATATAAAAAAATTCGTCTTCAGCTAATTACACTTCAGAATTTAAAAAATATCAAAAGATCCAAGAACAAAATAAATTTCCTTTGAATCGGACAATATCGTGCATTATAATGATATATTTTCATATGAAGAACTTCAAAATGCACTTTCCAAAGGACATGATACGGCAGTTGGCCCAGATGATGTGCATTATTAACTTCTTAAAAATTTGCCTCCTCAGTGTCTTTTCACTCTGTTAGATATCTTTAATAAAATTTGGCAGAGTGATACTTTCCAATCATCTTGGCACAAAGCAATTGTAATTCCTATTCCTGAGCCTGGTAAAGATCACTCTGATCCATCTAATTATAGGCCTATCTTTTTAAGTAGCTGCGTTTGTAAAACCATGGAAAGAATGATTAATAATAGACACGTTTATTATCTTGAGTCTAACAATCTTCTCACTCATATTCAATGCGGTTTCAGGCGCAACAGAAGTACCTTAGATCACCTAGTTCGACTGGAGTCGTTCATAAGAAATGCCTTTTATAAACAACATGCGGTCTCAATCTTTTTCGACCTAGAAAAGGCATATGATACGGCTGCATGATATAGGTTTGAGAGGCCATACTCCTAGCAAAAGTTTTAAATAATAATATAGATGGGTCTCTGTTCGTTGATGACTTTGGCATCTTCTGTAGAGGGACGCATATGCATGCGTTTGAAAGGCAACTACAGCTTTGCCTTAACAAAATTCAAAAATGGTCATTGGATCACGGCTTTAACTTTTCTAAAACAAAAACATGTTGTATTCATTTTTGAAAGAAGCGTAAACTTCATAATGACCCGGAGCTGTATATCAATGACAACCTGATCAAAGTTGTAAAAGAAACTTAGTTTAAAGGAATTCTATTTGATTCAAAATTAACTTTTATCCCTCATAAAATGCCTTAAAGCTAAATGCCTATAGGCATTAGATATTTTAAAAGTTTTATCCAATACAAATTGGGGTGATGATCAACCTACATTATTTCATTTGTACAGATTTCTTATTTGATCGAAACTTGATTATGGATCCATTATTGAAGGGTCTGCTCGCAAATCATATTTGAAAGACCTTGACGCAATTCATCACCAAGGTCTATGTATTTGCTGAGAAGCTTATAGAACGTCTCCAATTGACAGTTTCTATGTTGAGGCTACTGAGCCTCTATTACATTTTAGGCGCATTAAACTATCTCTGCAGTATGTTACAAAATTATATGCAAATACAACTAATCCGGCATTTGATTGTATTTTCCATCCTCCTTATCAAGACCTCTACAATAAAAAGGTCAAGGCTATTGCACCTTTAGATATTCGTTTAAAACAAAAGTTGGAAAAATGTGGATTACACTTCAATCTAATTCAAAAGCACAAATTACCAGATGATCCTCCTTGGCTTCTGGATAAACTGAAAGTCAATCTGGATCTCACAAAGTTTAAAAAGTCGGAAACAAGTGAAGAAGTTTACCAGCAGGAATTAGCTCACATTAGATATACACGACTGATTCCTGCTGTTATAAGACCGGAACTTCGAGAATGGTTTTCAATATTGAAATCGCCTCATACTAATTTTTAATATGTTCTGACTCTTTATCAGTCCTTCGGGCAATAAAGAGCAGAAAATTAGATCATCCTCTAATTCGTGAAATTCTGGAACTTCATACATCTATTACACATGCTGTTTCAGATTTTAATACAATTATTAATTATTGTTGGTTGCCTAGCCATGTTGGTATAAAAGGCAACAGTAAAGTCGATTAAGCTGCTAAAGCAGCATTATCCAAACAAATAATTACTTCTTTTGTTCCTTATACTGATTTTAAGCCATTGATATACAATTATATCAATAATCAATGGTCAAGTCATTGGAAAAGCCAAAAACAGAATAAGCTTCATTCATTTCAGCCTTGTCTGGGATTTATACCTTAATTCTAGAACAGTAGGCGTGATAGTATTGTTCTTCGGCGCTTTAGAATCGGCCATGGTTATTTTACACACTTATTGATTTTAAAGGGTTAACACCCTTCATAATGTGTCCCTTGTCGAAGTCAACTAACTATTCAGCACATATTGCTGGATTGTGTTGACTTTGCAGATACAAGGGATACATTATATTCAGCATCATCGATGCAAAATCTTTTTAGTAATGTCCATGGACAAAAGATTTTAAACTTCCTTCGGGAAATGAACTATTTTTGTTAAATTTAATTGTTTTGCTATTTATTTTCCAGTGTTATAAATATAATTTGTGTGTAATTTTACTGGTATTTATTAGTTTACTTTTATATTATTATTTTATAATACAAATACATTTACCTTTATTTAGATTTTTATTGATATTATTGTATCTTCCACATTTTTCTAGTCGCGAATAGCTGCAAAATTGCTAATGCGGCTCAAAACATTATTTCACTCACTCACTATAACGCCTTAATTTAAAAACAATAGCAGTACAATCCATGGGTCTCTCTTAAAAGAAAGACCATAAATAACATAGAGAAGAAGGATGCAGCAGCTGAAGGTAGTTAATTTGTGTTAATGGAATTTCTAGAAGAATGATAATGTTAAAAAGTCTTTTCACTTCTAAATTCTAAATTATTTGAAGCCATAGCAGTTTCACTAAAATTGATACGTTCCAAAACACCATTTTAATACGGAAAAATCATTACTACATCATAAAAAATCTCATAAATTTTCCTTTTATAGCATATTGTTATATTGAGCGATGATTAAAAAAACGATATATAATTAAAAAGGACCTAATTTGTGCATGAATGTATTAGTAAATATTATTTATTTGAACCTTGTAACGTATTTGTTTTCTGGGTTTTTCCTACGTAAAAAAAAATTAAACAGTGAAAAAACAAATAATAATTTTATGAACAACTTACATAACCAAGATTCTTTCAAATTCTGTTAATCAGGAAAAACTTTATTTTTATTGCTCAAAATCTGACGTATATGTTAATGGGTATGAAAATCAATTGTCAAAACAAAACATTTTTAAAAATTGTTGGTTCTGCCATGTTAAAGATTAAAACAAAGACTTACAATAGGTGCATGTTATAAACTGGTCTTATTTTTATATATTATTTTTAATTTCTCTATAAATTTGGTTTTGTAGCTAGCTAGACAGGGGTCGAGTACAGTTTCGGGGCATCCGGCCTCATTTTCTCAATGGAAGTTCACGTGTATATAACTAAATTACCCAGTATTCAACGTTTTAACTTTGCTCTTTGGGATTGTAATTTGGACATGGAATGGTGTCTTTTTGTTTTATTTGATCCTAAACATCAAGCATACTCATTACGCACGTGCTTGAAGCCTTCAGTTAATTTTACGGATGTGTCAAGAATATTTTGAGAAAATGGCGATCTAGTCTTAACGCTGGTGATGTGTATTGATTTATTATTTATTAATTGCATGGCGTTTTACGTCCATGTCAAAAAAATTCACTTATATTGAATCATCACCAGCTGTAGGTGAATTGTAGTGAATATTTCATTGACATAAAACATTTGACCGAAACATAAATGTTTTGATTACGTATTATAAATTATATACTAAATACCTTTTTATAAACCAATAACAGCGGATTGTTTTGGTCCTTCTGAATGTTGTATATCGTATATCCCAAAGTTCCATCACCTTTTGAACTGAAAACGTTCTTATCATTTAGACGGACATCTCTTATGTTTTTCATTACTAAGCTGGGATTTCTTCTATATTCTTCACAAATGCCGCCATTTTCTCCACAAAGCATTTTTAAAGATACATCAGTGCCAAACAATAGCGATTCTACAGCCCGCATCATATAAGGAATCCAAGGATCTAAAGTACCAACGCTAGTCAACAAATCAGCATCATTGCATTCTCTTGACATAGTTTTATCAAAACTCCAAGGAAAGTAACAGTTTAGTCTTTTCTGAAAGAAGTCTAGCAGCCACGGGTTCTGCTCTGTTACTTGCGGTTTTTGCCGCTGAAGAAATAACTCAAAATCTGGATCTTGTTGCAAATACTGAGAAAAACTTATCGAGCCTTCCAAGTTTAATTTTAAATAGTCAGAGCGACTACCCCATGCTTCAGTTCCAATAAAAAGAAATTCTCCAGCTGTCATTTCTTCGTTAATAGATTTCATTACCGCAGGTCCAACATGTGATCTTAATATAACAAAAACTACCCTTGCGTGTGGTTTTTTTCTTAGACGTGGTAATATGTTATAGTATGTAGACCCTTCTGGAACCTCTATTGGTGTTTGTGCAATGCATATACTATATTTCCTAACGAACTCCTGAATAAAAAGTTTTCCAGCTTCACCATATTCCCCTGAACTATATATTATCTGAACGTAATTAGCACCAATAAGCTCCGCCATTTGAACCATTCCTTCAGCTTGCTTTGCCATTTCCATAGAAACACGTGCAAAAAAGGGAAATTTATTTCGGTCGGTTAATAAATAAGTTGTTGAAGCAAAACCAACCTATCGAAAAAAAAAAAAAAACAAAACTCTTAATCAAAAATTTTATTGAAGTCATTTTTTTAAACTTCTGACGTCTTTTTTGATTTCTACTTTGGCATTTATAAAAAATAAAACAATTCGCAGATAAAAACTTAAACTTGAAGACAGCAAATGCAATCAAGAAGAAAAAGAAAGCAAAACAAGAATAGAAAACACACATAACAAGACAGTATAAAAAATCACCTCTGATCTTGGACTGAAACTAAAGTGGTTGCAAAATAGTGTTCATATCATAATTTTTTTTTTTTGGGATATAATTTAATTTGATAATCATACTTGAAAAACACAGGATGACGGATTTGCACATGGATTGGTATAATTGTGTTTTATTTCAATATATAAATATATATATATATATATATATATAAACACATTTGGAGTAAAGCAAATTAGAAAAGAAATATTAAAAAAAAATAAAAAAAGTGGATTTAACTGAAAACAAGTAACAACGAACAAAAAAGACATTTTAAAACTCAATAAAACTGGGACCACTGAAGAAAATATTACCGATTTTAAATCAGTCTCAAATGTATACATTAGCAAAGTCTCAGATCAGACCTAATGGAGGTTTGAACCCACGATCTCCCACTTACGGGGCAAGGTCTCTACTTACTGAGCTACCACAGTGGTATTGTTAAACAAGTGCAGATTCTTAGTTGTTTACCAAATTGCCTTGAGAAAGGTCAGTGTTTTGACTAGGGGTTGTTTTATATATCAGAAATAACTGCCTCGGTGTAAGAATCTTGAAACAGAACGTCAAAACCTAATATCGTTCGAATATCGAATCTCAATTGACACTTTACCTCGTAATATGTCCAAAAAATGTTTAATGATTCATGTATTGAAAATCCAACATTTAAAATAAGATCAGGTTGATATTTTTTACAGGAAATCTTAAAAGGTTTACACATTATTCAACTATTATTTGATTTCTTAGGTCTTTTTTCAAACTTTTATATATCTATCAAAATTAATTATTCAACCGACCAGAACTTTTGTAACCTATTTCAAATATTCTTACATGTGGATGTTTCAATGCTCCTGTTACTTCGGCAAATTTAACTGTACTTGAACTTCCAATATCTCCAACAAATCCGAGAATTCTTGAATAAATATCATTATTTTCCTGCAAATTTAAGACCTGTCTCTGTATTAGAAGCGGATCGTTGCATGTATCAATAACTAAAACGCCTATTGTTTTATTTAAAAATGTTTTGCTGTATATGCTTTTCTTTTGATTAAACTTGTTCACTATATACACAGCTCCTAAGGCTAATTCTAAACCAATTGTTTGTCTAATTTCACTACAACTTAAAAAAGTTTTGCCTTTATCGTGAATTGAAATTTCAACAACTACAATGTAATCTCCAGGAATGTAGAAAGTTCTTTCTTTAATTTTCTGGCACTTTTTACATTGTTTACCTGCTTCACACTGAGCTACTGGAAACTGGAAAATTTCAGATCCATCTGCTTTGTAGAATTTTAAATTATTTTTAAAAAGCTCCAAAGTTTGGTTTTGGAAATGACCAACCTAAAATATTATCAACAAAATCGATGTTAGTTAATATTACATATTAATTTTACATTTAAACATTCAAAATTAGTCATTATTTTCTCTTTAATATAAAAAAGACTTAAGAAGTGCTGAAAAAAGAAAAAATACTGTTTTTCAGTATTTAAAAAATAACACAAAATCATATGTTCAACATACACAGAACTTATTTATCAAAATCAAATATAAATAGATTTAAATATCATAAATAAAATCTTTTTAAAAAATGTTATAAAGGCATGGATTGAAGTGAACATGTATGGTTGCGGACGTTGGCAATAATCATTGCAACCGAAAACACAAAATAACTAATTCAACAATATATATATATATATATATATATATATATATATATATATATATATATATATATATATATATATATATAACTTCGTCGTTACCCCGAATACCCCGGATAACTAAAAGTGATATTTTTGTCTTCATCTTTCCTATAATATCCTTTGTAAATAAACCTCGATGGCTCGAACCTCGTTAACTTGAATACCCCCTCTGACAAGAACAATACATATTTTTTTCAAAAGTATAAAGTTAATGAAAATTCAACTTCTTTAGCTCGAAAACAATTTTTTTCAGAACAACATGCCGCCTGGGACATTATAAACAAAATACATACAAGCTGAAGCCATATTACAGACTTCCTTAAAAGTAATAGAGTGGAACGAAACGACAAGTTTAGACAGTTGCCTAAAATGCTGAATGCTCCTGGATATTATCAACCAAATGAGACAGTGTTCGATATACACGGTTCATTTATCTCTTAATCTGATAATCTGATTACGATTGATAGGTAAAACAACTTAGTTGCCTACGTTTGATAATTGCTCATAATACTTAGTATTTTGTAATTTACATGTCATTGGAGAATGTAGATTAATGTGAATTATTGTTATTTCCTGTAAATAAAATGATCGCTAATAACTGGGAATTGTATTTGTTTTACTTGTTTATACATCACCTTGTTTAGTTTTACTTGTGTAGTTAGAATAAAGTAAGTTTATTTTGTTTAATCACTTGTTAAAATTAGAATAAAGTCCCTTTTTTTAGCGCCGACAGACTGCAGGTCAACATTTAAGTTTGAAATCATTATCAAGCTATCATAATGAATAATAAATTAATTGAATTTTTAATTGAGACATTTCATTCTCTATGATGTTGATTAAATATTTCGTGATAAAAAAATGAAATTTTACTTCGGACTTTTCATTATTTGACTTTTAAGTACATGACATGTATAACAAATTTAAAGATTATTGATAACCTGAACTTCCGGTCGAATCTCGATGTTTAATCTCTCGAACCACCAGATAGCTCAAAAATTTTATGCGAAGTTTTTCTGTATATTCATTTTCCGTGTGGAATTCCCATTTTTCTAAGTATGAGAGCCTTTGCATTGAATTTATATAGACCATAAATCATAAAAGCAACGTGACTCCTTCTATGAAAACCTATATATTGCAGTACATAATCCGGAACTTCAATATAATAAGAAAACAAATCTGCCACGTCACATTTGTTTACATTCGCGACAAGGCCAAGAAGCGCATTTAAGAACTATTATAATTTATAAGACCTTCAATTGTTTAAAAACAATGAAAATAAATAAAACTTTAATATTAAAAATTATTCTTTTTAATATTTAACGAAAATATAAGAAGTCATCTTCATGGTCAATATGAATACAAACATTTTAAAGACAAACCAATGATAACGCTAAAGCGCATTATTTAGATTATTCAGTTTGCTTGTGAAGTTAACTTTATCTTTTTTTTATTGTGTTCCCTTTACACTCAGTGTTAAGTACTTTTTCACGAAAATGCCTTTTTACCGTTTAAAATATACTAGCAAATGAGTTGCCCTTCTGTCGCACTGGCCTTACTTCTTTAGTTGAATTCGTCTTATACCTATTTTAACAGCTTTCATATGCTTCTGGAATGGTTATTTTTACCCTGAGTGGTATATTTGTGTTTGATTTTAAGATGTATCGTCATTTTTTCATATGCAAGCTACAATGTCAGTGTGAACTTATCTGCTTACGACCAAATTCAAGTTGGTGTTTAAATTATAATTATTATTCGGATTGAATCTTTGGATTCATATATTTTCAAATGTTTGGATAATCTTTTTATATAACAATTTTGTTGGTTCCTAGTGTCACTGATGAGGAATTAATTTTCAAAATGTGCATATATGGCACAGCAAAACAAAGGTATTTTTGTTAAATAGATAATCTAGTTATATGTGTTTGCTATAGATAAAAGGTTGTCAATCTGGTCCATCAAACAATAAATTTCAATATAAAAATAAATTTTTACCTTTTTGAAATCGAAGTTGTTTCCTGAAGATGAGTTTATCATTTGGTAATTATACACACCATACACTGGACTGTTTCCAATCTTTTTGTTTTCAAATTCCGATTCCTGAGTCTGATAGAGACGTGATAAATTGAATTCTTCCAAATCGTTAACCAAACTGTATTCCAGATTATGAAGTTTATTGTAAAAATAATTTAAAGCAACTTCGTTCAGTCGTTGGCAGATTCCGATATTATTACCACATTTTTCACCATGTATAGTTTTAATACTTTTTGTCATAGCAACTGTTGCTTCTATCGCATAACTTACAAAAAGAGACTGTCCTTTAATTTGGTTCAATGCATTCGCTGTTAGCTTCGCACATTGATGTTTGAATTTGGTCTGCATCACAACCGGAGATTTGTTCAAACAATTCAAAAAGCCAACTATTCACTTTAGATTCTTGTATAAGTCTACTGTTATTTTGAAATATTTCTAGCCAATGCTTGGAAAAACTAATAACATTTCTTTTAATCGGACTAAGGAAAATTGATCCTCTGCCAACTCCTATTCTTTGCTGATTATTTAAAAAAATACTTTTTTTCATGGCTACACTATTTGAAAATAAAAACACAGGGGAGTTTATCGACAATTTTCAATGCATCTTCTACTAACAATAGCGTGTGAGCATGTACTCGTGCTTCCAATGAAAATCACTCCACGTATTGCAGAATCTTCTTGCACCGTTATATTGAATAAAATTTTTCGTATTTCATCTGGGTTTACGCCATTTCCGTCATAATTGATTTGATGTAAAGCTTGAACACATACACCATGTGTAGTAACTATATTTTTAATTATTCGGGCGTAGTTCGTAGTATAAGCATCACTTTCGTGAATAATTGCGATATAGGTCCAGCTTAGTTCAATAAATAAATCTTTAAAAACCTGTTGATTTAAAATATACTGTAAATATTCATATTTCAGACAACAAGACGTCTAGATAAGCTTTTCTACGTTTCTGATATATTTATTGAAAACAAAGTTTTAAATACATGTTATTGAAAAGTGCTCTAGAAAAGGAAGCTGCAATAAGGACAATTTATTATAGCTTGTTCTAAACAATATGATGCATTATTTGCAAAATAAGCTTACACCAAAATCGAAACTTTTTTTAAGGACAACATGCTTTAAAGCTGCATTAAGTTTACCAATTTTCTGAAATTTTTTTGATTTTCTAAAAATAATTTTTTTAAAAGTAGATATTTTCTAACCACGATCCGTGACATCCATTTTCCAAAATTTCATTCCTTTTAGCTGTAAATAAACGGAATCCTCTGACCGGTTGGTCAGTGTTCTACGATGGTAATTATGAGCTTGGAGCATGCGCACGGATGTACGGAAAAGCCTAGAATCGAAAATGAAACATGACAGATTGCATTAATTGTAATTCATTAATATCCAGATTCATTTGAAATGGTGTTATTTATCCCTTACTAAGTCACAAATGACAAAATCAACGAAGTTCTGTGTTTAATTTATCGTATTTCAACATTTTGAAAGTCGTGTTTTGATGACGTAACCATGTTCTAATATCAGATCCCAAATGCTGCATTTATTTGAGCTTTTATCGCAGCACCAAGTGTAACATTGTTCATTAGGAACATCATTTATTAGATTAGCACCGTTTTAATTTTTTCTTTGGAAAACTTAATGCAGCTTTAAGAACCCCAGGCTTTACCTACTCAAGTAAATTTACAAACAAAGATAATCATTGTTTAATCATCAGTCAGTTTTTTTTCAATTTGTAAACGAGAATATTATTTAAATGATATGTTGAGACTTTAAGTCTGCCACGAACCCTACACGACAATCAGGCCGGTTTTAATTCCGGCTTCAGTGACCTAGACCATCTTGAATTACCAAAAGCCCATTGTCAAAAGGTGTTGGCTATCGAATTGTAATGATAGATTGTTTAAAAGCGCATCTGATTAAAATGACATTTAAGCATTTTGGTAAATATCCTAGTGTCGCTACCGGTTAGGTTGAGGCTCATCTATATGCTTAGTCCGAATTTTCTCTGACCCTACACACTTTATCCCTGGCGACTTTGTGTAGGGTCAGAACAATTTCTGTATCAAAAATCCGCGATTTCCCGAAAACAACAATTCCATTAATATTTTAGTCTGAAGCTAAATAAGGAAGCGCCCCGTCCGACACTGGCTGGTATCAGAGTAATCACAGGTTTTTGATATAGAAATTGTTTTAACCCTACATAGCCGTCAGGCATAAAATGTGTTAGGGTCATCCGAATTAACAAATTCGCCGTGACATATGCTAAGCGACTGGATGTCAAAGAAAATACGTTCAAAGTTCCAAAGTTGCATTTTGTTATCAATGGTTTTAGATGTTACATAACCTGACCTGTAGCTCCACGACGTCTGACGGAATAGTGCTAAGAAACAAAGGATATCTTTTTTTGTCATCAAGATCGATCGATGTGACTGAAAAGCCGACATGTGGCAGTTTTTCTTGCGTTGGTAGAAGACTTAAGATTTGCGACACAACTTTAGCTTCCTCATCATGCTCTGGGCCGATAATGCCTGAAAGAAAGGATGATTCGCTATAAGTCTTACAATCTGTCTACAAGATGTCAAGAGTTAAAATTACACTGTTTGGCGCCTCTTTACGCAACATCGACTCGAGGCCACATAAGATTAAATATTTGCCTATTTGACATATATTTGCGTTTCAAACTCATGAAGTACGTTTTAAAAGAAGTTTGTTTTAATAATATGTTGTTATTACTTATAGTTTTTTACTTGCAACTGAAAGAATACTGATAAGTGAAAACGTAACGTATACGTAATAAAGGCATCTAAAAATTGTGTAATTTAGTCATTGGTCATTTTTTCACTATTGTTACCCGTAACTGTGAAGAGAAAAACACAGGAATTTTATCTGTGAATGAACTTAGTGCCTACATTACAGTGATACCAATCTCTTGTTTTACTTGTTCAATGGTGATTCTTTGTGTACTTAAAAATCGCAAGAGAATTGACCCATGGTCTGATAATTTTTTTTAAATGAGTATTTCAAGGAGGTGGCAATTCGAGCAAAGCCTGAAACGATAAAGAACGAGTGGTTCCTATTTTTTCCCGAATTGTTTGACGTTGGTTATGGATAAAAATAGTTTGCCTACAAATTTCGAAACTACTTGTTCTTTACCGTTTCACGTTTGGCTCGAATAGTCACTTCCGTCAAATCTAATGTAACACTTCAAACTATCACAACAATCCATTGACAAAACTGTTTTAAAAAATGACTGATTTAGGAATCGTTAAATTCAATAAATATATTTAAAGAAACAAAATGTAAAGAAAGACGCGGAAAGAACTTTTTTTCAAAATTATCTTTGACAAACTTTATTTTTCAGTAAAGAATGATATAAATTTTTATAAAATTTGTTAAATAGGTCAAATTTACCTTGAGAGAAAAACATAATTACAAATATCTGTGATTTTCACAAGTTCTTCAATCAAATTGTATTTACACATCTTACTTTAATATTTGTTAATTTTGGATTTATAACTTTTTTTAAAAAAGGGGAAAAAAAAAAAAAATATCTTTTCTCAATGTTTTCAATACAAAAAAATATTGTGTAGTGTGTGTGTGTGTGTGTGTGTGTGTGTGTGTGTGTGTGCTACACTTCAAAATACGCTAAATATGTCTACATACCTACTATTTTTATTGTACCATTTACATAATAAGGAACATCTTCATCGGCACAGTCTCTATTCTGATTGAGCAATTTGTTGGTAAACAGAACCGTATTTTCAGTTAAACCGCATGTTTTAAATGCCAACAGTCCCTTTGAAAAAAGTGCAATTAAAGTGTATAATTTTTAAGCATATTTAAGCACGACATTTGATTCACGAACTGTTTGTTATATAAGGCAAATTTTTATCTACACGTGCAACTGTTACAAACAAAAGTACTTAAGCAACACCTTTAGATACCTAATATATTTAGTGCAAGTCCAGAGTTCAGAACTCTTGATAACAGTGACACACAAACACACCGTAGTTATACCTTTTCAAGCCACAAATAAGTCTTATTTTCCATTGTTATTTTGTTCAATTTATTGTAATGTGTTCGTAGTTACATTCCTTTTTTAAATACAAATACATGGTATATATGTAAATATTTTAGCGGCAAATTTTGCCTTTTTGGAATAACTATGTCATCAACATGCAACATAGGGGCAACAAAGAAAATAGTAAATAGCACAAAAGTTAGCATTATCTATTACAAAATATCAGAAAAAAACATAACATAATTATGTTTAATGAATTTCGCAGTGTCACGTACAAGGAAATATTTAAAAGATAACTAACATATTCTATATGCATAGGACTGTTATTTGAACACATGCAAATATACTATAAGAAAGTATACGATAGTTTTATAATGAATTAGCCTACTACTATCTGTCTTACTTGTAGTGAATTTTACAGAGAGATGAAGATAAATTTTAAAATTAATTAAATATTTTCAATATTACTAAACCTTTTGGATAATGAACCGGTTGATTATTTATTTGCTATTTAACGCACAGAGTCTATCGACGTTTAATTGTTACCTTATAAATCAAACAAGAATTGCTGATATTTCCATATCTATCAAACATTTTTTGCGAGGCCTCATTAAGGCAGGGGATATCTAATTCGTCTCAATATAGAAATTTCGGGGTTTTCCATACAAGATATTCACTTATAAAGATCTCAAAGGATCTTTATTGTCTTAAAATAGAAGCATTATGACCAATTGAAAATAATACATTTACTGTGATCTATATAACTTTTAAGGATTATAATATGTGCTGCTTATCCCATACTGTCTGATCAACGTCTGTCGCGTAACACTAGTTTGTCAGTGTTTTAGGAGAGAAATTAGAAACATTGTATAATGTCACATACTGTATTGACGTATGCATTCTTCCGGAATAAGTATTTTACCATGTGTTTTACCATATTAAATCCGCATAAGAGTAAATTAGAACACTGCATTTTATACTCCAGTGAGATCAAATGTCTTTTTGTCAGTTAATAACGAAAAAATGCATACGTCATAACGGTTTTTGACATGTTACAAGTTTTTTTTATATATATCTCTTCTAAAACCTTATAAAACTTGTACGACGGTCGACGTGAATCAAACAGTAGGTTCGAAACCGATTTGGACATTTCCCAGAATAAGCAAGGTGTCAAATTACTAGTCAAAGATAAAACTCGTGCAGAAAAGTAGAAAAAAACTTTAAAAGGCTGTTGATAAAGCAAAGCAAATGTGTATTGCAAATCATTTATACTCATTTATGATACACGTTTTACTCTCCTACATGTATACATTACCTATTTTAACACCCGGTATATAATCAGCCTTGTTTTGATTGTCAAGGTGTATTACAAAGCATTTATGCTCATTTATGATACACATTTATTTCTCCTATACATGTATCCATTACCTATTTTAACACCCGGTATATAATCAGCTTTGTTTAGATTTTCCAGTATCCATCTTATAGCCTCTACATGCATAACGGAATCTATATCCATCTTGTCACATCTTCCGTTTGAGTTAGTCTGAATTGCGAACAAACCTCCGATATATATGTCGCCTTGTAAAACAATAGATTGACTCACAGCTATGGCACAAACTGGAAACAGTACAGCACATACGATTGTAATGAACAAGGGATTCATAATGTCGTAGTATCTGCCTAAAATGAAAGAAATAAATCAATGAGGTTTCGTAATGTTTTATTGGTAACATTTATCTACCGTTTCATTTTTTAGTAAAATGAGGTTTATTCTTTAGATAAGTTGTGTTCACAACAATGACAATATAAAAAATTGTCACATTGGAAAAGATAACAAATGAACATGCTTTAGTTTGTCGATATATACTTAAAACAGATTGATTTGGATAGAAAGTTTTGTATTTTTAACATATATATCTTAGTAGCTTAAAAGGCTACATTTTTCGTTCTATTTCTTTTTTAATTACTTTAAATTAGCGACAAAAACTACACAAAATATTGGTATTACAGTTATTCTATATTTAAAGTCAGTACTAGGTCATGAGGTGTCAGTAGTATTGCAAAAATATTACAATGATAAAAAATAAAGAATTTGAATTCTGCAATAGCAAATATACGGAAGCGTATTAGGCTCACCTGCGAAAATATTTTTCTCGAGAGTGAAAATATTTTATCTGGCGGCCGCCATTTAATTATCTGGCGGCCGCCACTTATTTATCTGGCGGCCGCCACTTAATTATCTGGCGGCCGCCACATATTTATCTGGCGGCCGCCATTTAATTATCTGGCGGCCGCCACTTTTTTATCTACCGGATTATAACATGTCGGTCAGTATTGCCGAAGCTACGAAAGCTTGTAAGTGCCATTTTATACACTAGAAAAAATTACTAACTCGTTTAAACAAGATAACTATCTCGTTTAAACAAGATAATTATATCGTTTAGACAAGATACTTAGTCGTTTAAACGAGTTAATATTTCATTTTTATTCTGGTATATTGACGAAAGCAGTGATAGTTAAAAGCAGTAGTAGTAACTGACCACATATAGCTGAAGCTGGTTACTTGTAGAAGAAAAGTTAGCTACTAGTATCCAGTTGAACGATGATTAAAAATACAAAAGTAGCAATTATTTCTAGTTAGCTTTTATTGATTAAAAATAATATGTAATTGTTGTTTATTTGATGTTATTTAAGTATCTGTGGCTATCTCGGATATTTGATGACTAACCAAGAGTATTCACCACAAATTTGGTCTTACTATTGCTTGGTGAAAATCGGGGTTTTTCAGATAAAAGAGTTGAAATAACAGACCTTTTTTGCATATGTTCAGAAAACCGAGACAACATAATATTTATTACAGAAAATCAAAAGAGGCCCATGGACCTTAAGCCTCACCTGGAGATATGTCCAAAATTGTTTTCAAAGTGCAATAGGTACAAAACTTTTCAAGTTTTCTCAAGCTTAGAGATGCCAAAATACTTAATCAGAAATATCCAGCGACATTTCAGTTATAAGTATCTAATGTGTATGTAGTAACTAGAGTACACTGAAAATTTTTCAAAAAATTAACTAATTCAAAAATTACACCCAATTAGCAATTTTTCGAATCGTTTAAATCACTGGAATGATAAAATAAACTTTTAGAGAGATCAATAAGAACTGTAAAAGAGTTCATAAATACCGTTTTATATCACCCCAGTCACGATATTTGAACTTATATTGATTCAGTCAGTTTTGGAAGCTGGTGTAACCTGTAGTTTCCAGAGAAAACCATAGACTTTTAAAAGCAAACTTATAAGTTATAATGAATTAGGATCTCCCCAAGAGAGATTAAAGTCTAGGCATTTGGAGAAACTGTGATCAACAAGTGTACACACGCACTTCAGACCAATTAATAAAAGAATTTAGAAGTTAAACTAATAATTTGTGATACAGTTTAAAATATTTGTGTATTATGTCACTTTTGGAAAAACTGATTTTTTTCAAATGAATAACCATTTTTATGATATGTTCATGCTCGGAACATTTCTAGACCTATTGAATAAAAATATGATATTTAAAGGGATTGAAAAAAAATTCAACGAAATGTCGTACTATAAGTGAATTTTCGATAGAATGTCGCATTCTATCAAGTGTCAGTTCGACGAAAAGTCCATTCGACGAAATGTCCATTCGATGAAACGTCGTGCACCAGAATAAGACTACATATTCATTCATTGTTGTTACTGTCGTGGGGGCTTAGTTGTAGAGGGTCTGCCTTAAGAGCGAGTACCACCTCTGTGGCTCATTGGTAGACTGTCTGCCTCGACAGTCATGGGTTCGAAGTGTGGCTGGGTCATACAAATGACTTTGAAATTTGAAATTTAGACCAGTTCACCTGTTGCCAGGATATTGAACTGAGGGAATGGTTTACTTGTCTGCGGCATACTGACTCGGTGAGCCAGCACCTTATAAAAAAGACACCGCGAGTTTGTGCTAGTACACAACAGACCAGGCAACACAAATGCACACCACACACTGACATGCAATTGTACTTACTTTAATTTTTACATGTACATTTTACATGAATAACACAAACATAAACTGTCATAAGGATATTCTTAAAAACATATAGCTGAAAATTTGCTGACTTGACATTTGACAACATTTTAACCAACCAGTCTTATTGCAACTAAAGGGGGTCAAAATTTTGGGTGGTGGAAGACTTTAGTCATTGTGCTTGCCACAGTTACAACTCAGTTTGTTTTGCTTTTCTATTCATAGTAATGTTTGTCAAATACAGGACAAATATATGAATGTTAATATATGTAAGAAAAAAATTCAAGCCGAAAAAAGGAACCCATAGAAATCTATACCTAAATGTAACCCTCCCCTGTCGAATCGTTAAGCGTATATGTGCGTATTAAAGCTTTTATGGCTGATATTTGATATCAATGTACACAAAATAAAATATTATTGATCATGATATAAATAAATACTGAATATTTTTGGAATAAATATTCAGCTACTCGTACTTAATTTGAAATATTATAAAAATCTATACTTTAATCGGATTGCGTAAGCGTATATATGTGCGTATGAAGACTTAAATGTTAGAATATTTGGCATCATCGGAGCAGAATTGAATAACGTTTTTAATTATTACAAAAAGTGGGTGATTTATTAAAATCATGATGTACTGGTACACGAAAACGAATGCGGAAGTGATATCTGCGAAAGCCGTGATTAAAACCAAACTTCACACTGTAAACATTTGTTTGTTTCTATAAGTAAATAAAAACTAAATTTTGTAACTAGAAATAATTGCTAGTTTTGTATTTTTAATCATCAAGTACTGGCAACTAGTAGCTAACTTTTCTTCTACAAGTAGCCAGCCCCAGCTATAAGTAGCCAGGTACTAATACTGCTCTTATCTATCACTGCTTTCGTCAAAAATTACCAGAATTACAATGAAGTATTAACTCGTTTAAACGAGAAAATTATCTTGTTTAAACGAGCAAGTATCTTGTTTAAACGAGATAATTTTCTTGTTTAAACGAGATAATTATCTTGTTTAAACGAGAAAGTATCTTGTTTAAACGAGATAATTATCTTGTTTAAACGAGTTAGTATCTCGTTTAAACGAGATAGCAATTTTTTTCTAGTGTATAAAATGGCACTAACAAGCTGTCGTACGAAGCACATAATTCTGAAGATATTGTAACATTTCCTGATCAGAAAGCCCGAGACTGTGAAACAATATTATAGCCACTTCCATGGCACCAAATCAGAGACAGAAGGCTAGATCAAATTAATAATATGGCGGCCATCAAAATAATGATCTGGCGGCCGCCAGATAATTAAGTGGCGGCCGCCAGATAATTAAATGGCGGCCGCCAGATAATTAAGTGGCGGCCGCCAGATAATTAAATGGCGGCCGCCAGATAAATATGTGGCGGCCGCCAGATAATTAACTGGCGGCCGCCAGATAAAATATTTTCACTCTCGAAAAAAATATTTTCGCAGGTGAGCCTAATACGCTTCCGTACAAATACCATTACCTTAACAGGAGTTATTCTTTAAATAGAGCGGGCAGTATAGGATTTAACAGTTAACTAAAATGGCAGGTGGCACTGGTAAAGAGGTGTTTATATAAACATGTTTTACTATAGTTGATCTCTATACAGATGGGATCTGTTTAGCATGTTCAACTATAATTCTTATGGACATACGGTCTTTAAATTTAGAAGGTGTAAATGTTGATGATTTATATAAATTTGCGGGTCTCGGTTTCACGATCACTTCTTAACTAAGATTAACCTTAATCTGTCAAATTTAAAATCTAACTGTTAAGATATACAGATAAGACCTCACGCGCGCTACAATTCGGGCCAACGAGCTAGATTAATATAAGTTGCACAACTTGTTTCTAAATCGTTGTAAAAGAAATAAAGTTTAAATTTATATACAGATATGTAAAGGTGTCGTTTTAAAATTAACTTCACGCTTATTGCATATATATTCAAATCTGTCAAACAATATTGTTAAAAAAGATTTAATTTATATTTAGAGAAAAATTTAAGTTAAGAAACGATTGTGAAATTGGGGCCATTTTGTAAATAAATATATCAATTGTTTCAATCCTAAATCTCTCAAAAACACTACTTTTGAAAACAATGTTATTAAGTAACAGAAAGAATGGATTAGATTAATAGTGTTTTACAACCCAGTCAAGATCTTTTTATTTATATCGAGGCGGTCAGTTCTGGGATAGTGGAGAAAACTTTCGTGCCTTTACGAACCCACCGAACTTTGGCAAGCGACAAACTTTTTAACACAAGGATCTTTAAGCTGACAAACATTTTAACACAAGGATCTTTAAGAACGGGGTCTGGAAATGGGCTGCGAGATAAACAGTGATCTGTAGGCACGAGCTTTAGACCACTCGGCCACTGAGTTCACCAGTAAATGAAAGTGTCCAAATGTCTATTACTAATAAATTTTTGAACTTTTATTAAGTGTCCGTCCAAAATCGGTAAATTTATATTCCTTTTTCTGATATGTATTATGAAAATGTTATCAAATAGGTGGGGTAGACGCTTGTGATTTAAATGGGAGTTTCCGAAAGATCATTTGTTACAAGATGTTTGTTTTTGTAGCAATGAAAATTATTTAAAGTTTTAATTAGCATTTACAATTTTTAAATGGTTTAATTTTCACTTGGGTTTTATCCAGCTTACAACAAAGACAGATCCGAAACCACAAAATCATGTAACCATAACAGAATACTTGCAACTAATAAAGCATATCAATACTATTACACAGTAAGCGCTTTAACAAAATTTTGAAATCAAATATTTTCTAAAAATTACAATACTACATGTTACAAATCTCTCTCTCTCTCTCTCTCTCTCTCTCTCTCTCTCTCTCTCTCTGTGTGTGTGTGTGTGTGTGTGTGTGTGCGTGTGTCTGCCACTCCCTAAGTAAAATGAGTGAAACGTTGAACAACATTGAGTAAATATAGCAATTACGAATGATTATTTCATCATGATTACACGAGACATTTTCGGAAAATAATACAAATTTCACAAAATATAATCAAAAGGATAATAAATACTGTCGGTAAGTTTAAAAAAAATCGTGAACATGACTAATGTAACACAAATTAACGTTAAGATCAGAGTACTTACCCCGATGAAATACTACCATTATTGGTTTCTATGTAAAAATAGTATCGTGATTCATTCAAGCGTGTCTTTACTGTCCCCAATTGTTAAAGTTGGTTATACGCAATGTGCACTCAAGGTATGCTAAAGCTATCGTGTTTTCAATGACAAAAATTTTGTCAATTCTCTATTCTGAAAACGAAATACAATCTTGTGTTAATTATAACCAAGTGCCGACCGATGAAATCCATAATGTTGCAAAACTGTGATGGCCAAACAGATGACAAATGTCATGTCTAAATCTAAGTAATCCAACTTTAGAGCTCTCAAAAGGTTCATTCCACAATAGGCTTAAAACTATAGTCTGTTTTAAAGATAGAGATATCTGATATTTTAGGTACAAAAATATTATTTTCAAAACCTTAATACCAGAACTATATCATACAACAATTTGTATGCGATATTAAATCATTCAAATTTTTAATTCAGATTTTAAAACTCTCATATTGTTTTCTAATTATGAAAAACGTTATTTATAAGAATTTTTAAAAAAAGCACATGATAAATTAATAATTATGACCTTATAATAATCAAACCAACAATCTCTAACTTAGCAGACGGACCGTTATGTTAGTAGACAATAAAATATGATATTAGTATAAAAATTTGCAAATATAAAAAGTGACCAACCGGATAATCTGACCTATACCACTCTTATACCTTTTTTTTTTTTTTTGATCATTTAATGATACATGTATTAAAATTAAGTTAAACTTTTAATATTTCATGGGTAAAATAGCTAAATTTCCGCCCCTTGTTAGCGATATCTGCAGCTTTTCGGCAATAGCTATCCGTCTCTTGCCAGCTTTTCTACCACTCGACCCCTAATAACCTCTCGGTTCCTTAGCAGCTTTTAGGCCATTCGACCCCTCTTTAGCTCTTTTGATCACTCGACCACTCGTTAACTCTTGCAATTAAATGGTTTCTATCCGTATTTTAGCAGAGATAAAACTAGGAAAATGAACATGATAATAAAAGTGTCAACACGACCTTCAATAATAATAATAATAATAATATATCGTTGATAATATTGTTCATTCCGGATACAAAAAATATGATTGATTCTTGAATTATATATGTGTGTGTGTGTGTGTGTGTGTGTGTGTGTGTGTGTGTGTGTGTGTGTGGATGACGAGAAAAATCACTATTTTTGCACGATAATGTTGTTTTTTCCATTTTTATATGATGTTGACCAGGGGGAAGCTTTTATCGGTATTTTTCTTAATAAGCTTTCACCCTAGAACTCGCATGACGTTATTGGAACAGTCATCTTCATTATGACTCGGATAAGGCACAAATAATTATGAAAGCAATGGAATTTTATGGAACGACATAGCTGTCTTCAGGTCACGCTTCTTATAACATAAGGTCAACTTTTTATATTAAATGGTCATTTTGTTACAATATATGGTCGACCCTTTATATCAAATGGTCATTTTATTATAACATATGGTCAACTTTTTATAATAAATGGTCATTTTGTCAGCTCACCATGCAAAGCCACGGTGAGATTATGTTATGGTAAAGCGTGCATGCGTGCTTGTGTCTGTGCATTCGTAAACTTTAATCTTCGCTCTGAAACTAATTGGCCAATCCAAATGACATTTGGTATGGAAGGTCTTTAGTTTTATATTTAAAATTGTATCCGACATGTCCGTCTGAAATCCAAGATGGCTACTGTTACTATAAATAGCAAAAATTTATAAATTACCATTACATGTTTTTTTTTTGTACCAATTTCATTGAAATTTGAAACATAGGAAAAAGATGTCAAGGTTAAAACATATATAACGGGTTTTTCTATACAATTTTTGGTTTGCGCAGTAATTACGTAATATGCAAATAAGGTCTATCTTAGCTCAAAGCTTTAAAAATCGTCTTCTCTGAAAGTAGTAGAGTACTCGCGCAATAAGTGGGAAGACGTGGGTTCGAACCCCGACCGGGTCAAAGCCAAGACTTGAAAGTGGGTAGTGACTGTTCTTTCGCCAAGCACTCGGAATTACGAAATGAAAGTTACGGTTCTTCCGGATGGGAACTTAAAATAAACGAGGTCCCGTGTCAGGGTAGGCATGACACGATAAAGAACCCTGCTGTATAATGCCATCAGGCAAAATTTCTTCACCCCGTCTAAAGCTGGCGACGTGATGATATAAATGATATATTCTTGAATGGGACATTAAACACCAGAATTTATCTCAATCCTCTGAAAGTACATAACCATTTGAAAAGACATTTAGTGTGGAAGGTCCTTGGGTGGTATAGATTAAAAATTGTGTGCAATATGTCCGTCTGAAATCCAACATGGCTACAGTTACTATAAATAGCAAAAACCTATCAATGGCCATTAGGAGTTTATTTATGTACCAATTTCATTGAAATTTGAAACATAGAAAAAACATGCCAGAGATAAAACATTTGTAATATGTATTTCTTTATTTCTTTTTATTCTGGCAATTGTAACTTAATGTGCAAATAAGGTATATTTAATTTTTTAGCTAAAATTTTTAAAAACCAAGTGCAAAAAAAAAAAAAAAAAAAAAAAAAAAAAAAAAAAAAAACTGAGCAAAATAAAAAAGTCATTGTTCAAAATCTTGTAATACAAACCACTGCCGTTTAAAAATGATTTTAAATAAAACTGTTGAGAAATAAAGCCAGTAGACCGTCAACCTCACAAAAGACCCAAAAGGACCTGTACTGCTCAACTGGCAGATTAAATGCATTTTTTTATATTAAACATAGTTTTGATTCAAATTGTTTCAGTTTTGGAAATTCTTTTAAAAGATTCCCGTAATTAATGACTATTTTTCTGGTTTTGTTTAATTAAAATTTATGGCGATCGTCTTGGATTCAGATTCAAAATCACAAACTTTAATCAACTCTACCTAGGGACCTTCCATATCAAATTTGTTTTCATATAGTCAAGTGGTTTCAAACAAAAAGTTTTCAAAGAATCTGCAATATTAAGCTGCTAATTTACATATTGCGCTAATAACATGAAAATGAAAAAGAGTTACGCAAAAATCCGTCAAATATATTAAATGTCGAGGGTTCTATCCTGTATATACCGAATTTGGACCAAATTGATCTTTAAATAAATAATGGTCATTTGTCTTTTTCCCTATTTATAGTTACAGTGGCCATCTTGGATTAAGGATGAGATTGAAAATTACAAAATTTTATCTACTTCACCTACGGACCTTCCACAAAGGTTTGTATCGTGTATCTACAACTTTGTGTTATCAACTACAAATTTCTTTTTGTGTACACAGAATGGTTGCATCGAATATTTACAAGTTCATCTTATTAGCTTCAAATTTCTTTGTATGTTCACAGATGGTAGCACCGAATATCTACACGTTTAATTTATCAGATACATATTTTTCTGTGTGTCGAAAGTTATTGTTGCATTTAATATTTCCAAGTTCGTGTTATCAGCTAAAAATTTCTTTGTGTGTCCAAAGTTATTGTTGCAATTATTAATTTCAAGTTCATGTTATCAGTAAAAATTTCTCTGTGTGTCCAAAGTTATTGTTGCATTTAATATTCCCAAGTTCGTGTTATCAGCTAAAAAATTTTCTGTGTGTCCAAAGTTATTGTTGAATTTAATATTTCCAAGTTCGTGTTATCGTTTACAAATTTATTTGTGTGCCCAAAGTTATTGTTGCATTTAATATTCCCAAGCTCGTGTTATCGTTTACAAATTTATTTGTGTGCCCAAAGTTATTGTTGCATTTAATATTTCCAAGTTCGTGTTATCAGCTAAAAATATATCTGTGTCCAAAGTTATTGTTGCATTTATTATTTCCAAGTTCATGTTATCAGCTTAAAATTTCCCCGTGTGTCCAAAGTTATTGTTGCATTTAATATTCCCCGAATTTGTGTCATCAGCTAAAAATTTATCTGTGTGTCCAAAGTTATTGTTGCATTTATTATTTCCAAGTTTTTGTTATCAGTCAAAAATTTTCTGTGTCCAAAGTTATCGTTGCATTTAATATTCCCAAGTTTGTGTTATCAGCTAAAATTTCTCTCTGTCAAAAGTTATTGTTGCATTTAATTTTTCCAAGTTCGTGTTATCAGCTAAAAATTTATCTGTGTGTCCAAGGTTTTGTGGCATTGGACATTTCCGAGTTCATGTTATTAGCTTAAAAATTTTCTCTGTGTATTAATATTCATGATTGTACTAAATATTTCCCAAGTTCATTTCATAAGCTACAATATTTTTTGTGTGTTTAAAGAAAAATGCGAGAATTTTATCTACAAATGGTGCAAGATAATTCGGATACTCTTAATATAAATATAAATTTTGGATTAAAATGATGATTGGTCAAAATGTCTTGTACAAAATTTATTCCATATGATATAATTGATTATTTAATTGCAAAAAAGTATAGTTTTAGGCAAGAAAAAAATTTTGTTTATAAGTTTTATTTTTAATACGCCGCAAATATCTTACTTTAAAAGATGTAACTGTTGTTGGACGGCAAACACCATCTTCAGCCCCCGGCGCTGACTGGAAAACTTCATTACCATTGACTTAAATAACAATAAATATTTTACACCTGAAAGTTTTGAGTACATATACACGAAAGCCTATAAACATAAAATAACGTAGCATATGAAGCAGATTTTGGAAATCACGTGACGACCACTTAAGCTGCCATCTGTATTGTCTTTAAGTTGAAACTCATTCATAAACTTTTGCTTCTAATAAATATACAAGAGGCACAGACTGTTTTACTGAGCGTATCTGTTCGATTTGAAGAACTGAATAAATATGACGTGTCTTGTTTTCAAAAAAAAGTTATGTAATATATCTGTCAATCAGAAACGTTGGCAGTGCACCTGATGACGTCATACGCTGATCCCATAGCTAACGCCTTCATTCCCTGTCAAGGATATTTTGTTACTTCTCCAGTGTATGCCGGGATAAAGTTTTTGGAGTTTGCCTGAAAGAAAATAATAAAAATATCAGATAAATCAAATACAAAAAGACAGGAAGAAAGAAAGAAAGAAAGAAAGAAGAAAAAGAAAATTTGAAGATAATGCAAAAGATTATTTTTATTTACAGACTTTTTTCTATAATAGTTATAAGACATTTTAGGATATTTCTCTGCAGTTAATACCCAAACACAACATATACGCTAAGTGAGTATACCATTGAACATATACTCTACAAATTTTGGAATATTGTGTCAGAAAAAGGAAACTCATAAGCAGGTCTGTATAACATTTTCTTGTCTGGTGGTTTTAACTCCAGACCATAAAAAGGATTGTGGACATCGTTATGATTTGCAGCCGGTCCAACGTATTCTGTTTAACTGCTGTTTAAATGATCCCTGCAATCATATAATATATAAAATACATATTTCTGTGTCAAAGAAAAAGTAGTTGTTGGACGCAATGTTTTCAACTACGATTTTTTTTATTTCACTTTATTTTATTTAATAAAAACTCACGACGAATCCTAAACTGTGAATGCAGTTGATGACGTTGAGGAAGGGTCCCTTTCGGACTTCCCATAGATCACCACTCTGGAACTGGAACTCTTTTGCCAATCCATATTCTTCACATCCTTTGTTAAAATTTTCTATGTTTGTCATGGCTACGAAAGGGGACATGACTTTCTTTTGAAACGTAATTGGGCTCTTTCCATCACTTGCTAAAAGCTTATTTATCAATCTAAAATAATAAAAATAATAAAGTAACCAATTTGTTATTGTCACTTTTTAAAAAATATAATCTTTAAAGATATGTTTAAAATGCATACAAACAAAATATACGTTTCTTGCTATGATCAAAGCTATTAAAACACATCAATGCACGATGCTTACAACTCCGATTTTAAAAACGTTTAAATAATGCATTACACACACTGATGCAGTATTTTAAACACATACCAAAATCAACGAAAAGATCTTTAAACTGATGTTGACCGATTTCATTTTTTATTTTTGTTAATTAATTAATTAATTTATTTATTCATTTGACTTGAAATCGCTCAAAATAATTTATTTTTAATCAAATCAATGAAAAAACCAAAGAAAATATTTTGACGGAATACAACTTCAGAAACAGCGAGTGCATTTCAAAAAAAAGTTGGATGTGATCGGGCTAACACATTTACTTTTAAATAAACCGAAACTTGTTTTCGTCACTTTCAAGTGAAAAGAATTAGACACATTGTTTCAAAGCAACGACGACATGTATATCGCTATATATGCCTAATCAATTTTGAAACTCACAGTAGTGCAACCAAGTTTTTTTTATTTTCTTAAACATGTTACTGTTTCCTTTTTTTAAAAGATTATTCATGAAATATGTACGTGTCTATAACTTTGATACAAATATGGTGACGATATTGAAATCGAGGGGAGAAACAAATCGATCATTTGGATAGAACCACCACATAAAACCCCAATTTCGTTTTGATACAGAAGAAAATACAAAGCAAGAAGTACAAACATCAAACGATATATATATATATATATATATATATATATATATATATATATATATATATATATATATATATATATATATATATATATATTAATTTCATAAAATTTAAACATGTCTTTCAAAATACAGTGATTAACGGTATTTGTATTCATTTGCTTCTTAAAAATGTTATATTCAAATTGATGTTGCAATAAAACCTACTGAATTCGCCTATTTTTTATTCTGCCGAATTTATATCTCGAACATTGGGGATTGGTTTCTCTAGGTATGTCTACATAACTTATATAGCGTATAACAAAGGTCATATAATTCAAACACGAGTTATATATTGCAATATTGCAGCAGAATTTAACACTGTATTGACGTTTTTTATAGTTTCTCAACAAAAATTCAAGCATAGGAGCTTGTGCGATTCGTGACTTGTACATTTAAACAATATTGTGTAGAAGCATTACAACTTGGTTTAATTGTCTACTCTTTTTCTTAAATCGACGTAGCTTAATTAGATATATACAAATGTACACGTTTAATAGTTATTCCAGTTTCGCTATTTCCATTGTGTTGCAAGTTGATAGCTTATGAATATTATTTTTGTCAAGGATGAACTACAGCACATTCATTAATTGCTTTTTCGTTACTAAATCTATGAATACCAGTCTTTTAAAATACACTGAGACTCTAGGTTCTTATGATAAAGTTAAAAGACGAGACAGAAGCGTTTAAATATTGTACCATGGTCTTGGTTAAATTATTCATTACTATCTGGAAGAGATTTTGAACTATGAGCATTCAACGGACTTGGCTATGGAGATTCGACAATCATTTAAATTGACATTCTCTATAGAAATAGATATTCTCTTTACGATGACTAAATATGGCTATTAAAACCGTGGAGTATTCTCGAGAAAAATGTGCTTATATTTAAATTCAGTGGCCATTTGCCAATGTTAAATAAGCAAACCTACTACCGTAAAATTTTACCATTTGCCTTCATATATTACTGTCTAAAAAGATTTTCTATTATTCTTGATAGTAAAGTAGTTGGCTCAAAAGCTGTAGGGATATTTCAGGACATTTTGAGTATAAATACGTGAAGACATTTTTGTAATGAATGACATCGATATAATATACAACACTGGGTGACAAACAAAGCCGTTTATATACTGGATACAAAGGTATTTTCTGGTACTCTATCGCAAATGAAAAAAAAAACATGCAAAATCAAATTGAAATCAAAGCCTTTTCTGAAATTCTTCATACATTTTGTGTACAACATTGTTGATATAAACTATTTATAAAAATAAAAAAGATCTTTTTTAAAAAAGCTTATGCATTTTTAGATAATTGTCGAAGAATTTCATTTTCATCAATAATTTGAAATATTTCATATTTATTAGTTTTGGAAGAGAAGTTAGTTGGAACAAGTAAAAAGGATATACATTCAGATTGTGTCTAGATTTATGAAAAATTAACAAAAACTGTTTCATGTTCTATCTTAATTGCAGTAACATAAACGTAATTTAACAGTCGTTGTAAATTAATTTGCATTTAAGTTTTTTTTTCGATTTCTCTCCTGAACATGCATGGTCTTTCAAATATATAGAGGTTTGTGAAATGATATCTATATATATCGTGTTCAAAAACACAAAAGGTAAAAAACTTATATAAGGAATATTTTGTATGTGTCATAATCTGAAATTACTCACATCATTGAATACTTTATCTAACTGGCACCTGTTTACAAAGAAAAGAACTTTAGCTTTTCTCCGTAAAATTTTTAAACTGTTTTTAAAAATATAAATAATTCTACTTTTTCTACATGTTAGAATCCTATATAGAGATAACAAGTGAATATAGAAGGCTATAGCTACAAATTAATACGCATCAAATACGCAATAATATATAAAAGATAATAAGTATGAGCAATCACAAAGTATTTTACTTTTATAATCTTTTGGAAATATAAAAAAATATGTTATAAAACATATAGAGATATTTTAGTTTTTATAACACTAAACATTACACTTATTTTTGAAATTGTCTAAATTGTCAATGTTTATGTTTTGAGTCAAAAGTAATAAAATTGCTTTTATACATGATTGCTCAACTTTTTATTTAAAAAAGCTTTACCATAACGTGAAAGCAACAGATGCAAAACATAAAACACATAGTTTGTGATTTTTAAATAAAATATCTGTAAAGAACAACGTTTGCTTCATTTACAGTAATTTTCGGTAACTCGAACGTTGTATATCATTTTCGAATCCTTGTTTGTTTTATGTTAATATTAAAGTCTGTTAGTCTTTTGCACTTCGAGTTATCGAGGTTTACTGTATATGGAATGAGTAAAATGGTTCCATATTGAAAAACGTCCCAAAACCTTCTCCACCATGTCTTCAAATATTATAATTCATTAACTGATTGCTTTTGTACTGATTTTTCAAGTGCTATTGCTTACTTTTGATTTTTAGAATTGTTTTATCGTTATGCCTACGAACAAGTGACAAAGCGCCATACATATTTGCCCAATAACTGCCCAATCAACACCAATGTGTTTTACTGGATTTTAGAAAAATGTTACTGGACAAACTGCACTGATTGATATTTGCCAAGAAAGTAAAAAACAATTCCTTTTTTTATTTGTTTGAAATAAAACATTCACTTCGAAAATAAAAGATGATTTTAGATGAGTTAAGAGTTAACGGCTTCGTTTCGAAAACTGTGATACCCTCCTTTTTTAAAGTTTTATTTCTCAAGAAGCATTTCAGTTTGCATTGAAGTTTTTTTTTTCAAAAAACATCACATACTAAGTGTTTCAATTTTTGTACTTACTTGCATAATACAACTCCATCTCTTAAATGGTTGCAAAAGTTTTTCCACTCGCAGTCTTTCTACAAGAAAAGAAGGGAAGTGGATAGGTTCAGGTAAAGGGCCTTGTTAAGTAAACAATAAAAGTGTTAAAATGGGTAAACAATTTTGATTTCGATAGCAATATCCACCATCATGTTGCTGCGTACCTTTTTTTATAGATGGATTTTGTTATGTTGCGTAAAATACAAACGGTGCATCAAGCCCATTAACAATAAAAATACAATTCAGGAATTTTGAAATTGATAACGAATAATGTCTCAGTTTAAACATTTTTTATTCTTATAAAACAGCTAATAAGATGCCTCATATATATATAAGCGGTTGCAACATTAAGGTAAAATGAAAAAGGGAAAATACTGGTTTAAAGCTTTTAAATGATCATTTTTAAGTTTCATATTCATAGAAACGGGAAAAAATTCAGATAATAAACCATCAAAAATTAACCTGTTTCTACTGTTGGAAACAATTTTTAAAAGAAGTCTTTGTTACTTACACATTCAGCGTGATCTCCTCCTACAACGGCATTAACCCACTTCATACAATGAGTTGGTGTGCCCGCCTGTTCCTCTCTATCATAATTCTAAATAGCAATAAAAATATACGTAAATAAGACCGC
This sequence comes from Tegillarca granosa, assembly GCA_029721355.1. Taxonomy (NCBI): domain Eukaryota; kingdom Metazoa; phylum Mollusca; class Bivalvia; order Arcoida; family Arcidae; genus Tegillarca; species Tegillarca granosa. The sequence continues at coordinate 28,918,841 of CM056601.1, read as the reverse complement.
ATTAAATTTATATTTAAAAACAAAATCGAAAAAAAGAGTAACAAACTAAATAATAAGCTATACAAATATTTCATTTATTGTAATATTCTACCTCTCGTTAGTATTTTTTCATATCATTCGGTATGCTGGTCACGTGGTGACCTAATATAAACCATATTTGGACTGCCCATTCCATATCTAGTCAGTACAGAGTTATTACCCTTGACCAACGTCAACGGCGACCGCTTTGTAGTCAACACGTCATATTTAACAAACACTTAAGGTAAAATAAGGACACAAGTAAAGATGTAGTGGTCAGGAAACAAATCTTCATTCTAGGAACAAGAATTATAGTAACTGTGTTTGACGGAACTGATGGTAAGTAAAAATAATCATTGTTTAACACACAGAACGACGGTTCGACACTATATTTGTATCATGTCACTGTGTAAATCTTTACGAATTGTTTTTCAATAATCCTTATAATGATAGGTAAGGTGGTACCGTTACACATATCTAGATATGAAAATGCTAATTTCAACGTCAAACAAACTTTCAACACATTTTGCTATAAATTGAACGCAGAACAAGCCATACAAGGTCCACATGCAGTGAACCGATTAAAACTTACCGATTATTAAAGAAAATTATTCCAATCAATTTGAATGTATATACTTAGGTGGTCCGAATTTTCTCTGACCAATTTAGAAGACAAGTCATTCACTTATTACTCGGGTTTAGTAACTTTTCAACGTTTTCACCAATGCACTGTATTTGCAGTCCAAGCGAAATGGATCGTCGCCCCTTCCGATTCCATTAGGATTATTTATATAGATACTTTTACCCTACACAGTCGTCATGCCATAAGTTTGTTAGGATCAGAGAAAACTCGGACTAATACACGGCGACATGATACAGTTGGCGTTGCATGGACAATGTCTATCTGTGTGATAAAATAATGATTAATTCAACTTTATATCAATCTCTGTCAAATTAAGTAACTATACTTTTGTCCCTACAAATCAAAAACTTTCTTTCAGTGTCGCTATATCTTATTTGTTACATTATTTGCAGTAAGCATTTGTGATAAAAGAGCTTGCTACCAAGCGGTCAACATTGACATTGATCAAGAGAAAGAATTTTCACTCTGACTAGATATGAAATTTGGCAGGCCCAATATGGGCTGTATTAGATTATAACGTGAACGGAACTGTTATTAATAATACAGAAACTATTGTGAGGTAGAATAATAAATCGTTAATTTCACGCTAGTTCCCTTTTGCATTTTTAATTGTTTACCATTATAAAAATCCTGACTCGGCTTTAAACTCCATTTCATAAAACCAAACATGTGCAATGAAAAGGACATTAAAATTCTATAAAATAGTTTTTTATTCTTGGACAAAAATATGTTTTTGCCACACGAAGATAATTAATAATATTTATATTTGTAGTGTAAATGTAATGTTTTAGGGTTGTTTTAACAACACCTTTATTATGATAAATCGATATGCCGATGTAGCTGATATGTATAAATTAACCGTTGGTGTCACCAAGTTAGTGGGGTCTGCCAACAATACCATTTCATTCAAAAAAGTTTTTTTTTCACTTTATTGTCAATTTGCTGTCACAAAAACAGTATAACACAAATAAATGTTTTTCGAAAGTTTTATACAAATCGTGTGCTGTCCATGCATATTACTTAGAACGAGAAAGTAAAATAATGCTTTGTGCAATGTTTTATAATATGTACTTACATATTTACGTTTCTCTTAAAATTATAAGAAGAAAAAACGAACACTCTTGAAATTATACGAGCATTTTTATATCTTGTTGTTATATCTTTAGATTATAATTTGTAAATAAAAAATTTCGGTATTTTTCTAAACCGAATAAGAAATATCCAATTGTTATTTGCAAATCGGTTTTATATGCATAACAAAACTTGAAATGCTTCCTTACCCCTCTAAAGTTCATGTTTGAAACATTTTGCTCGTATAACGATTGAAAAAAGTAATCGTGGATTTTATGTCTAGCCTGTGTTACACGTATAAAAGTATTCTATTATTATTATTATAATTATTATTATTATTATAAGGATTTAAAATAATGCAGACATAGACATAAAATCAGCGATAAATGCATATAAAATACAAAATGGATATATTAATTAAGACTACAACTACAAGGTAACAAAAGTCTATTGCTGTTTAAGAACTTTTTAATACGTTCTCTTGTTGCTTTCAAAAGGGTGTATTACTTACAAATACATAAAACTGCTCCCTTTACTCTAATACTTTAAGGCGGAAATTAAAAAAAAACATAAAAGAAAAAACAAAAAGAGGAATAAAGGTTTATTTTGTGTTATTAAAACAAACAATATCATTTTGGTCAATTGATGGAAGGACTAAAAACATTGGAGCCAGTAAAGCCGTTTAATGTCATACCAAATACTTCCCTCCGGGTGCAAACAAAACTATAAGACACACTGACAACCAAAGGTCGTATTCCATATCGTGACATACTTATGGAACATATTTAAAGTGCAACCGTTTCACAAAACAACAACTAAATCATTGTCTGTTCTACCTAGAGAGTCGCTGTATCAGTCGAGCTCTTACCATTTTCTGTACTATGGACTATTTTCTGTCCTATGGACAGTCTCTGATGTGAGCAGGTATGGAGTAATTTCTTCTTTTAACTATTACAGCTGTCTAACAATGGAACTTTATTATTAGCAATTTAAAAAAAAAAACCCAACCTTGTTTTTAATTAAATGACTTAACAATAACATAAATATCTTAACTGCAAGATGTTAAAAGCATGTTTCAAGTAAAAAGTGGACATAAATCATCACCCATTAAATGCAACAGCGAGACACCAGGAAGCAAAAATGACATGAATAGACCTCCTTTGAATATACAACAGTGACTTCAAAAAGTATTGTTCGAAATTCATAACTTTATTCCAGGAAATAAAACTTTCCCTTTCAAATTGACAACAGAACGGATTTTATCGTCGGATACAATACATAATAATTTGATTTTAAAACACGTCCTTTTGTTGTTTCAGAAACTGTCAACCACTGTAAAAATTCAACTGGCCACAGAACGGATACACAAACTTACTTCAATAAGTAGTAAAATCAAACTGTTTCTACAATTGTTTGATTTATATTTCGTACTAAAAAAATTGATACGTTTGCACATTTATATTTTTTAGCTGTTGAGTTTCCTGCATGTCTAGTTTAAGTTATAATTTCTTTTTTTAATGTATCTAAATATTCATATCTTTTTTCGTTGCTTTTCGGTCTATCCAAAGTAAAAAAAATAATTTTACCTTTTCATGCATACATGTTGTCTATAGTATCTATTTGTAAAACAATGGTACCTTATATAAAAAGTGAAAACAATGAGATTATGAAAACTTTGAAATTTAATCAACTTTCATGACAATGATTTAGTTAGGATGGAATGTGAAATGTATTTTCATATGCAATAATGCCAGAAAAATAATAGTTTTGATACGAAAAACACAAGCGCATGTGTTAATAATAAAACACTTGCAAATTAGACATCTAATGGTATTATGTCTGAAATATTGTTCGAAATTTTAATTTCAGTTTTGCGAATACTTGCTATAAAAATGATTTTAATGAATGAACGCTTGTCTATTTTGAAAATTATCTCTAAAAAGCATTTTTTATAAAATCGCTGCATATTATATGATTTCAAAATTGGCTCTTAAGCATTACCAGTGCCAAAACGAATGGAAAGCAAGTGAATATGCAACAAACATGATATTAAATTGCTATGCTTTTTTGACATGAAATGGTGTAGTGTCAAAAAAGGCTTAAGCTGTTTTATGCATCATTATTTTGCAGAGAGTTCTTTGCGAATAGACCAAGCGTACTTCAAGGTTGTCGATAAATATTTCTGCAAAAATAAAAATTTATTTGATCAAGCAGTCAAGTGCGCATTATGACAAAAGCAGCAAAAATCGTTAAAAAATATTTCAGAAATAAAACAAACTTATTTTCTTCGCCTTGATTCTGTTTATTTAATGCAATAAGCGCAGTGTTTGCTAACTAGTGAAAATATATAGTTTTTCAATACATTAGATGATTAGATTCAGTAAATAGCCGACGACTGTAACACAATGTGCGCATGTGATGCATTTTAAAGCGTTTTAAAACGGTATGACTGTAATGTTTATAATAAGGTATCATTGTTTTAACTAGTTTCTCTATCTAATCATGATGCTAATTGTTTCTATAGAGGCTCCATATACATTTATGGTTTCTATGGTTACGCCATAACAATATATGGTTTTCTATAGTGATTTACTTTCAGACTTTTCTTACAAGCTCCAATTTTCGTTGAACTTCATATCCAAAGCCTGCTTTGGACGCTCGGAATGACATCGTGCCTTGGACCCGCAATTTTCAACAACTAACAGCTAAGGCAGGTACAAACTGTTGGAAGCAGACGACATAAAATTCTCAATGTGAATACGAAATACAAAACAAATTATCCTAGATTTATAAATAGGTAAAAAAAATCCTTTAGGCAGATCTGTAACAGCAACAGGCTATCAAGTTAAAACAAATCAAAAAATCAAACCAAACAACACTCTCCTTGTATAAACACTGGTAAACTAAAAAATGGTACAGGGTTTACAATTTCAAAAGGTTTTAAAACATCGGTATGGCAGTGGAAAAGGTGGGTAAACTGTTGGATAACCATTGTATAGAAAAGGTTAGTATATTATCAGGGAAAAATGTAGAAAGCAACATAAACTAAAATCCACAAGGAGAGTGTTAAAGGTAAGTGAGGATCATTAAAATCCTTCTTACATCTTCCATCTTCTTTTCCACCTCATATCCTAAACCGGATTTTCCAGCACGCATTTTGTTACTCATCTTGGAGGTTCTTCGCCGATATACTTATTCTGAATACAAAAACAAATATGATTATATATGATTACACAATTATCTGCTCTTGTCTAGCTTGATAATGACGTCACTAGAAGTTAGAGCAGATAATCCATTCTTAATTAAAAGAAATTGCTTACATCTTCCATCTTTTTAATCGCTGCATATCCAAAACCAGATTTTTTGGCTCGAGTTTCTGTACTGTGCGTCATTTTGTGTTTTCTGTAATATTACATATTGAATAAAACAAACAAGGCATAAATAGCTTTTCAAAGCATCTTACTTCAACTCGAAAGCTTTCTGGGTGGCATTTCAGGCTGTCTTATTTTATAAAATATTTGTGTATTGTGCATAATCAAATGTTATGAAATATATGTGTTTAACGCATAGCATAATTTATTTTCATAAAACGTTTCCATAAAAATTGTTGTTTTTGCTAAGAAATGAAAATAGCATTTTTCAAAACAGTTACCAGATATTTAATACGACCCATATATCTAGATTAATACCCCAAATCTACGTGAGATGGGTTGCATGTCTTTCAGTTGAATTTAACAAAAAAAATGTGTTTGATTTTGATGTTCCATATCTGCACATTTCGCAAAGTTATACCTCATCAATGACACTACAGGCCGAAAATGTTGATAGAAAAAAAAGATAATCCAAACATTTGACAATTTATGACTCGAAAGTTCATGTGAATGTACAGATAAATTTAAAAGTAACATGTTATTTAAACACACACTTAAAAAAAGCCCGATGAGCCAAAAAAAAAAAGTAAGAAAGAGAACAAATTGCTATGAGTATATAAAATTTACTGTTTTTTTGTAACTGTTTGGATTAATATCCAACAAAACGAAAAATAGCAAGGTTATAATTACACTTAATAAATATAACAAGTGCAAAGGTCCGTACTTTGCAATCTTGGAATAAAAACAACGACCACAAAGAATAAATTAAAGGAAGATAATAAGAAAAGAATATATAAGAAAATTACAAGTCACTCGAAATATAAGAGAATATTGCTTATGTAACACAAAATGTATCCAGTTCTTTGGGTGTCAAGGCATTTAATTTTAAACGGTTTCATAAACAATCACTTTAAAAAAAATGATGAAAATCCGAGATGTTTTTATTTGAAAATTTCATTTTTATTTAGATAACTTGAGTAAGGGTGTCCTGTAAAAGCAAAAACAATTGTATTCAATGTAGTTTTTTACGACCATACTTTGATAAAATAGACTTTTAGTGTTAATCACAAAACATTAAAATATATATGTAATCTATTTGGAAAACAGCGAAAAAAAAGTTAATCTAATGCTGAAAATAATTAAATCATTGACAGGGCAGTATTGCTTATTCTACAAATAAGACCAATAAAATATCCCTCTATAGCCTCTACTATAATGTTACCTTGGTAAATATGGTTATGACTAAGAATGCAGGTAGGGAACAGTAGCTAGCCGTTACTCGAAACTATAAATAGATCTCTATTTTCGTTACAATCGCGATGCCAACTATCTGTTGTATTTTGACTACTTCGTGTGTAATGACATGGCTCCCAGTACTTCCTAGGAGGCTAGATATTTAATCATCCCAGACAACAACGTTAGCTCGAATTTAAGATTCTCACAGACAATGTCTTGTCTTCCTCCGCAATGGGGGCTTATAGATAATGATTTCTGATTTCCTCTTATAATAGATTACGTTGTTATGAAGCATGTCTGCACCATTAGAAAGGGGATCTGCTATCATTTATCATTCAAATAGGTTTGGTTTGTTCCAATTATTTTAAAAGGTAATTTGGTATGCGATTTACTTATCAAAATTTGAATAACTATTTTTACAACTTTTTTGTAAAGTTTTGCATTGAAAATTAAACTTTTAACCAAAACAATAAAGTTTAAATCATATAAAAATCCTACAAATTACATATAAACAATAGGGACTAAAAATATCTGCCAAAGTATATTGTATATAAAATTAGGATTTTATTTTATTTTTTATTTATTTATTTATTTATTTTTTTTTTATTTTATTTTTTTTTTTTTTTTTTTTTGTGGTTGGTTGAATGTTGTTTTACATCACATCAGCAATTTTCAACTACTTGTAACTAATCTTTTTATTATTCCCTAGCATTAAACTTATCACAAATCCGCGTGGTGCGTTAATGTGCTTCTAATTTGCATTGTACTATGGAGCATTTTAGCGACCTTTATAGTGCTAGTTCACCTACCCTCAATGCCGGAAATAACCACCACAATCATCTATTACAATTGTACCGAGCTAACAAGTAAAGACTGTTCGAGCGGTTAATAATTTTTGGCAAACAATAAGCAAACAGAAACGGTTTAAACGTAAAGGCATGACATTAGCTAATTCTGATTGCGTTAAGGACAGTTAAGTTTATCCCAAGAAGTAAAAATAACGATAACAAATTGACCAAAAAAACAATTCTTTTAGAGTGACAATAAGGCATTCTTAACGATTATTCAATTTGAAGATACTTTAGTTCATGGGCTTTTTGCGGTATATACCCCACTGTTAACAGTTAAACATGTTAAAAGTCTTTTTAATGTTTGTGATTTATTTTGTACCCATGGTAACTCACTTCAGATAAATTACGACAAAGGTAGTTAATTATCCAATACATGTATCCGATCGTAATACAACGTAAAATGAAATTTTAGATTTTGGTGTATCTGCCATGTGCAAAATTTTGAAAACTATAATTCCTTTTTGTAAAAATTAAAAAATTTTGCACATGACATATCTTCCAACCGATGAAAATTGACAACTTATAATTTCCACAACAGGTTCATCTAGGTAAGTGTTCTACATAACCAAAAGAATATGTTGGAAATTGTCAAAGTAATTAATTTTCATTTTATCAAAGATTTTTTTTTCATCATCTGAAAGTTTGTTTTAATTTAAAAAGAAATGAAAACAAGAATGTTACCCACTGTCAGGTGTTGATATTAATTATGTGGTTTAATAAGTTAACCGGCAAGTTGCCAACAACATTTATAGAAACGGTTTGAAGGATTCAAGAGAAACAGAAATGACTCATATTTTTGGAATTCCTACTCAAATAGTTCATTTCTTAGACTCAATTACAAATTTATGAGAACTAATTTTGTTCTAAAAATCTTAAATATTTCATATCTTAACAAATTGTATTATATAGTTATAGCACTTTCAATAGGCACCCACTATTACCTTCGCAAGGCAAATCACGTTAATTGCTAAATTTGATAAAATGCAATTCAGAAAAAACTTCTTGATTTAATAATTGAAACATTATTTATTTATTTATGTTAAATTTTCAAGTACGACCTCTTTAATAAAATAAAACAAGAACGGTTTTTTTTCAGATGTTTCAGATGTTTCATTAAGGAAAGACAAAAAATACTTATTTTTACAAACTTTAAAAAAAAAAACATGTTGTGTTATATATAGAAACATACTCATTTCTGAAATATATCCCAAAATATCTCAAAAAATGCATTTTTCTTTTAAATTTGGTATTAAAAAAGGAAAAAATGCAAATCGAGAGAGAGAGAGAGAGAGAGAGAGAGAGAGAGAGAGAGAGAGAGCGAGAGAGAGAGAGAGAGAGAGAGAGAGAGAAAGAGAGAGAGAGATTTAGTCAGGATCAAATCAACTACAGCGATAACGTGATTTCTTTAAGTAACACGTGCAGGGTTGATACAGTATATAGATTTATATATGTATATATGCTTATCTGTTATTTGAGAGTTAATGACTCACTTGTTGTTGCGTCTATTTTAAACATTTTTCTTTAGCAGAGAAATACCAACAGCTTCTTCAATGTTTAATATATACTATTATATACCATAGCCGTCTACATTAATTAATCTAAAAACAGTCAACATTTTTCCGTTTTTAGTTAATTATGTATAAAATGTCGGAAACAAATATGCTAAAACCGCGGAAAATGCAAAAATCATAATGTGAATTTTTTAATGATTTTGTAAACGATTAGTCCAAATATTTTTATTTGTTCTCTTTTTTCTTTTTTCCTTTTATTTCCCTTGATTTATATATTTGTATCGTTACAAATAACTTTTTATTATTATTATTGTTATTGTTATTGTTATTATTATTATAAAATCAATGTCATGATTACTGTAAGACTCTAATATCTTGATTGATGTTTCTTTCACTGATTCGAAGGAATTCGACTCAAATATGTCTTTAAAATTATTTTTTTTTGTATTTTTGTTTACCCGAACATTAGATAGACAGAACGTTCTAGACGGTTGGATATTAAAGCATATCAAAAATTTCAAAAAATTAAAACATCATTCATAAGAAAATTCGAAAGCATCTTTTTCTCAAAGTCGTGATAAATTTTACATTCTTGCAGTGGATAGAATTATCCGAAATACCAAATCAAACGTCCATATATTCATAAAGTAGAATAGTAACTCTAACAAACAATTTCTAATCCGGAAATAAAGACTTGAATATATTCTGGATCAAAACCAAAATAAAATCGTAAAAATTTTATCATGATATCATTTGCCTAACTTGCCATATTAAAAAATAAAACAATCGGCAATGTGACATTTTTTACCACTTACTTCCTGGTAATAGACCTAATGTAGGTCAATAAAAGTATGAAACCTTGTATATTAAAAGAAACAGAAATATTACAAAATAAAATCAAAATAACCGATTTAAAAAGAATATATATAAAATGGAAAATCAAATTATATATAGTTATAGAGAATTATTAAATATTATAATATTATAAATGATAATACTTACGAGATATTTAGACACACACACTCTCTCTCCTAAGACAGTTTCCTCGAACAGGCGGATCTATCCAGTGTGAAAGACCAATTCTCGTTTTCATCAGTCGACCTTCGTAGACCGAATACCTTTTATAGACAACTGCTCGTTCGCCAATGCAATGCATAAGTACAACCTAGGGGTAACATGAGAAACGAAAGGAGGCATATAAAAAATTCTTGGTTGATAGAACTTTTTCAAAACATTTTATTTTTCAAACATTATAAAAACAGTTTGTTTTACTGTGTATATTGGCAAACTTCTAAATATTTATATAAATTAATATTTATTTTAATTTTATATGAAATTTTAATTTCAACTTTGAATAGTTAATAAGTTTTGATAAAAAGTGTTGTGGCGATAAGAACCACTCATAAACCGTTGATAATACGTTACAGTATCTAAATCGTTATCTGATTGTGATAAATCTCAAAATATAAATTATAAAATTTAAAAATTAGACATATGGTTTTAAGTATGATTGATTGATTCGTTGTGTTATTGAAAGACTTACGTAACAACTGGGAAACACATTATTTTTTGTATGTTGCCTTAAAACACGAGCGTTATACAGATTAGACCTAATCATGGTATAAGAAAGCAAATATAACTCGCCACTTACAGATGATGTTTAAGATTCTTCATTTTAATTGAGTCTTAGAACATCGATAAACACAAGCTGGACATTCTACTGGACAATGCCATATTTAGTCAAAACTTATGAAACTGAAAGAGGGCGTTTTTTTTTGTAAACATGACTGGATTATTTGTTATTTCATTTTAGCGATGATTGATTTATTAATTTAATAGGGTTTTATGTCCCAATCAAGAATATTTCATTTATATCGAGACGTCACCAGCTATAGGTAAAGTGGCAGAATTTTTTTACTTTTGCAGTGCGCTTAGGGCAATGTGCAGGGAGGGTTCTTTAACGTGCCACGCCTTGGTTTTTAAGGTCTCAACCCAAGGACCCTATGACTTTCATTTCTAAATGCTGAGTGCTTGGCTAAAGAACAGTCATTACCATCTTTCGAGTCTTGGTCAGACCCGGTCGGGGTTCGAACCCCTACCTCCCAAATAGAGACATTTTATTTTACAACAAGAGTCCCATAGATATTACGTCCCGCCTGAAGAAAGTACTACATTTACATAAGCATTTACAACAACAATCACTTTTTGTTCATAAAGCTGCATTAAGTTTTTTAATTTTCTGAATTTTTTTTTTTTTTTTTGATTTCTAAATATATATTTTTTAAAAAATAGATATCCTCTAACCACGATCCAAGAGATTAATTTTCTAAAATTTCATTTCTTTTAGCTGTGTCATGAGCTACTTTTGAATTTTTATAAAATAATACAATTCAAAAGTAGAACATGACATGATTCTGAGTGAAGTGGTGAAATGTTTACGTTATATATTTGCTCGCTGCACGACAATTTTAATCCGATAAAATAACAGTTTAAAAAAAAAAGAGAAAAACGCGGTAAATATTGAAGTATTGTTGTGGGAAAACGTCTAAAAATCCTAAACACACGAGAACTTAAAGCTGCATTAAGTTTTTCAATTTTCTGAATTTTTTTTTTTTTTTTTTTTTTTTTTTTTTTTTTTTTTTTTTTTTTTTTTTTTTTTTTTTTTGTGAATTTTTAAAAACAATTTTTTTTTTACAAAAATAGATATCTTCTAACCACGAGATTCATTTTTTAAAATTTCATTTCTTTTAGCTGTAAATAAACGGAATCCTCTGACCGGTTGGTCAATGTTTAACAATGGTAATTATGAGCATGGAGCATGCGCACGGGTGTACGAAAAAACCCATGAATCGAAGGTGAAACATGACGAATTGCATTAATTGTCCTTAATTAATATCAAGATGTTTTTGAAATGGTGTTATGTATCCCTTACTAAGTCACAAATGACAAATTCAACGAAGTTCTGTGTTTAATTTATCGTATTTCACCGTTTTTAAAGTTGTGTTTAAATGACCCGGGTTTTGATGACGTTACCATGTTCTAATATTAGATCCCAAATGCTGCATCTCGCTGGTTAATTACTGTAACTTCTGTATTTATTCGAACTTTTATCGTTGAACCAAATGTAACATTGTTCATTAGGAACATCATTTATTAGATTAGCACCGTTTTAATTTTTTCTCTGGAAAATTTAATGCAGATTTAATATCAAATCGACAAGAAAATGTATAGCCGATACTTATAAATAATGTCACTGATGTTTAGATCAGAGAAAATGTTGTTGGTGTTTATCAAATAAGGTTGTTTCTCAAATAGTAGTTGTTTAAATTACCATGATAAAAAAACAACACTCCGTTTTTTGCGTGGTTAATCTAAAATCTGGCATGAGAACGTGCATACACAGGTAGAAACCCTTTTCAAATGTCGGGCTTCTAATGGGTGATAAATCCGCCAGATATGCTGATCAGTGTCAGTATCGTTAATACATACAGACCCCCAATACATAATGCTTATCTTTTGTTTTGAGTGCTTGGTTAGTTATGACTCATGGAAGATGCTACTTCATGCCCCCGATAATTTACCTGGCATAGTGTAAAATAAATAAATAAATAAATAGACATGTTCTACATCTGCGTAAAATCACATTGTTGGTTTGGCTTTTTTAAAAAAAAAATAGACGGGGATTGAGATCCACCAAAGATATGACATTTTTTTTCAAATTATCTCGTGTTCGTCTAAATTTTCTTTTGTTCGTTCGATCTTGTCATGTACGTATTATTACGAGCTATTTTTCTATTACAAATTGCCAGTAAAAAGGTTATAAAACGATATAACTTGCAACAAAGGAGTGATTGTTCCCAAATATTTTAACGCGATAACTTTTTTTTCAAAATCAAATATAGGTATTTTTTCAATAGGTTTAAACAATGTTTTATAAACATAAACCGTTACATGTTAATACGATTCGGGAATTAGCTAAATGCTTATATAAAACCTTCTCCGTATCCGTAATCAACATTTCTTGACTGATGTGGATAAATACATTCTGTCAATATGCTGCTATGGACAACCAGGAAAGTTGAATTAACTTTTTTTGAAGAATGTCCAAAAAACGTCTTTCATATGAAACTGTTTTGGTGAATATTATAAGAACATGCATATTCGTCAAAATATATTTTGGAATATGTACTTGCTTAATAAACAACTGCAATAAATGATGTGATGGTTCGTATATTGTTTTCATTGCATAGTGGTACAAATATTTACAAATATATTATACTGTGAAGAATTTATGTATTTTTCTCGTAGGTTAAATCCCTGGTAGTGTTATTTTTTCTCTTGAACAATAAATCAATGTACATCAATTGCTTATAATCTTCCCATTGCCCTTGTCTAAAAACCAACAATGCTTCTATCAATTTTCTTTTCAACTGAACTATTTGTATAGACACCATATATGTACTACTAACAACGACAGTGGTGTTCGCTAATAATTTCCTCACTACCGGGTATTATTTTGGGGGGGGGATTACAGACTTTGAAAAAATTCTATTTAAATCGTTTAAAGACCACCTTGAACCACAGGGGCTCGTTACAATTAATAATAGCAGATAGTATAGTGTAGGTCGGGAAAATCGTGTATAAAGGAGGAGAAGGGAGTCATCAATTTTGTCACCAACTTTTTTCAAATCATCCGAATTTACTTATTTTTCCACATTCCGATGCAAACGTTTGTATTTTTCTATTCTACTCACTTTTATCTTTCCAACGATATATAACAATCCATCGAAAACACTGGGCAACTTAACAAAAATCGCATCCAAACGTGAATTTTTTTTAATTCGGAAAACATCCCCTACCACTTGTAAACAGGAAGTCGCCAAATCATTCGGAAGAAGTTAAAAGAGAAACGGAAAAATCAGGTGAGTTCCGTATGTTCTATTTAGTGCGGGACAGTGACATACGGAACTCACCTGATTTTTCCGTTTCTCTTTTAACTTCTTCCGAATGATTTGGCGACTTCCTGTTTACAAGTGGTAGGGGATGTTTTCCGAATTAAAAAAATTCACGTTTGGATGCGATTTTTGTTAAGTTGCCCAGTGTTTTCGATGGATTGTTATATATCGTTGGAAAGATAAAAGTGAGTAGAATAGAAAAATACAAACGTGTGCATCGGAATGTGGAAAAATAAGTAAATTCGGATGATTTGAAAAAAGTTGGTGACAAAATTGATGACTCCCTTCTCCTCCTTTATACACGATTTTCCCGACCTACACTATACTATCTGCTATTATTAATTGTAACGAGCCCCTGTGCTTGAACCAGGATTGTTACTATAGCCCTGTTGACTATCGAAATCGCCCTTTCTAATCTTTCTTCTATTCATAAAATCAACTTGAATAAATTATCTTTTTTTTGTCACGGTAATGTAATACTAATAGTTAGCGCATTGCAGATGTTTATTTCAAAAACTGTTTTAAATAATGACATAATCTTAAATGGAACGCATCCTTTTCTTCTTGTCAACCCGTCAATTTTTATTTTTCTAAATTTACCCCTGTTTTACTCATTTGATCTCTGTAGCTTTCTTTCAAGAGCGTATAGAACAAAACTTAAATTGAAGACAATTGTATAAAAGTTAAAACAAAATAAATATATTTAATTAACAACACTTTTATTCAAAATTTTGACAAAAATATATCAAAGTATTTTTTAATATAAATAAAATTCAAACAAAAATAGTAAATGCTTTCAATAAATGTTTCGTTTCATACAATACAACATTTAGTCATTCATGATGGTATGAACATCAATATTTGGTCAATAACAGATCCTGAAAAATCATTGATGGACCAATCACATGAAAGTGAGATTATGTATTATCACATTAGCAGACTAAAACAGGAAAATTTTATATTGTTATCCCCAATTTCAAATTTTATCATTTTATCAATGCATAGGATGCAAGTCGCATTTCATTGCTTTCGTAAAGGCGTGTTGGAATTTACTAGTATTTAACTAACCTATTTAAAATACAATGAAAAACGATATATTTGTCTTTTAATTGTTCAAATACGAGAATTCTATATTATTCTATTTAGAATTGCAGGGCATTTTTCTTTCTAATTAGCTTTAATTTCTTATTTCTAAAAGAAGTAATCGCCGTTATCAGTTTTGGAACCGGAATGCATGTAATGCAACATAATAAACGTTTTTCAAAGGCTATTTTAATCGGTGATCTTACTCGCAAAATCCACAAAGACATATTGAGGTTTGAAGGAAATAAACATAATTTCTTGGAAGAGTTAATTAGTATCGTCATATACCAATTTTTGAATGTATTTTATTGTCAAATACCATTTTTTGAATGTATTTTAATGATTAAATTTAAAAAGTGGTATATGATAGAGTGATGAAATTTTTCGCATTTTTCGCATTAAAGTTTATCTTAGGCACATAGGAATTCGTTGACATGTACATTCCTCGGTAGCACCTTGTGAAAGGAAACGACAATTATTAAAACACCACTAACATAAATAATTTCACTGTATCGAAGTGGTTTTATCTGTTCCATCTGTTAAATTAAACGGTCACCTTAATGCTGTTTTTCACAATGTCAACTTTTTTATCTTTCAACGTTAAACGATCACCTCAAAGCTGATATTTTCGATGTGTCCATTTTTTTATCTATTGATGTTTAAACGGTCATTTCCATGCCGGTAGTTTTCGCCGTGTCCACTTTTTTCAAATTGTTGACTTTTCGTAAAAAATCTATCATCATTACTACAATCAACACAAATCCAATTAAAACGCCCACGCCAATAGCTGCATAGTCCAACGCAGAAATTGTTGACTTCGATAGCCCTAATTCGGGAGCAACTGAAATATAATTCAAATATTAAAAAAGGAAAAACTACCAAATCGAAATACAGATGTAAGATGACAAACACATTTGTAAGATTTTAGTAACTATGCAGATTATTTCTATATTTTTGAAATAAGATAAACCGCTTGTTTTAAAATGCATAGAATGGTAAGAGCCGTCTTAAAATACCTAAACCACATCACTAGATTTCATTTTTGCATATCCAACGTATGTCAAAAGTTGCGAGCGCGATTCAACATTTTGTTTCGAGTTTTTGCTTGCATTGCTCTTGCAAAGTTCATGTTTTTCCTGCAACAAATTACTTTTATAAGAATTTGATAAATAATATTATCAGATATATATATATATATATATATATATATATATATATATATATATATATATGTATGTGTGTGTGTGTGTGTGTGTGTGTGTGTGTGTGTGTGTATTATATATACTTACAAGGAATAAGGATAATATTTTCTTTCTTTATATATTTACATATAAATGGCAATGTTTCGTTGCAATCTCTAGATCTAAAACGAGCTTGGTCACTGGAACTTTTAATTACTTCAAAACAACTGTCATTTACATCAGCTTCTTGAGATACCCTTTCAGTCTTTACAGAGTTTTCTTCATCTAATATTTCAATGTCTTTTGTATCTCTGTCTATTTGAACACCTGACCAAACGTGTATTGCTGTCCTGTTTAAAACAGAGACAATATTTTCAATTTCTTGTATATTTGTAATTGTCATCAAGTAACTGTTTTCTGTATTGCAGGTCCGAACTGCTTCATTATAAGATACGGAAGTGGAATGATATGTGAAGATTGGAGTTGATTGGTTATTCCGGATTTCCTTTCTCCATTCCGATGTCGAACTTTCCTCTAGAAAAGTGAATTATATATAATATTAAGTTATTGTAAAACCCTTAAGTAAGGTATTTATAAATGAGTTATAGATATAATTAATATTATACAAGAAACGCTTACATAACAAGGGTCAATAGTCTACGCCAATAGCGTCTGGCAACAAAACACTATAATATGTATAAGGTAAACTGGAAATAGACCATTCACTGTAATGCTCCTACTATGAAAGGAGCATAAGACAAACTAAATTACAAAACGATATCCTATGTACCAAAAATGCATAAAACACAAACATTCCGGAAAAAACAAAACATATAAATAAATAAATAAATAAATAAATAAATAAATAAATAAATAAATAAATAAATAAATAAATAAATAAATAAATAAAAACTATATGCTTCAGGGTGCACGCTAATATAAGAATTTTGTTTTAAGATTTATAAACATCAGAAAAACAACATGTCAATAACCAATTAATGTGCAAGTGATATCAACATGTGTATTGATGTAAAGTACAATGTATATGCAAGTTAGTTTGGTCAAAATAACCCCTGTATCCGTGCAAAGCAGTCACAGTTCCTATGCATCTCTCTCTCTCTCTCTCTCTCTCTCTCTCTCTCTCTCTCTCTCTCTCTGTGTGTGTGTGTGTGTGTGTGTGTGTGTTGATTTTTATAAATCTACTATTGGCAAGTTTGAAATTATGGATAAACAACCCCCTAAACTTCATTTATTGTAAACCGGCCAAATCGATTTTTACATGAACTTGTATATAATCCCAACTTTAGGTAGAATTATTTCTATCTGGAGCATTTTTAATATTACAAAATACAATCTTCCTATTTCTTAAGCAGTACAGTCAGTACAGTCACACAATTTGCAACTAGTTGTGTGTATATGGAGTTAATTGCAATATATATATATATATATATATATATATATATATATATATATATATATATATATATATATATATATATATATATATGTATGTATCAACGCTGGTTAGCATGCACGTTTTGTAAAGTTATGTTCGAGGTCAGCAAGTATAAAAGTTCGCGCTACGTATTGAAGTCGTAACTAATTATATATTCATTATAACATATTGCTTATCAATACAAAATGAAAATGCCACTTACACGATTTGCACTACACGTGCATTATATTGTAGCCTTGTTTTACATTCCGTACATTCAGGAAGTAAAAACTGAGTTATTTTTGTCTCGCGCATATATGTATGGTAACATCGTTTCTTAACATCTAGATCTACGTGAGTCAGAAGAAGCTGCTCCATTGACCTTTCGCTCACCTGGTCTTAACTAGAGAACTTTCATGTTTAATAACAAGACTGACCTTTGTGTACCTGGTGTTGAAAGTAGCACATGTGAATTAGATGTTAAAAAAACAGTGGACTATTGCTTTTCTATAAGATGCAAAATCAAGACAAATGACCATCGTTTATGGCATCAAATATGGTAGGCCCTTGTCTGACTCCAACTCTGGTACGTGCAGTTAAATAAGAAAACAATTCGACATATCTCCGCATAGCAATTACTGTAAGCCAAATACAAATAGCAGTATTTCAGTTTAATGCCATGTCACTTCATCATTGGCTGTTGCGCATCAACGCGAAATTAGTAATAAAATGACAAAAAAAGAGATTGTGCATTCGGTTTTCTTGAATTGCATCCCGTAAATCCAATAATAAACGTGAGACTGAAATGTTTAAAAACGATGTTCGTGAAATACGTGTCAGTTGTCGCAAATCAATTTGCAAGCAAGGGTTATCCATGGCAATCAAAGAAATAATCGTAGGTATAATTTACTATATTGCTTAGTGCTAAACTGAGAGTCCCATAACAACCACAAGTCAAAAATGAACATCTTACACTTTTAGAATGATGCAAATGCACTGAAATGACAATTCTGTCCACTATCAAGATGTAACATTGTATTCCCTCAGGTCACCGGTACTTCTGGCACACATTTTATATGCATAAATCAAAATGGGTAAACCCGATATTGCAATGACAAACATGCCTCAGAAAGATAGTGTGGTAATTAGTCGATTGTTATGAACGGATTTTAAATTATTTGCATAGAAAAAAAGTTTCATTAATCAAAAGTATTAATTAGTAAAGTTTTCTGTAACTACAATATCTAATAATGCTTTGTACTCGAAAGCAAACTGTTCCACTGCTAAAACTGACAACAAACTAATTAGGTAGGTAAATTAGAGCAATATCGTTTATTGAACGCTCAAAAATGTGAAAATACAAGATCCTTATTGGCATCCATGACATAAGTTTCTATTTAAAATCAAAATAAAATTAAAACCATCAACAAATAGAAAACAACATTTTTTTTACCAACTAAGATATGTATTGGAAGTATTGAAAATAATAACGACGAAATAAAGTACTCGCGATTGACTAAATTTAAAACTAATTTTTTTCTTGGTCAATTTCAAGTGATTAAAGAAGAAGAGGTGAAAATTGACGAAATGTACAACTCATTTGTTTCTGTCAATCAGATTAACAGACGGCAGGTGTTCTATTCTTTTGTTTGGTTGTTGCTATGGAGATGACAATTCAAACAACGATTCTGAAACATTACGTTAAATATCATTGTATTATGATTCTTATGTAACATAAAAAGATGTGTGAGATTCAGGCATTGTTTATAAGTGTGCTCCTAAATGTTGGGATTTTACTGGGTTGTGACATTAAAAACATTGTTAACATTTAACATAACATTTAGTAAGAGTCTTTTGTTTGAATTCGGTTGAGTTCATTTGTAAGTGCATGTTTTATGTCGTATAAATCATTTTAAGTGTGTGGTTTTATTGATTCCAATTTTAGTCAAACTGATGCATATATGAATTATATATGTGTCAATGTTTCTTTTCTGTAACAAGCCAAAATAAACCTATGCTTTGAACACCAATTTTGTCGATTCAAACAAACATTACATATTTACTTGTAATTCAGCCATAACTTCAAATAATTGACAGACTTAGGAATTAAACCGAAGTCCTGAGTGAGTACTTAAGATAATGCGAAAGAACCAAGGCCAAAAAAAAAAAAAAAAACGCCTTAAAACTTGAACACTGTGAAATCTGTAGTAACAAAAAATGAACGATATTAGGGGAAAAGCTTGATTTTTGGAGAAATTACTCATGTGAGTGTGTGTGTAATTAATGATGAAAATAACACCCACACCCGAATGCAATTAGCCTAAGATTCCATAAGAAGCATCAACATGTTGGTTACATAAGAGCCATTGTATCGGGACGTTTTTTTGTTGGTAGGATTCTATTTATATTCCTTGATACACAATAAACCGTTTAAGTAGTAAACGGAGGAATGTATAAACATGCAGTGCATTGAAGAAACACGTGGATAAAGTTGCAGTTAGGTCGAAAAATCTGTCGTTAACGCTTTTATGCTATTTTGTTGTGTAAAACCTACGGCGAGAGGAGTCCCATATATGATAAAACTTGTGGAGTTCACGATTAAGTTTTTCTTAGCAATTACGGAAACTTGTTAATTTGATAATCTTCAACCTAAACCGATGTTACAACATAGACAGGTTCTTCGGCACCAATTGGTTGGTACACCAGCCGCCATAACCGTGCACCATCTAACCCATCTAAACGTTCAAAACTATTATATACTTGGTGGAATTTATGCTTTTAATTATTCATTACATTGAAGAAAGGTTCATTTGGACTAAAAACAACATTACAGTGTCAATCTAAGTATACGTGAAAAAGTCTGGCAACCAAACTTGTTTTTTTTTTACACAATAGTTAAACAATAATGTACAATCGATGGCATGGTGCTCCGGGAGGTCAAAAATTGGTTACCCTAAACTTGAGACCAGCCCGACCTAGAAGTGGATCTTAGTTCACTTTTTGTCCCAGATCTTATGCATCATTTTACATAAAGAATGACAAAACTCCGATTGTCAAACGAGGCGAAATTTCCCGTCCCGGTATTGTGGTTACCTATATTACATCCCATCTGACTGCCTCGATATGAGCGAAATCATCTGTACTTGAAACACCATTCGACCCCCTGTTTTCACTTTTGTAAATTTACTACTTATTACTAAGTATGAACAAAATTTATCCAAGCCGAAATACCTGCTGTTCCTACGTGTATTCGCTTGAGTTTCAGTTACACGTATTAAAAATAGATAATAATGATGTTGTATGCATTGAATGACCAATAATTGCCGTTTACCCGTCTATGTAGGGGCTTCGGTGGCCAAGTGGTTGTAAAATTAAAGCACGCATTTATAGTTCAAAGTGTCTCTCATCGCCTTGGTTCGAATCAAACTCGGACAGATCCTATTGTTAAAGGTTTGTCGGTTCGCTTGAAGAAGATCGGTGTTTCTCTCCAGAAACCCCGATTTCTCCACCATTCCAATACTGACCACCTTGATAAAAGTTAAAAATCTTTACTTATGTGTAAATTACTCCACGCCACTCAGTTCGTCTATATATTTATCCTCCCATCTGTAAGAAACAATTAACTAATCATATCATATTACCTTCTGACGAAACGACATCTTGTATTTTCATTATGGCAAAAATCAAAATGAAAACCTCCATACTGGAATCTCAGCATATCAGTATAAAAACTCGGGAAGCAGCATGTTTGTATAAAAACTTGGTGCCTGTAAGATAACAATATGATGGATAACAACGCAGGATTAACAGTTTTCAGACAATTTATTACTTATGACGAAGCAAAGAGGATTGTTATCTGTTAAAAGCTTTAACTTCCGTTAACTCATAAATTACACCAAGTTATGTGATACATACGTAAATTGTTTATTTAAGAAATCTAATAGCCCATACATGATCATGGATGCTTTGTATGGTTCTCCACTAAATATCTCATCAATAATAAGTACGCGTTGTTTTATTATTAGGGGCCTCGGTAGCAATGTAGTCTAAAGCGCGAGCTTATGAATCACGGTGCCTCTGAACGTCTAGGTTAAATTCCAGAATGGGTAGATTCTGGTGTGAGAAAGTTTGTCAGTTCGCTTACCGAAGTTCGGGTGGTTTCTTCTGGAACTCCGTTTTTCTCCACCATACCTGAACTGATAATTAAGTGAAGGAAACTTGACCGGGGCGTTAGACGTCATTATTCCAACCACTATGATTTCTCAACCATCCCTGAACTGATAGTTACGCCATTAATCCAACCAAATCTAGTTAAGAAAAATCCGTACTTTAGGCCAAACTTTCTGAGAGGAAATTCAGACTAATTGACCGTAAGTAAATCACTTAATGACGTCATAAATAAGATTTAATCATTACTAATGTAGAAAGTAAATACAGCTGGTAGATTACTTGTTAAATAACAAGGCTCATAAAATATCACTTATAAATACTACAGGACTAGGTCGATTTGAAGATACTTTAAATATCATGTTTAATTTTGAGAACATATTCCTAATCTCGCATCTCTCTCTCTCTCTCTCTCTCTCTCTCTCTCTCTCTCTCTCTCTCTCTCGTTACATAAAATAATCTTTAACTTAATTTATGACTATTTGATGTGATGTGTAGGAGTTTATCCGCAATCAGCTTACATTAAATCAAATTGATGAAACGTTTCAATCCTTTCGTGTGAGTTATATAAGTTGTACTGACACAACACAGCACTTCATGGTGAAAAATAATATTCAATGGAAACGTAACGAAAAAGTGTGATCTAAGCAACAGGCGATCTCTCTGACACAATAATTCCAACAAAGGACAGAAAAATATCCATGATTATAAAATAGTACCTTCTAAATGCGTCAAACTGGGTGTGAAAACACAGATTAGAATGATTAAATTTGATGATGCATTGGCGATTATTAAAAGCATCCGTATGTGTGTGTGTGTGTGTGTGTGTGTGAGAGAGAGAGAGAGAGAGAGAGATTATCAACATTATCAAAGGGAGAAATAGCATTGATCACAAATTTTTATAATATATTTATATTTTTTTGTAAAGCCCATCCTAAATCATAAAGGTGAATATTATTAGAGTCTCATATGTATTATAGGGGCACAAAATGTAGTCTTGCCTATTGTTAGAACATTATCCTAATTATTTAGTTTTTAGTTTCATGCAGTTTTGTTATCAATATATAAAAATTCCGTTAAACCTAGCTCACTTACATCATCAAAATTTATCAAAATTCCTTCTGTCATCTACCCCCCCCCCCCTTGAAAAAATAAATAATTATAAAAAATTCCTAACACACAAAAAAGTGTTCAATAATTTGAAATAATATTATTTAGTTCCTACCTAAAGTCTTTCAATGAATACTGTTTATGGAATGGTTCCTATTTTACCAATTATTTGGATGACCTGAACTGATGTATTAGCCGTAAAACACTGGTGATCGATCCTGCCAAGATATAGACAGCAAAGAGTATAAATTAAAAAAAGCTGAAAAATAACATAATTAACGGAGTTCTATATAAATATTATGTATACAAAATCAATCGAAATTCAGTTACAAAAAACCTGTGAAAAGTAATTACGCACTGATGAAGATTCCATGGAAATATTAACAATTTATCCTATTTCAGATGCAGATCGAGATCAATATAAATATATGTAACAGGAATTTTGTTGCCAACAAGGTAGTCAGTGATAATTGAGTAGAAGTATTAAATGAATAACAATCACAAAATAGTCCGGCAGGTATATATTACGGATGAAAACATTAAATTATATTTTATACCTGCTTTCTGAGGTAAACAAGTAAACAAGAGAGAGATAGAGAGAGAGAGAGAGAGAGAGAGAGAGAGAGAGAGAGAGAGAGAGAGAGAGAGAAATATTGCATATTGGTACATAAGGTTGCAATATTGCGTATTGATAAAAAGCGGGGGCAATGTTGCAGAGAGAGAGAGAGAGAGAGAGAGAGAGAGAGAGAGAGAGAGAGAGAGAGAGCAATATTGTTCTTTGCTGAAAGGGCATACATGTATCTAGTAAATAATAAACGAACAGACAGGCCCATTCAATTAATGCAATGTAATTGATGTTTTAATCAAGAACATAATCAGTCATCTATCTTTGCGCTGTTTATATACATTATATGTAGCTTTTAATGCATACCTTGAAGCAATACACGAGGTGAAATCGATTACAACAAATGCGCTTGTATATTACCTAATGTTTTCTAACTTAAAAATAAAAAACAATGATTGAACGTTACTGAAATCAGATAGTGTTGGCTTACTAAACGTCAATCATACTCGTAAAGCATTTCTCTATGCAGACTCATATAGCGAATGAAACTTTTTTTATCTCCCTAGATGTGCAAATAAATAATTTTAATAAATGAACGAATAAATAAATAAATAAATAAATAAATAAATAAATTCATTAAAATCGGACACTCACAACCAGATTATTCTTTCTTTATACTTCTTTTGTGTGCTTAATGCAGCATTGCTGTTATTTTTTTTTAAATTATGTTTTCTCTTTACTGATATAAATTTGTCATCAGCTATAAGGAAAGTTAAAATCAGAATGAAAGGAATTCACCAAGTTTTTGATGCTCTTTCAAAATGTCGGTTAAATAATGCTTCCTTTAATGTAACGCTAACATAACGCATGTAATAACTAGGGACATAATGGCTGTTAATTTTTGAAACCCAAATGCGTGGAGTGGAGTGAGTGGAGTGGGGTAATGGTGTTTTACGACGCAGTCGAGATTCTTTCACTTATTTCGAGGCGGTCAGTTCTGGGATGGTGAAGGAAACGGGATTGCCCGGAGAAAACCACTGACCATCGGCAAGCGAACTGACAACTTCCTCACACTAGGATTCGAACCCAGGCGGTGAGAGGCGCTGTGATCCGTAAGCACGCCCAATGGACCTCTCGGCCACCAAGACCCCCTAAATGTGTGGCGAGAGTACAATAATTACTATATTTTGAGTACCTCTCACAAAGACGAGAATGAATCCGCGACTGCGACAAATCTGCGAATGCACGGATTACTTTATCTTCATGAACAAATGTACTGGGTTTTGACGGTTACGAATACTGAAATCTGGTTTTACTGTCATATTATTGTGTATTTTATCTAATAAAATTGAAACTTTTATAACTACTTACTTCAATTAAAACTGCAAAATCCAACTTGTTGTTTTCCGCATTTTTTCGGAATGCTTTACTAAATTCCCCTATTATTTGTTATGTCTGTAGCATTATATATGCAGTGTTGTCATTTAAACACAAATTCCATGTAGATTTCTGTTTTTATTTAAGTTACAGGTAATAAATAAACACACTATGTCACAGTATACACTAAAACAAAATACACCTGTTTGTTTATGTCTCTGACCAATAATAAATGAGAGTTTGATTTATGGACTCCGGAATCTTTACCGCTACGGTAGCTCAAATGTCGTAGGTTTACTTGTCGTCACATTTCATCTGTTTCTGTGGGTTCATCTGCTTTTTGTCGCTTATATTGAGGTAGCCTACTCACAAATGGTGGACAAAACCGGAGTCCCGAGAGAAACCCCAGACATTAAGACATGAAACTGTTAGACGTTTTTACACTAGGATCTGCCTGATTCTGTGGGTTATCTACTTTTTGTCGTTAGCACTTCACAAGGTCTCATATTTCTTTCACATATATCAAGGTAGTCTACTCAGAAATGGTGGAGAAAAAGGGAGTCCCGATAAAAACCACATACTTTCAGTTATTAGACTGCCAAACTAGGGAGAAAAAGGGAGTCCCGATAAAAACCACATACTTTCAGTTATTAGACTGCCAAACTAGGATCTACGTGAGTGAGATTCGGACCTTGGATGTCGAAAAATGTGGTCAGCGGGATAGCGATCACTTTAGGTCACTCCACGGCTACCGATCCGCATAATAGTAAAAAAAAAAAAAAAAAAAAAAAAAAAAAAAAAAAAAAAAAAAAAAAAAAAAAAAACCCAAACACCTACCATTTCAAATCTGAACTGACAAACGTCATTGCACAAGGGTTTGCATGGAGTTGATCTCAAATACAGACTGTACAAGGCAATGTTATCCGTACATTTGCTTGGACCATCCGGTCACATATATTGTACTAGAGTGGAATAAAAGAGACTTACGCCCTAGTAAATATTCTTTTACTAAAATATAGGTGAACAGTTCGTGGATGTTGGAGGAAACCGGAGTTTCCCCTTAAAACACCTACCTTTGACGAATTATCTTACACTAGGACTTATGGGATTCGGGCTTAGGCGATGAAGGGCGTTGTAACCAGAAAGCACGTTTTTCACTTGGCCACCAAGGTAATAGAAACTCATACACAGTAGAAACTCATACTTGTGAATACTAGTATATAAATGTTTGATATCCGTTTTTGGTATGAGGCGATAACAATTTTTTTGTTCCAGTTTAGATTGGTGTATGTTTTCATTTTACTCTTTGTTTTAAGAACATATTATTAAAACACCTACCTTTGACGAATTATCTTACACTAGGACTTATGGGATTCGGGCTTAGGCGATGAAGGGCGTTGTAACCAGAAAGCACGTTTTTCACTTGGCCACCAAGGTAATAGAAACTCATACACAGTAGAAACTCATACTTGTGAATACTAGTATATAAATGTTTGATATCCGTTTTTGGTATGAGGCGATAACAATTTTTTTGTTCCAGTTTAGATTGGTGTATGTTTTCATTTTACTCTTTGTTTTAAGAACATATTATTAAACAATCTTATTTTAGAGAGCAATGATAGCGTTAAATATCCAGATGGTCGAACGTTAATAGATTAAGCCATCGATCTGTCATAACTTTTTGAATTTTCTGAATGAAATATTCAAAAATTTATAATATGACAACTATATTATAAATTTTTGAATATTTCATTCAGAAAATTCAAAAATTTATAATATGACAGATCCCTAAGACGTCTCACTTTAATGGAATCGACAACGGTTGACTACAATTACAATGTAAGCGAAGTTAAAAAGTATTCAAGCAACCAATGATTCAATCATTGAATATCCAGAGATGCTTTTGACATTTTTTTTAATTTAAATGTTAATTTCGTCTGAAATATTTTCATAAAAGTAAAACAAATGACACTGATAATAGTTTTGGCGATAGTTTATTAATACAATCTTGATTTTTGTGTAAAATATATAATTCAACAGTAGACATTTACAGATATTGTAAAAAAAAAAATATCTAAAAACAAAGATGTTTAGTGCATTCGAATATCTCTATAACGGACATCTGAAATACCAATATGTCAAAGTTTTCTATTTGAAACTTTGTCTGTCTAAACCTCTGTTAGGTTATTTAAACATTATTCACTATTCGAATATTATTAACATCCTGTTTTTTTTTCTAATAAAAGAATGAGCATTTCAAACATAAATGTCTTGCTCGCGGTGATTGAACAAAGCATGTCAAGAATTTGAATCCAAAACGAAATTCAATCTGCCGTCTTGATAGTTTACAAGTCAAATAAACGAGTGATAATTTAAAATAAGCAACATTCTTATAGAAACCAACGCCCTTGTTGAAGCCAATATCCTTGTTCAAACTTTCATTGATTTTCAACTGTTTGGCGTATGTTTTTTAATCTATCAAACTTTTCGGCCCCAAGTGTCACTGATGAGGATGATTTTTCGAAATGTGCACATCTGGCACATCAACATTTAGCAGGTATTTGTTATACATTTTATAATATCAAAAATAAAAAAGAAATAATAATGGATAAAAATTAAAGCATTTCTCTATATACAGCACATCGACTACAACAAATAAACCCTTCAGATGATTCTACCATCTAGTTTACTCGAATTGTGAAGTCTTGGTACAACGTGAATACAGTAAACCCTGTATATTAAGACATCTCATAGAGATTGTGAAATGTGGGCTTTATAGACAGGTTGTTTTTATAGATTCTTTTTGGTTGAAATATGGCACAAATAGGTCGTAGAATGTTGTCTTAATCGGTGGAAGGTCTTTATATAGCGGTTCTCACGAAAGCATGTCTTAAATTCAATTTGCCTATCACTAAAACGAGAAATCTAAAGAATTTTTTTTATTAAACTCTTATAATCTGTTTAGGCCACTGTATACTTGAATGTCAACAAGCTTCACAAATCGGTAGAGCTGTATTTACTAATGTTTAAGATGAAGTTATAAGCTTCTAGGGACAAAGCCACTGTTTACTAATTTTAATATTTCAGATCAGTGACCTTAAACCTTGTTTAAGGGTAAGATAAGTTCATGGTGAGATGGCTCTGGAACTATAAGAGCTTGATGACGTGATGGTACTTATGATGTTTCAAGCTTCCAGGCATTTTTCTTCCCAAAAGGCTGTTTAAAAGTTTTAATGCTTCAGATCAGTGACCTTGAATGAAACTCAAGGTCAGCCATTTTCGGAAACCTAAAAGAGCTTTATTGAGATCTAACAGGAATTGGAAACAACTCTGTCATGTTTCACTGCAATGGGTAACTGTTCTGGAAAAAAGTTAAGTGAAACGTTTACAGACAAAAGACTGAATAACTGAAAAAACAAACTTTTGAATAGCTTAATGAAGCCTTTGATTAGTTAACACAAGAAACAAGACGACTGAATAAAAATGAATGCTGAGAAAAGAATCTGGTAACCATTAAAACATTCTACATTGCTGGAGCCTAATATCTTGAAACAATAGGCACCCCATTTAAACTTCATTTTGTACCCAATTTAATTTTTCATCTTGACGGGAAAAAAATGTAAACACCAAAATCAAGCTTTTGAATATTTCTACAATTTTCAGAAATTTTTAAAAATCATATATGAATTGAACGGATTGGTATACAAAAAAGTAGTAACCTGTCTGTAAATTTGTGTTTATAGTCCTAAACAAAGGGAAACAACTCTTGTTTTAACTTTACTTAGAAAATGTGTTTAAGTCTCTCATCCAAAATAAAAACTACTTTAGATAAATCAAAACTAAGTTATCAAAATAAAAGGAGCAGAGCAATCACAAAATACAGCATCTTCATAATCTCCATAATTTTAATCTTTTGTTTGTGTCTACAAGTAACAGACAGATGTGACACAATAGTCATGTGACTTTAAATAATGACTTTGAAATCTGTTCTTGTTATAATGGAACTTGACATAGAATCATACTTGTACAAACAGATTTTGCTTTAAAAAAAGGGATGATCTTGAATTCAAGCAAAATTTGACATCAGTTTTGATGACAGAATTTTGATATGCAGATCTCATTACTATATTAACCAAATGCTTTTTTATTAATAACTTCTTTGCTTTTTTATTAATAACTTTTTTGAAAATGAAAAAAATATATTCACAGACCTACATAACTATATAGGCGAATATTTTTACATGAGCTTGATAATTTCTCTGCTTCTAAGTAAGGACCCACAAGTTCAATTCTAAATGGGCCCATCCATAGTCCTATAAACAGCTTCGTTTCCTTATTTTTTATTTTTTTTTTTTTCCTTCACCCACTCACTCACTCATTAAAATTTTGTGAGGTAGTTATTATTTCTGTTTTGAACCATTGTTCATGTATAATAAAATCTTGATTCCCTGCCATCATTATTATTGTTGTTAGATTTTGATCTTCTTATGGGCTCTGGCAAAAGAATTGAAGAACACTATAAAGAAACAAGATGTCTAGAGTGTCAGTATTACAAGGTTAAACTGTACATGAAATTCAAATTATATTTGTAAGAAAGGAATTTTCCAAGCTTTGTGTATACATTAATATACATGTGTGTGTGTGTGTGTGTGTGTGTGTGTGTGTGTGTGTGTGTGTGTGTGTGATAAAGCAATCAAATCAACTATAATTATGATATTCTGGGTATTTATTTAAAATCAAGATGAAAGTCAGCACAGAGTTACAAAACAAACTGCTAATTCAGTATGGAAAAAGAATGAACACAAAATGAATAAAAAGCTCATGATTGAATGCAAACATTCACAACAAGATGGAAGTCAGCACATGATTACATTAAGCATATAAAAATTAATACAAGATAGAGGCAAGAACAAGAATACAAACTAATGATTAATTCAGCAATTAAACAATTAACAAAGAATCATTCTTGTCAAATATACATAATAAGCTTAAATATTCACAGTATTTACATTATAATCATAAAATTAAATAAAAACACAATCTTATTACAACAATATCTAGCATATAATTCCAAGTCTAGTTTTTAAATGTGAGACCTAGGAGGCTGGAAGACTAAGTATTTGTTTTTAAACGAAAAAAAAAAACTTCAGTACCTAGAATTTGTCCTGGTCATTCTAGATTGGATTAAAACTTTTCTTGCCACGGGGTCTATCTCGTTGTATCAGTAATATGACTTGAGGTTTATAACGAGAGTGAAATGATGTTTTAAGCCACATCAGGAACTTTTGTGGCATTTTGTAATGAGAGGAAACCAGCTTACAAAACGATGACTGATTTGTGTAACTCTATTTCCATTGATTATAGAACAACAGCATAATTTTACATTTTATTTTCCACAAGATTTATATAGGAATAAACAATATAAACTTTTTCCTATAAATATGGCATATTCTGCAGGTGAACCCCATAACAACATATAATATTGTAGACCAGTTTGCTTTCATGTTAAAACAAAAAATAGTCAAGCATGTCTACTGTCAAGAGACTCAAACATTAATGATTTCATATTTCTTTTCTACTGACCAGAAATGAAAATGTATACTAGATTCCATTGTAATAAGTTTGAACAATGACCTGGATTGCAACTTGAAAGATCTGGGCAGTAAACAACAATATTATGACAACAAAAAAATACATAAATAAAACAGAAATTTTAAACCTGCAAAGACAAACAAGAAAAATCTAAACATGAAACAACATGAAGGCCTGTCTAATTCCAGATGACATTCTATTAATATTCCTTGAAGCCAGATCACATTAGCTTGTTGAAACATACTTGTAAAATCTTATAACAAATATCTTTTTTGTAAAACCAAGAAAATATTTGCCAGTTAAGATTTAAAAATATCACTCAAATATCTATCAATTCCACTTGAAACCAGACCAGCTTTAACTTGTGGGCACTTGTAGAACCATGATTTGACAAATTATACCCAACTCTCTTGTAAAACCAAGAGAATAGTTGTGAGTTAAAGATCAGGAAAATCAAATACTCAAAAGTACACCAATTCCCCTAAACAAACAGGACAATGTTATATCGTTGAAAATCTTGAAAACATTATGCTTAAATGCACACCAATTCCCTTAATACAGGACCCAATCAAAATTTGCCTGTAAAAGATACTGACCAATGATACCCAAATTTCCTTTGAAACAAGGACAATATGGAAATATCAACAACCTCTTGGAAAATTGTCATGATGCTCAAATTGACAAAATTTCTAAGCATAGGCCAAAGAGTTCCTAAGACAGACAACTTGTTGTTTCAAGTCCAATTTTTGTTATCGGCAAGGCAAGGATAAAATAAAGAACTAATACAATTTAACGATATTAATCTTGCATTGATTATGTTACTATAATAACACTGTTACATTGTTTCTAATAGGAACTCTAAGTCTTGTCATCTAACCAGTGCAGATTTTGGCAACTGTTTAATAAAGAACACTAAAACACATAATACTAAGTATTTATCGTAATGAACGAATAACTTAAACCGATAATGACTGATTACAAAATAATATCATTTTGTGAATCAAGCCTTACATAAAATTTTTTTTGAAAACCTCTTAATTCTGTGCATATAAAATCCCAACGTTTTTGAGCCAAGATTACAAATTCCTGCACAAAACTGAGGCGGAACAATTTGTGTATTGCAAAACAAAATGTTAACAATTATTACTGTGGCACCAACATTACATAAACGAAATCCACTAAAGTGATTTTTTCAGATCTGTTGCAAAATCAACAACATTAAGGGTTTGGGACTTATGCCAATCTGCCATCCTAAGACCTTTACTTTATCCGTCATAGGCCAGTTCTGATAGAAAAACACTGGTTTCAGAAATTCAGGCTGACTAAAAATTTCAGTTTTATGTCTAACACTAACCTCTAAAGGCCCTTTTACTTTCAGACAAGACTCAGAGACCTATATATATATATATATATATATATATGTAATTACATATGTATGCATAAAAAAAATATGTGTATAATATATATATGTAAATATACATAAAAACATAATTTAATGTTTGACAATTTAACAATTCTGTAACCAAGATAAATAAATTAACATTCAAATTAAAATAAACAATTTAGCTTTTTAAATAAAATCAAACATCATTTTTATCTCTAAACAGTCCAGCAATTTAAAAACAAAATATTGTAAATATTTATTTTTTTTAAGTGCATGTCACATGATGATACAATCCAAAAATTATGAGCCCCAATATTATAGGTAATTCTTAAAAATTTTGAAATTAAAATTTCAAATTTACACCAGATCATTTATGCATCTACTTAAATGTGAGAAAAAACATTCCAGTAACACCAATTAATGCCTGTGACATGCATACAAAATATACAATATTATTCTTAAATTACTGTCTACCTAAAACAAAATGGTAAAAATACAGTTCTAATCATTTTAAAAATAACTACACTATCTGAATATTCTTATGAATATTTTACAGCAGGGAAATTTAAAATCATTCTAAGCTACAAATTATCAAGTTTCTATTACATGCATTGGTAATCTTTGGTAAAGACAATAATACTATTTCTAATAGCAGAGTTCATTATCTTAAAATGCAGAGGACTCTTTTGATATTTTTTATTTCTTTCAAGATTTCAGTAACTGTAAAATCAAGGTATTTAATAAATTTGGTACATGGACCACAAATGATACAGGTAAATTTGAAATATTTTTGGTAGGTAAAATCTAGAACCTGTTAATAAACAAATTACGACAGTTATACATTGTAAATTAAAACTTCAAATTAGGTCAATGATAAAACAGTTTCAAAAATGTAAAATGATTTTTTTTTGCATATTAAGAAGTACAGACAATCTGCATCTGTTCTGTTTTGAACTTTACTTCTGTTTCAAATTAAAATATCTAATGATGAAGAAAAAATTAAAATTAAAAAATTAAACTAAAATGAATAATAAAACAAGTACAAAATACATGTATTCAATAAAACAAAATTTTTAAACTCTTTAAAAACACCTGAGTTTGGCATGTGTAATTTGAATTAAATGAAAAGCACATACTCATAACACATGTATCACAGGTTGATTAGCACTGTCAGATATTCAATGTTTTGTCACCATTATTTTTCGTTTTTTTTCTTGTTTTTTGGTACTCTGTGTACATGTATATATCAACTATTTATGGCAGGTACATTTAAAAGATTTTCACTTGACTTTTGAAGATTTTCATGTGAAGCATGAAGACTTTCCCGTGACCTGTTCAGAAGCATACTCTCACTAGACTTGTGAAGACTTTCTCTGGACTTGTAGAGACCCGAGCCATGTAAGCTCTCACTGGACTTGTGAAACAATCTCTCCTTTGACAAGCGAATACTTCCCCTTCTTGATGTGTGAAGACTTTCAGTGGATTTGTGAAAACTTTTGCTTGCCTCATAAAGATTAGGATTACTACCTCTCAGAACAGGGATCCTGAATGATGCATTGTCTATTTCAAATATTTCTTGTACATTGTATGTACCATCATTGGCCTCTAAATTTCTGTAGTGGTAAGCTATTGTGGATTCCATTTCTTCAGCTATATGCAAACATTGCTCAAACGTATCATAAATCTCGTCTGTTGGTAGAGACGTATCAGAAATATGTTCTGGATCGGTGTGTATCTTGATGTTCTGTCCCGGTCCTTTGGATTGCAATAGCTCGATCTCATTAATATCTAAATGATCCATCTGATCTTCCAGTTCTCGCATTGATTTGATGGAGTTTGGTACTTTAGTTTCAAAATCAACGGCAAATCCGAAATTCAGATTCCTGACAACTGGCTGTATAGGTTGTGGTTGATACGGTGATTCCAACGCAACTAGTGTGTGACTGTCCTCATTTTGTTCATAATTAAGCTCTGTTATGGCTAGACGGCACATGAATCTAAAACAAGTAAAATATTAATTTAAATTATTTATTAATTGTGTTTATCAATAAGAATGCAATAGAGGGAAGTTGTTTAGATTGACCAATGACATCCATATTAGACTGGCATTGGACACCAGGGTAGAAACTGTTGTAACAAACAATAGATTAATTTGCAGGCCATTAGACTTAAAGGGTCAATGCATTAGGCATGTTAATAGGCTATGTAACAGAATTTTATCATATCAACTATGGCCAACAAGTATGCATCAAATCCACAAGTAAACAAACAAAAAGACGAAGTCTTTTTTATTTTGTATTTTCTTAGTCAAATTTTCAGATGAACACCCGGTAGCTAAAATCGCCTTTGGCTACTAATTTCTGAGAAATTCTGTCAAAAACCAATCTACTATAACACATAACACATTTGTAAAAAACACTTTAAAAAGGACTATAATTTCACAAAAATTTTTTAATTTGTCAACTAAAAATTTTTAATTTGTGGAAACTATTTCAAAGTCATTGTTCATGTTTAAAAAGTAAATTTGTAAAAAATACAATGTGGATTCTTTAGTTATCTCATTCATATCTTTGAATTACATGACGTAACTCTGGTCTGATTTTATTTATGTTTGTTTTTGTTTTTTTCATTTCCTTTGTATTTGATTATGCTGATACTTGTATATATATAACAATACTTAATGCTTAATCTAATGCAATATTTTAAACAAGCCTTAAAAATTTTATAATAAGCATTTAATGTATATGAATAATAAAAATTTTATGACCAGAGGTCACTCAATCAGTCAGATCAATCTTCTATTTTTGTGTAAACTAAGATTTAGATATGCTCATCTAAAATCAGTCATTGCATGTATACTGCAGCTGAAGTGGATTTTTAATATACTAGTTCTGCTATATTCAGCAAGTTTTTTACCACCCACAGAAACCAAAAATTTCCTATTTTCAATTCTAATATGAATATATATTCTCTCCTTTATGAAATAAATGACTTGGACATGATAAGTCTATCACAAATTCACAATGACAACGGACATGATTTGTCTATCACAATGTCAACAGATATGATTAGTCTATCACAATGACAACAGACATGATTAGTCTATCACAATGACAACGGACATGATTAGTCTATCACAATGACAATCTGTGAATTGTTTATCCTTTGCACTGACAATCACACAAAATCTGCTAGTGAAAAAAACTGTGATGACAATCATCAATCAATGTGCTTAAAAAACATAACTGTAATTTGATTTAATATTTTCAAACTATAAAAGTATTAAAAAATAATAATGTTAGATAAAGATACATAACAAAGTGACAAGGGAGGTAACTGTGACGAAAGCCAATGATAAGATTTGAATCAAACATTAAATTAACTAAAAATTCAACTCACACTGACTTCTTTCTACCTCTATGTCTAATAATTTTAAAAGATTTCTGTTTTTAAAATTTAACCTCTCAATTTATTTTTAAAAAAAATAATGAAAAATATGCTTTTATTTACCAAGAGACAGTGTCCAATTTCTAAGAAATTACAGCCAACATATTTAAGATAAAAAAATGCAAAGATTCTTTTTTTTTTTTTTTTCTTAATGGGATGGTATTTTGAATATGTGAAAATCTGGTATGTCATGCAGAAAACATGTTTACTGACATTATCAGAAAAGATTACATTTACATGTTTTTCAAACTATAACAAAAACTAAAAAAAATTATGGACACACTACATCAACACATCCACAACATCAGTGTTCCATTCCCACAAATATATGTACATGAATTGTATTAAACAGTATACCATTTTTATTTGGCAATTATTATCATTTTAATTTATCTATTGATCTATTTATTTATTTATTTATTAATTCATTCATTCAACCATTTATTTATTTATTCATTCATTCATTCATTTTTCCCCCATGCAAATGAAGTACAAATTAGATTCTATATTTAGTAAAGTAGCTTTATATATATTATTTTACCTGGCTGTGTACTTTCTCTTATGATGTGATAAATGAGATATCAGCATTCTTATTAGTCTAGCAAATTCACTATACATCAACTGTAAATCCTCTGGTAAAGATGGCAAATAATCCAAAAATCTAAATGAATAAAAGGTATAATAGAAAAGTAAAAAAAAAAAAAAACAGTAATTAGAAGTTACACCTAAAACATCCTATTTCCATTAAGCTTCTTCATTAGAAATATACTTTATAGTTTACCATTAAAAATCTTTGAATTCAATCTTTTTTATTTAATATTGATTGATTGATTTAATGGAATTTTACATCCTAGTCAAGCATATTTCACTTATATCGAGATGTCATCAGCTCTAGGTAGAGTGGCAGAAATATTGACCATTGCAGTGCACTTACGGCAATGTGTAAAGAGGGTTCTTTAATGTGCCATGCCTGCTGTGACACTAGGCATCAGTTTTTAAGGTCTCCTCCCTGTGACTTTTATTTCTAAATGCTGAGTGCTTGGTGAAAAAGAACAGTCACTACCAACCATCAAGTCTTGGGTCAGGCCAGGCCGGGGTTTATTTTAATGAATAGCTACATGTATATGTAAAAAATAATTTTGCAAATTCAAATATTCAACTAATTAAGTACAAGCTTTGGTCAATATTCCATTACAAGGCAGATCAAATATTTTATTTCTATAGAGCTTCTTTATAATAATACTAAGATGTCTCCATTTAAAATCTTATACATGTTCTGTAAACATTCTAATTTAAGTGGTGTGTCAATTTTAGCAATTTTCGCACTAGGACAGTAGCAATTATTTAAACATGCCACTAAAATAAGTATGTCTTATAGTCTGTTTCTTAAAATTTGTTTTGCACTAATTGAAATTCATGCGAATTAGACAAGAATGTTAATTGCACTAAAATATGTACACGCTAAAATTGGTACATTTACAATAACTAGAATACATGTACAAACTTTTTTTAAATATATCAAGCTCTATGTAAAATTAAATTTTGCTAATTTAAGTTTTCAACTAATACTGTTCAAGCCTTGGACAGCAAATCTGTTTAAAAATTAAAAGGTAGTAATATTTTTATTCAAAATAAATTACTTAAACTTAAATGAGGGTAATTTGCGAGGTGTGTATCTTCAGAACTAGCCAAGATAAATAAGAGGACTACCACAGCTCTTCAATATAAACTAAGACAATCAAATATTTGATATATGTTACCTGATTCCCCAGTTATAGACAATATCAAAAGGTAAGACCCATGGTACAGTTAATAATGACATCACATGTAATGTTCTACTTCTGTGAACATAGGAAGATAGTCCATTGTTCATAGAATCACAGGCTGCTTGTAGTGCTAAAAATATATCCAAAATGATGATAAAAATCAAAGTGAGCAACACATTATCTGAAGGTAAATCTTTACAGGTATTTATAAATTAAATTAAATGGTATTAATTCCATTAAAGTCATTACATTTTATATTAGTCCAAATTTTATTTTAAAACTAATTTTATACTAGACTGATTACTGAAGTATTAATGTACATGGATATGACTATTTCATAGTATCAGTTTATGTTTATATGTCAATACATGTATATAAAAAGACTCACAAATTTATACAAATTGTTTTTCAGTTAAACTTATAAAAAACATGTTAAATCATTTGACTTAAGTTTTGTTGATTTCAACTCCGTTATATCAAAATTGATTTGCTAGACTTATATAAAAACAAATGCCAATGTCATACCTTCTATTTACATGTATACTAACTTCAATTTATAGAAAAAAAAAGATTTCTTCAACTACCATGACTACAAAAATCTACTTGTTAATTTTATACCTTCTGCTACAATGGGAGGTAATGTGTCAATCAGCGCCACCTGTTTCTTTTTTCTGCAATCATCACAGTTGTCACCATGGTGATGGTTATCTGGCAAATGGCCATCCACTTCGTCACCTGTCTCATCCATCTCCTCAGTTATAGGCACAATGGTCGATTTCACAGTTAAATGTCTTGTACATGATATTAAATCTATAAAAAACATTAAGAATTACAAAGTGCAAATTGTCACAGATAAAATTTCTATTTTCTAAAAAAAGTATAAAAAAAAAAAAAAAAAAAAAAAAAAAAGTGCTTATTTTTGTTCTAAACTATATTTCATCCATATTAATTATAATACTTGTATAAATATATAAAGACAAACATGGAGTATTTTGGAATTGACTTTTTTTAGTGGCATCGTTTATCCATATAAAAATTAATCGAGGCAAACTGAAACTGAAAATTTCAAGCTTTACAAAAATTCTTAACTTAGTAATAATTATCTAATCATAATGTCTTTGTAACTGATACCAGCTTTTTCAAAAAAATTTCAGAGCAACATTATTACTTACTATTCTTCTGGAGAAAATTCAGACAATCATCAAATCCCTGTTTACACATATCACTAAGGATTTCCGGATGTGGTGGAAACAAAGCTCTGGATATTCTGTACAAGTTCCAGGAAGACAACTGCATACTGGTGTTAGCTAAGTGGACATGGGCAAAGTTGTTAGAGTCATCTTTAGGACAAATATCACTTTCTCCAGCAAAAGGGGATATTGTTATGGTGTCTTCATCAAATCGAGGTAAATTGTCACTAAGGCCTCCATCTACGTATCTCTGCAAAACAAAATGTATTTCTATTACAAATGTATTCATTGACAAGGTGCTTTGCTGGGTGGTTTTAATCGTTGACTTTTGATTAAACCCTAACTGTACTGTGTGTGGTTCATCCATGAGCAGGACATTTAATTTCATAACGTTCTTATCCACCCAGCTGCAGAATGAAATAATATCTTGATAATAAACTTGTGTCCTGTTTAAAAATATTAATACTGGTTCTCATGACTTTTTCAATCACATAAAATTTGGAAAGGCACCTACGTATACCCTGTTCAGGCCTACATGTATCTTAAAATTTTTATACCTAATTAACCTGGAAAAAAATAAAGCAGTTGAAGCAAAGTAATTTTGAGACTGAAAATACTGAAAATGTTGTTAATACATTTGTACATCAATAAAACATATGTATCTAAAACAGACCTAAGTCCTGAAATGTTTTAGGATGATTTGTAATATTTTGGATTTTTTTTTTTACAGAACCTAAAAGAAACCATATAAATCCTGAAATTTTGGCTTGTTTGAATTTGATTCAGTTTCTTAGACACTGCACACAAACTGATGAGCAGTCTCTCTAAGTGAATTTAGTCTGAAGTTTACATGGTGGAAAACTCTGATGTGATTTTCAATCTTAACATTACTGTCAGGCTTCAATCTAACATGCATTATTCTCAGTGAACCATTAAGCAATTGCTTTGTTTTCTGACAGACCAGATTTAATTCTACTTTTAAAAAATAATAATGTATTGTCAGTTCTATGTCAATATCTCAGCTATACAGCCTCTATCAAGACACTGATGATTTAGAGCTATACAACATGATTCCATTCACTTGCACAAGCATATCTCGACTATACAGCCTTTATCATGACACTGATAATTTAGAGCTATACAACATGATTCCATTCACCTGCACAAGCATATCTCGACTATACAGCCTTTATCATGACACTGATAATTTAGAGCTATACAACATGATTCCATTCACTTGCACAAGCATATCTCGACTATACAGCCTTTATCATGACACTGATAATTTAGAGCTATACAACATGATTCCATTCACTTGCACAAGCATATCTCGGCTATACAGCCTCTATCAAGACACTGATAATTTAGAGCTATACAACATGATTCCATTCACTTGCACAAGCATATCTCGGCTATACAACCTCTATCATGACACTAATAATTTAAAACTCCACTAATCTTGTAAGTGTCTTATCAGTGTGTTGATAAAGGTTGTATAGCTGATATATTGACATAGAGCTGACAATATATTGTTGTTTAAATATGGATTTTCCCCTCAGGGAATAATATTAAGAAAGTTTGACTTGTATAGATTAATTATACTTTATTTTTTACCCAGATTGATCTTATCTTTCACAATCATCTAAATAATTCAACAAAATAGAATGAAAATTGTTCAAATAAAATTGATACATACCACACCACGAAATGAAGGAGGAAGTAATCCAGAATAGAAAGGAACATGAGCACTACATAGTAAAGCCTGAAATAGAAAAATAACACTTGTATAAAACCAGTCAAACTCATATTGTTTACTTACATGCCTTTTTGTAAATATCAAAATATAAATTTCAAATTAGTTTTATGCATTTCCTACCGATTCCTTGTAATAATGTTAAAGATACATGCTACCAGTAATATAACATTCATCATCACTCTCTTGATTTTTTTTTTTTTAAATACTAGTATATTATTAGGGCCAGAGATTTAGAGATCTATATCTTTCAATGCAAGCTAGTACATGCATTGCATTTATAAAGAAAACCTATTTCAGATTATCACTACAAAATATCTAAGAAACTTTTTCACTGTATGCCGAAGATACTTAAAACAAATGAGTCTAAAATTGTGAAAAATACAACTGCAAGCACATTGGAATTGATTTCTATTTCTGCTCAAAACAGTCCCGGTGAGAGCCATGTTAATCTGCTTTAAGAGAATTTTCTTTAAAAGCATACAAACATACATGCAGGTTTAAATTAACATATACTAGTAGTCTAGTATATACATGTACATTGAATCTTGACTGGTTGTAATACATGTAGAAATGTACAAGATCTTTTCTGTTATACCAAAAACTTAAAAAGAATCATTTACAGAGACAATGTGTTACTCTCAAGAAATTGTAGGCACCAAGAAAATTTGTGATTAAAAATCAAGCTTAGAAAATATTGAATTCTAATTAGGAAAAGACTGTTTAATATCTCCAGTGTTTAATATTTCCACCACTAATTGGGAAAAATAATGAGACTTCACCAAAAATTTGAACTTACCGGTATTCTGT
The DNA here is from genome assembly GCA_029721355.1 of Tegillarca granosa. Lineage (NCBI taxonomy): Eukaryota > Metazoa > Mollusca > Bivalvia > Arcoida > Arcidae > Tegillarca > Tegillarca granosa. The sequence goes on along the minus strand of CM056601.1, from coordinate 28,878,325 downwards.
TCATTGGGCAAATTTTAAAATAATTTTTTCTAAACAGTAATCTGACTACCAGTATGTTCAAATAATCCCTTCTGCACCTCAAATATTGACATACATCAAATGTGATGACATGAGTTCAACTTTTAGGACACTCACACCAGAAAAAGCCACTGTCAATAGTCATGAAGCTTAATAAATTTGCATATCAATACAATTAACCTTACATGCCTCTGAATAACCTGATGTGATTTTGCATGAGGTCCAATAGGTTACTAAATATCCTGCAATTTTGTGAAATGTTCAAAATTTCCCTAATGTACAGAAAAGTTTGGTAAAGTTGAATGATTCAAAAATATCAATGCTTTTTAATTATCATATCTGGTATTTTTATTACCGGCAACTAATTTAACATTCAAACAAATATTTAGAATTTTCTTTGTGACTACAATTTCTGGAAAGAGAGTAATGCTAGTGGTTATTTTGCTTGCATGACTCAAAAACTTTTAAAAAGGTAGCTAAACCAATGCAAATTAAGTCCTTACAAAGTTCTTGATATAATAAGAGATGTCATATTACTTAACGGACACAAAAAATTCACTTCAAACTACCTGGATTAATTCCTCCTTTGAGGTAAAGTCAGAAACAATAACAGCTTCTCTATCAGAAACTCTGGTCAATGAGACAAAAAATCTCCCTTTAACTATCTCATGGGCATTATCTGGCAGTACCATCCATAATGCATCTCGTAAAATCCTCTGAATGTCGAAACTTGGGTGTAATGGTCCCAAAGAACGAGATCTGGCTTTGCTGGCAAGGCGCAGAGTAAAATTTGTACATTCTCCTGAAAAATGAAAGAAATTTATTGTGAGTAACCAAGGCTTCCATTTGATCATTAAAACTATGGCTATGATATTTAAAATTGAATCTAAGTACAAAATTTCAGAAGGAAGCAGTTATATTTAAATATGATTTATCCTTTGGTATTTTAAAGAAAGTCGGTTTAACATTTGAAAGCCAAAAAAGAACTACATGTAATGATGTATGCATGTGTAAATGTATGCACATTTTATATACATGTATATATTCTAAGTATAGAAATGTTTTTGGGAAAGGATATAATATTCATGACTATGGATACTTTTATCAATTTCCTGGCTGAAATATAGCATAAATTAATTTAGAGATAAAAACATAAATTGGCTGTTTTAAAAGCATACATCTTTGTATATATATGTGTATAACTTTGTCATAAGACAAAAACAACACATATCCTGAAACTGAACCTCCTCCCCCAAAAAAAAACCCACAATGACAGTGGTTCAAGTGCCAGCTCATAGATCTTGTATTAAATCTTTAAAACATTCTATGCTACATCTGTATCTTGAATCAAAACTACTAGTACGTTATTTATCCTTTGGCCAACATGTTTGTCAGACATTTTTCTAGCATTGGTCAGATGACCCCAAAACTGTAACAGTTACAGGATGAATAATCATACGCCCAGCTCTACCAAAGCAAGACTTTGTCAAAATATGTCAAAATTAAAAGTTAAACATCAGACCTACAGGTAGTTATATTTAGTAACTTACATAGGATCTGTAGGACTGAGGGTAAGGGTCATCTAGTTCAGTCCTCAAGAATTTTGAATACAGACATTGGAAATACAGGCTAAACAGCCCAGGGCTTAAACTGATGTATGCCCTAAAGTGTCTTTCATGAGTAAGTTACTATGTATAGCAAATACAGAATCTGGTAATGATATGTAACTTAAGTTTTCATTACTGGTACTAACATTTGTTTACTTGATGGTGAATAGTCTTAAAGCTGCATTAAGTTTTTCAATTTTCTGAATTTTTTTTTGATTTTCTAAAAATATATATTTTTTAAAATAGATATGCTCTAACCACGATCTGTGAGATTCATTTTCTGAAATTTCATTTCTTTTATCTGTAAATAAACGGAATCCTCTGGCCAGTTGGTCAATGTTTCACGATGGTAATTATGAGCCAGGAGCATGCGCACGGATGTACGGAAAAACCCATGAATCGAAGGTGAAACATGACAAATTGCATTAATTTTCCTTAATTAATATCCAAATGTATTTGAAATGGTGTTATGTATCCCTAATTAAGTCATAAATGACAAATTCAACAAAGTTCTGTGTTTAATTTATCATATTTGACCGTTTTTAAAGTTGTGTTTAAATGACCCAGGTTTTGATGACGTAACCATGTTCTAATATTAGATCCCAAATGCTGCATCTCGCTGGGTAATTTCTGTATTTATTCGAGCTTTTATCGTTGAACCAAATGTAACATTGTTCATTAGGAACATCATTAATTAGATTAGCACTGTTTTAATTTTTTCTTTGGAAAACTTAATGCAGCCTTAATTGTACCTATTTGGGTAATTTTGCCACATTCACTCTAAACTCTGTGCTTTATTCTGTGTGCAAAACCACATATAGCAAACAGACATAACGACAACACAATGCAATGCCATTAAACCACTTTTTTTTTTAAATTGCCAGGATAATTTGGACTACTGGTAGTACTAACAAAAAGTTAATTTAGATGAAAAAAATGTAATATCTAATTAAAATGATCCCTTTAGGGATAACATTTTTATTGATCTAAAGATTTTGCCCTTTAACACATAAACAGTAAACTAGCTCCTTAACTTTATATTTTAATCATTTCAAGGCAGGGAAAGTTACCAGGGCCCAGACTGCAGTTGTTCAAAACTCTGATAGTTAATCAAATAGTGAAATAAAAAAAAGTTATTTGAATAAAAAATATCCAATACAAAAACAAATTCTGAACTTTTTGATAATGGAATTGTATCCATTAATTTTATAAATTGATGAATTAAAAAAAGTATTGCCCAATACATCAGCCTTTTTTCGCTAATTACAACAACCTGGTCAAAATAATGGGGCTTTGAACAACTGAACAAAGAAATTTTAATTAGTAATAAAATACTACTACGTTTTATACTTCCAAGTACTTACAACTGACAAGTTCTAAGCAAAAAATTCTATAACTTTTTGCAGAAACATATATTGTAATATATTACTACTCTGCTCTTTGCCATATTTAATTTCATTTATTGAGTTTTAAAAAAAAATATGATTAATTTAATTTTTTTTTAAATTTATTACATGTTGACACATTTAAAGCCATACTAATTATTAGACCATGTATATTTCCAATGGAAAAATCTAGAAAATTTTATGTCAAAATCTACACATAAGTAGGTCAAGGTTAAAAAATAGGATGTAAATTTGTCATTTGGGAAGTGAAATTTCAACAATATTTGGCAAGCTAGATCAAGCAATATAATCCGAATGTTATAAAACTTCCTTCATTGTTGTGTTGACTGACCACTTCCTTTATTCTGTTGCGTAATCATTCGACCCTCCCAGCTGTTGTGCTTTCAACATTTTTGAAACAGACTATAAAAACGTGTCCTATTGACCGAGTACTTGTAATATGTGGGTTATATAACGGACAAACGGTCCTTTGATAATGTACCTTAAATTTACATCCGTGAAAAAATTTTATATTTCTTACCTAAACAACAATCACACAGTAAACAACATGCCACCATCGAACCTGCACTTGCGCCAGCAAATTTTGCATTTTTGAGCAGCTGAGGTGCATGTTGCTTCAAACAACTGGCTACACCAACATGATAAATTCCAAGAAATCCACATCCAGCAAACGAAAAATTCATACTACACGTATTCTACCGTAATCTTCACATCATTATCTGCTAAAATTACTTATTCTTTGAAGAAAAAATAATTAAACTTGATATAAAATCAAGAAATCGTGTACACACGTTTAGTCCACCATGGCAATCGTCGTGTAGCCTTCTCTGGTTTGTTTGTATCATGTGATTTGACGTCAGAGACGCACCCCCAGGATAATGTAATTTGATTGGTCATAAATAATTAACACGTTGCATAGGTGATGATTTCGAAAAAGGCACCTGTCAGCTAGTAGTAGTAGTAGTAGTAATTTCTTTATCATTTTTTTTTCAATATTCGTTTTTCCCCTTATTAAATCAATGGCAACATTTGATTTAGAAGATAAATTTTAAACAGATTGCGATTTTAGCCAAGAGATACGCGTGGTGCTGCTGAAAACGGAGCAATCCTCAAACGCGCGAAATACAACTTTTGTAGTCTTTTGTATAAACTCATCTGCATGAATGACAAATATTTTCCTGCCATTTTGATGTAGATCTAGTTCATTTTCGATATTGCCACTCATATAACAATTTGGGTAACATCGTACTTAACTTAGATTATTATGGAGGTCATATGAGACACTAAAATTTAAATCGTAAATTATCATAAAGCAGCAGAAAGCATCGTGTAACGCCTCTGTCTTTTTACAATGGGGGATAAAATGAATATTGTAAGGACACAAAACATTGTCATCAAGATCTCACACACTGCTAGTTTGACAACAAAGTTTATACTATCACCATACTCCGGAGATTCAACCACCAATTTCCATAGAATGTGAGCAGCTGATATGATGTTGTAAAGTTAAATGAATTTTGTTCCAAACAGATAAAATTTCGAGTTATTGCGCCTTGTGTTAATCCATTTATTCATTTCCTCGTATTTATGGATGACACTTTTTACAATGGATTGCCATTTGAATTTTGATGGGAAAAGTCAGATTTCATCGGAGAAAGTAAGAGATATAGCCGCTACTCAGAATATCATATCAGTTGTGTGTGGTTTTTATTTTTATTATTATTTTATATTCTGCAGATATCGGGTATAAGTCCAGTCTGATAACTAGTCAGTTAGGAGCATCATCATGATTGCCGTAAATACTATTTTTTAAGAAATCCCGACCAGGTTGCGTAAAAACATAAGTCTTTTGTTATCAGTAACAATTCGTTTTTATCTCTTTTGTCTGTCATCATTAAACAGATCGGTTTTAAAAAGCGTTACACGGGTGGGTGCTTTGATTGTTAAATGAAACCGAAGATTATAATGCAAGAACCTGCCGATTTGTCGCAAAATGATCTATACAATGCTTTTACCAACGCGTCTGGTCAGATATGTGTATTCACGGTAATTGGATCATAGTGGACTACAATAGCAGTATAGTGAAAACTGCAATATTGCCCATTTAAAGTTTCTAGAATGTGCTGGTTACCTATTATTCAATGACGGTGTGAGAGGTTTGGGATATTTATCCTGCAGACACTAAAGGGCGTCTTCGTTTTAATCATATTAATATTGTCAACGTTAAAATGTCTTCTTGTAACACCACTTGCGTTAAATTTATTTTTCAACAGGAACTTAGTGTCAAAAATTTGTTTTACGTTATTATTTTATTAAACATGACACATTTCTGAATTAAATGCATCAGAAATTGCATTTTAATATTTTCTTAATTTTCTCTATAAAAAAAGAGTAACCGAGACATTTTTACTTTCAAACATGTTTATTTTATTAAAATAATAAGTAATTAAACAGAAAGAACAAAGAGTCCAGGTGGTGACGTTTGTTACTGAAAGCTCGGCTAAGATTTCTGATCAGATTTAACAGCTATCGTGTAATCATGTTAATTATCATGTCTGGCGTAATGGGTTCTAAAGTTATTGCAAAAGTTAAGTTAGCATCATAATTATTGTAGCAAATTGAGAGAGAGAGAGAGAGAGAGAGAGACAGAGAGAGAGAGAGAGAGAGAGAGAGAGAGAGAGAGAGAGAGAGAGAGAGACTTTAAAACTTTCTTCAATTTTAGTAGTGTGGTGTTTGAATACAGTATATATATATATATATAATTGTTTGTCATTTACATATTTGGAGCACAAAACTCCATATTTAAACAAATTCATTCGAAAATATAAAAAGCCCATGTGAAATTTACTGACCTAATTGGGAAAAATAACTAGACTTATTTAAAAAGTTTCTATAATTCTGTTTACAGAACATATTTTTTTTAATGTTTTCGAAGATAACAAATTCACTATGTCAATTGAAAAATCCGAACAAAAAAACTTATGTCTCTTTCCTACATTTTTCTAATAAAAATATCAGAACAATTTAAAGTATATCCATTGAATCTTTGGAGATTAATTTCTTTTTCATATTTCTTTTAAATTCAACGTCCTTTAGTAAGAATTAATTCATTTGACCTTTATTAACCTCAAAATACCTTGCTGTAATCTTGGGTGAGGCCCAAACGGATCACTGAAGTAATTAAATTTTAGCTTTTTTCCAAAATCTGCTCTATGTACAGAAGAATTCTTAATTTAAAAATAGAAAATAGTTAAGTCAATGTATTTTAAAAATTCAATCTTACTGTTATTTTTATGTGGAAATTTTTGACTAAAAGAAATATTTAGGAAAAACCAAGTGACAAACAATTATGGACCAATCTCTGAGTAATACAGCTATTATTGCTTGTATTTGGTGTTAACCTGCATTTTCTCAGCTAATAAATAATTGGCTACAAAATTTTTCATTAATCCAGACATATATTACATGTAATATATGTCACTGATTAATCTATTCATATTATTATTAAATCACCGTTTTGAAGCTTAAGGAACGTGTTATGCTCTTGGTTTAAGATGCAGGGTGAGTTTTATGACAAATACTCCTGAATTTTAAACAGGATAAGCTTTTCGATTTCTAGGAAAAGTTGTTCGTGTAGAGCCGTTACTCTAACCGGAGATTTTGCAAGAAATATAACGGCAAATTTATTCAGGTCAAGCAAAAATCTCATTATCGCCCGTAGATTTGATAGTCGCGATGCGTTTCGATCAGATCTGCAACGACTATAGCTACAGGGTTATTATTTCCGCCAAATGAAAATGTAAAGATCATGCACAAATCGTAGATCTTCCATTAATGACATATTTTTTTCATGCAAAAATGAGTAAAGGTATATATGCATTATTCTCAATTTTTGATAACCCACAATTAATAATTACGAATTGCTGTCACACACAGAAAAGCTTGGTATCAAATCAAAATCAGTGTTTGAGAACAAACACCCCCCCCCCCACACAAACATAAGCACTACACTTTCGGCGATTCCACAGCATCTGCCAAGGAACTTTGACTTAGGGTATCTAGTTTTGATTGTTGTTCGCATATTACTTTGCATAACTGCGCTTATTTATTAAGACCCAGAGACAGTTTTGCCTCTATATTGTGTGCTTTGGCTTTGTGCACGCATTTATGATGGACGGGTCTTCATTGTTAGAAAACTTGCTCGCAAAACACAGATAAACATTGTAGACTACTTATTCCAATATGAAGGCTTGAGCTATTGCCCAAATTCTGATATACCCTCGAGCATTATGAACTAAATCAGGTAATAGATCCAGGCTTTTAATAATAATTGGGGGAGGGAGGGGGGTTAAATTCTGCTTCTACTTCTACCAGTTAACGGCCACCTTCAACAAGCTGAAGTTTATGTCTTTGTGGTGCACACACACTGGATAAAAAATACATGTTATAAAATTTTTAACTATAAGATAAAATAACGAATTTATTTATGTTGAGGTGGCACGATAGCATTGGAGGGTGGATTTAAAAGAAATTAAGACTGCCACATGTCACAATGCTATCGGCAAGACTGTTCCGGTCACGGATGGTCTTGGGAAAGAAAGATTCCTTCCTGTATGTGGTTTTTGAAGAAGGGAGAAGGAATCCTTCATAGTTGAGATGTCTGGATTTCCCTCGTGCAGGAATTAGTAAGTCTTTTTTGCTGACGGCCACAAGCTGATGGTGAATTTTATACAGCATACTCAGTCTGGCGTCAGTACACCTACTTTGTAGGGATTTCCAGTCCAAGTGCTGGAGCATGTCACTGACGCCAGCAGTATGTCTGTACTTGTTCAGTACAAAGCGAGCAGCTCTCTTCTGCACTGACTCAAGCTTAATGATGTCCTGTTATAAATGGGGATCCCAGACTGAGCAGGCATATTCTAATTGTGGTCTTACTAGTGATTTGTATGCCTGCTCTTTAATTGATGTTGAGCTGATATTGAGATTCTTCTTGAGGAAATTCAGGGTGTTATTAGCCTTGTTGGTGATACTGGCTATATGATTTCCCCATTTCAAGTCATATGTTATTGTGACACCTAGATATTTTGCAGATGCTACATGCTCTAGAATATTGCCATGTAACGTGTAATTATGCCTAACGGGAGTTTTATTCTGTGTTATGGAAAGGACGTTACATTTGTCAGGATGAAAGGCCATTTTCCACTTGGTTTCCCATTGCCATAACATGTCTAAATTGCTTTGTAACCTAGTAGCATCACTGTTAGATTTTATCGTTAAATAAGCAATTGTGTCGTCAGCAAACAGGCGAACAGTTGAATCCAGTCCACATGGCATGTCATTAATGTAGAACTAAGAAAAGGCTTGGGCCCAATACAGAGCCCTGTGGTACTCCAGATTCAACTGGGACATAATTAGATTTTTCATCCTCTACAACTATGGCCTGTTTTCTGTTAGTAAGAAAATTTTTAATCCATGTGTTTATGTTCCCACGGATGCCATAATAATTTAATTTTAGTGTAAGTAATGTGTGGCTTACTTTATCAAAGGCTTTGGAAAAATCCATTACTAACACATCTGTTTGAATTCCTTTCTCCAAGTTTTGTGTAACATCATTGATTAATTCAATGAGTTGGATTTCACAAGATCTTGATCTGCGAAAACCATGCTGGAGAGGGTAAAGTATGTTATGTGCATCAGCATGTGTCATAATTTGTTTGACAACAATATGCTCTAAGAGTTTACAACATATACATGTAAGAGAGATTGGCCTATGTTTCTGTAATGTTTTTTACCTTTTTTGTATATAGGAGAGACGTGCTGTTTTCCAGTCATCAGGTACGTACCATTCCTGACTGGATAGACTCTTGGAAAATAAGGGTCAATATAGGTTAAATTTCCGTAGCAAGTTGTTTTAAGACATATGGTGTTATATCATCTGGACCAGCTGCTTTACCTGGCTTTAGATTTAATAGAAGTTTTAAAATACCATTTTCTGTTATGTTAAGTGGCTGGATATCAGGAAATGGGCTGTCTGAAGTGTTCATATAGTGTTTGTTAAATTCCTCCATACTGATATCAGTGCGACTTGAAAACACAGATTGGAATTGTGTGCAAAGTACAGAAGCTTTAGTAACAGGGTCTGATGCAGCGAGCCCTGGTGTCTAAGACTGGATACACCATTAAAGTCAGTTTTTTTGTGTTTAATGTATGTCCAAAATTTTTTCATATTACTATATTCAGTTTGGTTTTGTTCTGATGTTAGGATGTCTTCAATATATTTCCAGTAATACTGTCTTAGTTCTTTTTGGACTTGATGTTTAACATGTTTATAGGCTGCTTGTTCTTTTTTATTTCCAGATATTTTAGCTCTTTTAAAGAGTCTCTCTCTTTTTTTAATTAACTTTTTAGCTCACCTGAGCCAAAGGCTCAGATAAGCTATTGCAATCTATCACCGTCCGTCATGCGTCGTCCGTCGTGCGTCGTCCGTCATGTGTAAACTTTACATTTCAATCTTCTCCTCCAAAACTACTGCGCCAAATTTGATGAAACTTGGTGATTATCATGCCTGGGTAACAGCCTTTCAAAATTGTGTGCCGGGTTTTGCCAGGCCCAACAAGATGGCCGCTGTTACTAAAAATAGCAAAAAGACAAAAAAATCTTCTTCTCTGAAACAAAAGGTGCAGGCAAATTTTGATTGGATATTTGGATTCAGCATACCTGGGAACATTAAAATTGTGTTTTTCATTAAAAAATTGAGCGAAAAATAGGTCACGCGTTTTTTGCGTAAAATTATGTAAGTTTGAAAATGAGACATTTGTTGTTATAACTCAATAACGGCTGAAGATAATTGTATGGAGTTTTCACTGTTGATCTTGTCTTGCTATTTTCTTCCAAAAGATGTCAAGGTCAAAGGTCAAGGTCATGTCCCTGCTTTTGACCTTTGATAAAAAATCCTATTTTTTAAACATTGCAGGTGATAATGGCATGGGATTTTCAGTTAATTGTAGGTAGTGACATGACGATCATTTTGATATATAGATCAAGGTCATGGGTTCAAAGGTCAAGGTCAAAGATGCACAACTATTACCGTTATAGTTGATTATCTGCAAAACTATTTACTTTTTGTGTAGGCATGTATATTAGAATATTGTAGGTATGACATGCCAATCATTTTGATATATGGTTCAAGGTCATATGTTCAAAGGTCAAGGCCACAGCTGCAAAAGAAAACTTAAATTGCAAATTATCTTGAAAACTACCGTATTAACTTTTTGTATAGGCATGTATATAAGAATACTGTAGGTATTGACATGACAATCATTTTGATATATGGTTCAAGGTCATATGTTGAAAGGTCAAGGTCACAGCTGCAAAAGAAGACTTTAATTGCTAATTATCTTCAAAAGTATTACCTTTTTGTATAGGCATGTATATAAGAATGTTGTAGGCATTGACATGCCAAACATTTTGATATATGGTTCAAGGTCATACGTTGAAAGGTCAAGGTCACAGTTGCATAAGAAAATTTTAATTGCTTATTATCTTGAAAACTATTAACTTTTTGTATAGGCATGTATATTAGAATATTGTAGGTATTGACATGACAATCATTTTGATATATGGTTCAAGGTCATACGTTCAGAGGTCAAGGTCACAGCTGCAAAACAAGACTTTAATTGCCTATTATCTTGAAAACTATTAACTTTTTGTATAGGCATGTATATTAGAATATTGTATGTATTGACATGACGGTCATTTTGATATATGGTTCAAGGTTATATGTTCAAAGATCAAGGTCACAGCTGCAAAACAAGACAACAAATTGGTATGACCCTATGTTTTTGTGTTATTTTTTGTGGCATAATTTCTAGTTCAAGATGGACAATTTCATGGTCTGATATGCCAGTAATTCTTTGTATGATTAATTATTTAAAAAGACAGTTGTAGTTTATTTTGGTTATTTTCCAAGAAAGAAAACTTTTGAGACTTATGATTTTCTTCAGTATTCCCAACCATTTTTCCATTTGCCTGATCTATGTGGTACCTTTCAACAGATAGTTTGTTGCCGGTTAAAAGAGAAGTGGTTTCCCCTTTACAGCCAGCTGTTGGTTACAAATACTTATTAAATGGTTTCTGTATGCCAGTAATTTATTATACGGAGTAAAACATGTAAACTATTTAAATTAATGCTTTAAAATATCACTTAAACTGCCATGCTAGGGGTGTCTAATCATTTGTTGTGAGGTACATGTTGTGTTTTTTAAAGACGTTTTCATGACTGACTAGGTGAACATCTTGATCAAAGGAGAGATTGGCAGTTGATGAGTGGGTCCAGGGCAGTCCAGGGCAACAATCAGCACAGGGACAGAGAAGGGATTGGGGTTTGGTTAACTTTTGCCTCCTGGAATTCAAACAATTTCAGTAATTTTGTCACCATACCGAAGAGGCTTTTTAAAAACAGCCAGAGATTAAATACAGTATTAACTGGAAAAATGCAAATGTAAGGTCCAGAATTTTAATTGGCTTTGTTCATAAATTAATTTGTCATGCTGTCTATTCACCTGTCCATACATGGTTTTATTAAAATGCATCTATGGCTAAAAATTTTTTTTACCAGCATAAGGTATTGTATTGTGTTTTCTGCAGCTTGGTTGTGTGATATATGTTTTATCACCTGCCAAAAAAATGATTATGTGATATACATGTATTTATGCATTCTGTCTGTCCATCAGTGATATACTTTTTGTCTGCACCATTACTCCTATATTGTCAATTTGGAGCTTAAAACTCTTGTTACATCAGGGAAAAGTAGCATTGCTGGAGTTTTCTTTTCAAGGAACTTTGCTGTCAGTCATTTTATATGATAGAAACAGGACACCTATATCCTAGCCATAGACTGTCGTACTTCCGATATCTTGTATGGAAATAGACCATTTGCCAATTAAATGTTCCGAGTCATCGTTTATCATTTTCCTATTTAGATATTACAATGACGGGGGACAAAACCTCTGAATTTTCGGGTTTTTTCCTACAAAAGCACTGTTTTTACCAAGTGTAATTTCTATGTTGTCATTTTATTTAAAAAGTTTACCAGACAAGCCTAAATACATTTGAGACATTATATACAAAATAAAATGGTTTAAAAGATGAAAATCTTATTTTTAGCTTTTTGTTTGCCAAGAGAAGTCAAGTTTTATGTAAGGAAAAAGCCAGAGAACTGTCCAGTCAAGTTGTAAAATCTTAATAGAAACCGATTCATATTTCGGTCGGAATTTTAATTGGCAAATCCAGTATTGAATTGAAATCCCATATCAAACATTCAGCATAATAAAAACTTTCCTTTATAGATACAGGTTATGAATCTCCTGCATATATCAGGAACCCATCACCTCCACCAGAACTTACGCAGAATACAGAACTGCTGGAAGCTGATAGTATTGGAAACACAACATTTAGTAAACATTGGCTATTCTCTACGCTTATGAAACTTATAGAGGTAAACATACATACATTTGTTAAACTATTTTATTAAAATATTTTACATATTCTAAAAATAGAGGAGTTGGTCTTTGTGGCCGAGTGGTTTAAGTGTACATGTTGGCCTATTTTTAACAATTCTGCTGATCACATAGGAGTGATTCCCATTCTAGCCAGAAACTTTACTGTGTTGATGTTTTTGGGTTTCTTCCACCAATCCTAAAATCTACTCTTAAATTTGTAAAATAAAACTTGACTTAGTCATAAATTGCCCTTTCAATTCCACTTTATAAGTTTAGTTTTTAAATTTACGGTATGTTTTTTTTTAGTATCTATGACACATTAATAAATGAGCTTTAAGCAGGCTTTATGTTTCTGTCCTGTACCATTTTTTGAATGTATTTAATGATAAAATTCAAAATCTGAAACATAGAAATTTGGATCAAAATTATAAAATAAATCTTTTTCAACATATTGCATCTGAATACTAGTTTTGTTTTGTAATATTGATCAAATTTCTATGCTTCAGTTTCAAATTTTATCATTAAATACAGTGTTTTTTTTACCAGTTTTGAGAATGGGGCCAGGGCCTTTGCAATCGGGAATTATCGCGTCATTTTAAGACCAAAAAAAAAAAAAAAAAAAAAAAAAAATCACAACAATGATGCGTATGAAATAATAAATTATACTGAAATACAAATCACATTTAAAATCATAATGTATTTATTTTCTCTTTCAGGACAATAAATTTGATTAATAAATGATAAGATTTTTTGGCATCATATTTTTTGAATCTGTAAATGTTGTTTTCAACTTCATTTGAGATCACAAGGGGTAATTTTATTTGTAACTATTTTAGCCACTGATCAAGATACTCAAAAATAAAATTTTCCATATGATTGGGAATTTACAGTCCAAATTTGAGAAATTCCTAGTCTTTTTTGTGATTTGGAATTGGGCCAAAATTTGGCCCCAAATTAAGCAAAAAAAATCTCTGAAATCACATTAAAAATGGTATATGATATTGTTGTATACCACTTTTTGAATGTACATGTATTTAATGAAAAAAATTCAACCAATGGTACATGTTATTTCCATGTAAGTACCGTAGTACTTGTATAAAATTATTTGTATACTGAACTGAATTTGTGTTTTATTCACACAGGAAGTTGAAAGAGAATCGAAAACCACAGAAGAAACAGAGTTTGGTGTTGATGTTGATGAAGAACTTCAGAATGAACTATGTAAACTATGGGACATGTCCATGAACTGTGTAAGTAAATATATAGGTATTAGTTTATGCAGGAATTCATCTTGTGTCACATCTCCATTCCAAATCCTGAAATTGGAGTCATTTTCTCAATTAAGATTTAATTTAACTTATTTTAATTGCATTAGAATGTTCAAAAGAGGTTAAGTAATTGATTTCATTGCCTTTAAAAAAAAAAAAAAATAATAAAGAAAAAAAAAAAGGGGGGGGGGGGGGTCAAATGTTGTAGACCCAGCCATAGTGAAATAAAATTGCAGTTAGATTAGTACTTTTTCACAACTTTTTCATTATCAGTTTTGAATGTATTTGTAACAAAATTTTTTGTAGGATGTAGTAAATTTTCTAAATGAATTTAAAGCTGTACAGATTCTAATTGGAGTAATTGGCAAATCAAAAGCACCCAGAGTTACGGTAAGATAATTACAAAGTCTTGGCTGTTGTTAGTGTAAATTTCGGTTTTCTTTATGTGGGAGACCATTGCCATTTCCAAGTTATAGATGAAGCCTAGATAATTATTCTTATACAATACTAGATTTTCCAATTATTTATTTTGATAAAATTTCAAGTAGACTTATTAAAGTGTCAAGCGGTTCTTGGACAGAGGGTGGCCTTAATTGAAAAAGGGTCTAAAGCATGTGCTTGCAAATTAGATTTGTTTCTGGATATAAATAGAAACTTAATAAATTGAAGGTGATGGCTAGACAAAAAGCTACACATACAAACATGATGGCTACTTAATAGCCTATTGAATTTTTCTCCCTTTTTAGTGCCTTCAATTTCCAGATCTTCCATTAAAAATAAATTTATTTTTATTTTACAGGAGATTTGTGTAGGTATTTTGGGAAATATGTCCTGTGACAAGAATAGCTGTTTGGAAATGTCAAAAGAAGAAAAACTTATGTAAGTACATGACATTAACACATAAAAAAGGTGAAAAACTGTTAAAACAACCCTGTATAACTAAAGATCTGCAGTTTAAAGGGTCATGACCTCAACTTGACCTTGATCTCTGATAATATGATTCATACCAAAGGATTATGGTTAGAAAAAAGAAGTGAACTCCCAAAATGTTGTAATTGTTGTCATTAATACTTAGAATATTTCATTTTATACATGTACGTTATACCATAAATATATGACTTTAATTCAAGGTCAGTGTTAATTTTTCATGGTTCATTATGAAACTTGTTGCTTGTAGAAACAGGAAAAATTATTCCTAATTTCACTTTTGTCACTTATTGTTGGAGAGAAATTCACTTTATTATCACTAATAGTTCTAGATAAATTGTATTTAAATAAGATCTTAACCATGAAACTTGACAAAGCCATAGATAGCCACATGACTTCAACCCTCCAACAGTTATGCTTTTACAAAAACTATCAATTACATGACTGTATATACAAATATTTCTTCCTACATGTAAGTTCTTATAACGATAAAACTTTTTCTAGATTAAATTTTTTTTTTCAAGTTTGTAGTATTATGTTTAACTTAGGCTTTTTGACCTTTAAATAGGTTAAGTTAGAGGGCTATGGGCTTACTGTAAAATAACATTTACATATATATATACTGACAATTATTAAAATACATGTATAAAGTCCACTTTTTAGATCTTGTGTGTGGTGTTTATGTAATTGTAAAGTTTTTTATGGTTTTATTTGATATATTTGATATAAGAGTGGGAAATATACAGAGTGGTCCCAGGTAACAGATGTTATACCTTTAATGATAATAGTTTTACTTTACAAGTGTCTCTAATTGTCCTGGGGTTTTGTTGACGGAGTGATTAGAATACACAAAATAATCAATTGAGTAACACATCAAGTATTTACTATTGATATAAACACAAAACAATTTACTTTAAAAAAAAAAACCCATATGTATGTTGAGAGTGGAGTGGAGTAATGGAGTTTTACGCCCCAGTCAAGATTCTTTCACTTATTTTGAGGCGGTCAGTTCTGGGATGGTGGAGGAAACCGGAGTGCCCAGAGAAAACCACTGACCTTCAGCAAGTGAACTGACAAACTTTCTCACACAAGGATCTGTCCCGAGTGGGATTTGAACCCATGCAGTGAGAGACTCTGTGATCTGTAAGCGCACGCATTAGACCACTCGGCCATCGAGGCCCTGTATGTTGAGACAGACCACTGGAAATACAATAAACATGGAAAGAAGTAATAATTGAAGGATTTTGTATTGAGTTACCAGTTACTGGTATTCATACTTGATAGAAGCATGTTTGTCACACTGAAGAACAACAGACATGATAGAATTCTATCCTGATAATTTTTGTACATGTGCTTGTAATTATTTTTCAAGGAGATTATAATCTTTTCAGATTGTGTTTATCAATTTAGGTACACTATTTATAGCTATATGGTTGTAAGATAACAAAGATTGTATGATATTAATAGACACTATGATATATATTACTGATAAAACCAGTACAAAGGTTGTTAATTACTGAAACTTTTCTATAACTGTCTAACTTGCCTATTAAACAGTTTTGTGCCCTATGGCGAAGAATGCTTTAACCAATTACTTCTAACTTTGTAAGTTCTCAAGTTCACCACAGCTCTTTTCATCCTTTTTAATTGCTCTAGCACTTAAAGAAAATTTCGGCTAAAATTAGTATTAGTTTGATTTGTCAAAACTACAGTGTATTTGAATGGGTAAACTTGGCCTATGAAATAAAAAAAAAACTTGGAAAAATGCTGCTTTTCTAGGCAATGGGTCTGATAAGGAGATCTCCTTTCAAGGTAAAAGTCGCACATTTTTTCAAGCTTTGTAAATAAAAAATAACTTAGCTGCCTCTTTTAGCTCACCTGACCGAAAGGTTAGCTTATGTCATGGTGCGGCATGTGTATGTGCGTGCGTGTTTAACACCTATTTTTGACTTCTCCTCCAAAACTGCTGGACAGATTTCAATGATACTTGGTCAGAAGCATATATGGGCCGGTGCAATTCAGATTTGTTCATGGCGTTGCCATGGCTACCAAAACTAGGTCAAGGTGACCTAGGGGTCCAAAAATCTTTAAAAATCTTCTTCTCTGAAACCGATGATGGGAGAAAAAATCTGATGTGATATTTGGCTTCTCTAGGGTCTTAAGCCTATAGTTTGTTCATTTCGTGAAATTTGGTCGTAAAAATGGGTTACGCTTTTTTGCGTTTAATTTTAAAACTTTCGTAAAATGGCTTCAAATTGTTACAACTTAACTACTTGAACAGATAATGACATGGGGTTTTCAGTTTTGACTTTTTCTTAAAATAACCTTCAAAATTGGGTCAAGGTTAAAGTTCAAGGTCATTACCTTGTTTGTAATTTTGCAGTTTTAGGCTATTTTCTTCAAAAATTTTAAAGATATGTAATATCAAAACATTGTGAAAATGTTCAGAATGACAAAATTCAAAAAGATACAAAGTTTCGTAACTATATGATAATGCATATAGGAGTTGTTGCCCCTGAAATGTTATTTTTTGCTTATAAAAACTAAAATTGTGCATTAGCTTGAAAACTGTTAACTTTTTGCATAGGCATATATATTAAAATATCCTAGGTATTTACATGACGATCATTTTGATATATGACTCAAGGTCATACGTTCAAAGGTCAAGGTCATAGGTGCATAAAAAGCCTGAAATTGTTAATTATCTTGAAAACTGTAAACTTTTTGCATAGACATATATATCAGAATATTGTAGGTATTGACATGACAATCATTTTGATATATGACTCAAGGTCATACTTCAAAGGCCAAGGTCATAGATGCATAAAAGACTCAAATTGTTAATTATCTTGAAAACTGTTAACTTTTTGCACAGGCCTATATATTAGAATATTGTAGGTATTGACATGACGATCATTTTGATATATGACTCAAGGTCATATGTTCAAAGGGCAAGGTCATAGGTGCATAAAAAGCCTGAAATTGTTAATTATCTTGGAAACTATTAACTTTTTGTATAGACATATATATCAGAATATTGTAGGTATGGACATGACAAACATTTTGATATATGACTCAATGTCATACGTTCAAAGGACAAGGTCATAGATGCATAAAAAGACTCAAATCGTTAATTATCTTGGAAACTATTAACTTTTTGTATAGACATATATATCAGAATATTGTAGGTATTGACATGACAAACATTTTGATATATGACTCAATGTCATACGTTCAAAGGTCAAGGTCATAGGTGCATAAAAAGACTCAAATTGTTAATTATCTTGAAAACTGTTAACTTTTTTTATAGGCATATATATTAGAATATTGTAAAGATGGACATGACAATCATTTTGATATATGACTCAAGGTCATATGTTAAAAGGTCAAGGTCATAAGTGCATAAAAAGCCTGATATTGTTAATTATCTTGGAAACTATTAACTTTTTGTATAGACATATATATCAGAATATTGTAGGTATGGACATGACGATCATTTTGATATACAACTCAAGGTCATACATTCAAAGGTCAAGGTCATAGGTGCATAAAAAGCCTGAAATTGTTTATTTTCTTGGAAACTATTAACTTTTTGTATAGACATATATATCAGAATATTGTAGGTATTGACATGATGATCATTTTGATATATGACTCAAGGTCATACATTCAAAGGTCAAGGTCATAGATGCATAAAAAGACTGAAATTGTTAATTATCTTGGAAACTATTCAACCTTTTGTATAGGCATTTATATTAGAATATTGTATGTATTTTTGCCAATGATTTTGGCCATATCCTCAGGTGAGCGTTAAGGCCCATGGGCCTCGTGTTTATATACTTGACATCCATAACAACAATTTTTAGATATTAAAAAAAAATAACAAAGTGTCAGAAAGTGTCAGGGGACCAAACTCCTTCAGAAAAGTTAAAAACTTAGTGAAACACTCATGAAATATGTGCTCTATTATTGAGTATCTCCCTTGGTCACCAGAAACATCAGAATGATGCTGCTACTACAGCAAAGATTATTTTTTATTGGTTTTCTCTACCATCCTTACTAGAACTAGCAGCCATGATATTTAAGTGATTGGGTATTTCAATACCCCTTTTTTTTTTTACTCCAATCTGTGTTATTTGCACAAATGAATGATTAATCAAAATAATAAGTCACAAAGGTGTTAAAAAGATTTTACTGTAATTAAAAGGCTTGAATGATTAACAGGTTTTTCATTTTTTTCAGAGATTTAGTTCTGCTTTTACTTGAAAACAGAGATCCTCCCACACTGGTGGAAACTACAAGGTAAGATAAATACATGATTGAGTAATTAGTCTTTATGATGAAAAATTGATTTGATTGATTTATTGGGGTTTTACGTCCCAGTCAAGAATGTTTCACTTATATCGAGACGTCACCAGCTATAGGTGAAGTGGCAGAAATTTTTACCTCTGCAATATTTGCTTAGGACAGTGTGCAGGGAGGGTTCTTTTAACATGCTACACATTCCAAGATGCCTGACACGGGACATCTGTTTTTAAGGTCTCAGGCAAAGGACCTTGTGATTATTATTTTTAAATGCCGAGAGCTTGGTGAAAGAACAGTCACTACCAAATTTCAAGTCTTGGTCAGACCTGGCCAGATTTCGTTTATGATGAAAGAGACTGCATTCTTGTCTTAGTTCATGCCAAGGACACAGTTGTCAAGGCCATTCAAGATTGTTATAAAGTTGATATGATTATCTTAATTATATAACCCAAGGATGAGGTTATCTAAAGTAAATGAAAACATTGAATTTAATTGTCAAATGTACTATTGTACTTAGGAGAGTGAGTAGAAGATCTAAGTCCAAGGACTCATAACACTATAATGATTTATTTTACAGATTGTTGTATACCAGTTTATCTAATCCTGAGGCCAGATCACCTTGGATTAATGCCATCATCAAATCATCAGATGTACTGGACCATCTCAAATTTATGTTTCAAAGTTCAACAAATTGTGAGTTAAATATTAAATTACTGCTTCACACACATAAGACATGTGGATTGAAAGTCCTGTCCTAAATATATAACAATCTTAGTTCTCATTTAGAACAAAATGTATGAATTTAAATCTCTGTACTTTTAGCTTGCTTGTACATATACATTGCACATTAACTGTGCACATACATGTATATAGAGACACGTAAACACATAGGTATATATATATTTTGACTTACATCTAAAATGACCAAAACTAAGCAATCATACATAGTGATGTCGCGATTATCGTCGATGGTCGATTGTCGGTCGTTGTCAGGGCAGCGATCCTAATAATCGATCACAAGATAAACAATCGATCATCGCCGACGTCGGCGAGTTGTTTCCGGATTGTAGTTAAGTCTGTTTCCTTTCCGGTTCTTGCTACTAAAAACAACAATGGCAGACGAGAATCGGATAATATATTGTATCCAGACACTTTTTACACAGTGCGATGCTTTGGCCACTATCAGTCTATCAGAACAAGGAGCTATCTGGCCTTTAACTTACAATCACAAAGCAAGAACACTTGGCTTTTACAATTAAAGTATTTATATTCAGTCTTATTTGTTTCTGAATACTGTATTTATATTCAGCTTTATTTGTTTCTGAATACTGATGTACAGTTATTAAGTAATTCCGATTATTATTGATTAATTGATCGATTATGCCTCTCCGATTATTGATTATGATTTTTTGTCCGATTGGACGTCACTAATCATACATTTAGCAACATGGTCTATGATTCTCAGCTTGCTTGTACAAGTATTTGAAATGATTCTAAGCTTGCTTGTACAAAATATTTGAAGTGAGTCTTAGCTTGTTTGTACAAGGTAATAGAATGATTCTTAGCTTGTTTGTACAAGGTAATAGAAATGATTCTTAGCTTGTTTGTACAAAGTGTTGAAGATGATTCTTAGCTTTTACAAAGTATTGGAGATGATTCTTAGCTTGTTTGTACAAAGTGTTGAAGGTGATTCTTAGCTTGTACAAAGTGTTGGAGATGATTCTTAGCTTGCTTGCACAAAGTGTTGGAGATGATCCTTAGCTTGTACAAAGTATTGAAGATGATTCTTAGCTTGCTTGTACAAAGTATTCGAAATAATTTTTAATTTGCTTGTACAAAGTATTCGAAATAATTTATAATTTGCTTGTACAAAAATTTTTAGATGATTCTTAGCTTGCTTGTACAAAGTATTTGAGATGATTCTTAGCTTGCTTTTACAAAATATTTGAAGTGAGTCTTAGCTTGTTTGTACAAAGTGTTGGAGATACTTCTTAGCTTGCCTGTACAAAGTATTTGAGATGATTCTTAGCTTGCTTGTACAAAGTATTTGAGATGATTCTTAGCTTGCTTGTACAAAGTATTTGAGATGATTCTTAGCTTGCTTGTACAAAGTTTTGAGATGATTCTTAGCTTGCTTGTACAAAGTATTTAAGATGATTCTCAGCTTGTTTTTATTTTTAATTCTGATCAGTTAAATATGCCATGATTCTTCATAATTGTGACAAGTTAAATTTGCCATGATTTTTCGTAATACTGATAAAGTATAAGTATGCTAAGAGTATTATCAGGTATACTATTGATTTTTTAAAGAAAACAAACAGCCTATGGAGAATACATAACTCAAGCTATATTAGTTTCCAAGTATTATTGTTATTTATATGCTTAAAATTTAAATAAGAATTCATAGAGATTTATTTTAATTGTAGAGAGGGAGATTGGTTATCTTTATTGATCATAATGCACCTTGCACGAACATGTTTCCTTTCTGTTGATGCCATAGTTTACTTACACGCAAAACTTCCGCCCATGCTCCAAGTTGATAATTACCATATTGCAATGTATTGATTGGGCCCAAGCTTTTAGAATTTCCATTTATTATGGGAGTGGAGTGGAGTAATGGTAATTAAAAAATTACTGTTTTGTAACGATATATTTTTAACAGGTCAGATTTAGGTTTTGTCCTGTCTTAACTTCTCAAAGTAAAATCTGTATATAAAAACCATTACAGAGACTAAAAAATACACATATAGACTTATCAGATAGGTGGTTGTATATATAGGTTTTTATTTTTATTATTATTATCATTTTTTGTTTGTTTGTTGGAAGCATAGAAGCCTTTAATCTCTTGTCATACTATACCACTATGATAGTTCAGTTAAATTTTTGCTTGTATGTTGGAGGCCAGGTCTGATGACCAAGACTTGAAAATTGGTAGGGACTGTTCTTTACAATGCACTTGACACTTAGAAATGAAAGTCACAGAGTTTTTTAGAGGAGACCTTAAAAACTGATGGTCATTGTCACAGTGGGCATGGCACACTAAAAAACCCTCACTGAATATTACCCTGTTACTTCACCTATATATAGCTGGTGACACCTCCATATAAGGAAATATTCCTGACTGGGATATAAACCCTATGAAATTAATCAATCTTGTCATAGTGGAAGGTAGGCTACCTGTGTTTAAGATGAAACCTAAAGTCTTAAATAAATACTAATGCTCTCTCACTTCTCAGTTCCAAGCTTAATACATGTAATATTTTATCATACCTGGCTGTTATATAAATGACACAGACCCATACCTGTGCAAAATGGGTATTTTTTAAAACTTTTCAACAAAAAAATAATAAATAAATAAATAAAATAAAAAAAAAAAAAAAAAAAAAAAAAAAAAAAAAAAATAATAATAATAATAATAATAATAATAAAACAATTATATGAAAATTGTAGTATAATTAATGCAATCATTGACTAAGGAATAAGATTTCACCTCTCTGTAACCTACACACACTATGTAAACTTTTGCTACTTTTAAGATTTTTTGTTACATGTATCAGCATGGTTATTTTTTTAATAAAAATAATTAGAAGATATTTTAAATTTCATGATAGCATTTATTTGTGAAATTACACATGAAATTGTTTGGGGTGAAAATAAAAGTGATCAACGTGTTAAAATAATTGAGACTTGAGTTTAAACCAAGGCATTGAACTGATTAAAATGATAAAATATTTATTTTATCAGCACCAAAGGTGATGATATATTTGAACAGTGATTTGGAGTGCAAATTTTAAATATCATTTATGTAATATCGTCAGGTCAATGTTCGGGTGTTTAAAAACGTGATTTTAACATATTTGACATTACGCATTATCACCTACACAGGAGTTTTCACCTGCACTTAAACATGTGACCTACTGATAAAATTCCTTAAGTATAGTTTATTTCAAAGTTTGTATATCTGTAAATGGCTTTGTGACTGGATAGGGTCAATTTATATATCGATATGTCCTATTTTTTTGGCACACTTCAAATTGTATCTTTATATTTATTTTTAGAATTTCGGTTATCTTTTGTCGTCAAATTGATATGCACCCAATATTTTTACCTTTCACCGATATAATTGTGACCGATTTATAACATTGTGTAAACGACAATATGCATGGAACTTGGTCACCCAGAATTTGACTGACATACCAATAGACTTGAATATCAAAACTAGTTAATTGTTTGTTTTAGAATTCACCAAATATCTTAGATATTTCGAGTAACATGTCTTAAGCAGACAGACTGACCTAAATTTCGGACATTGGTTATTGATAATTGAATATGTTAGTTATAATTTGTTATGTAATTTAATCTGTCAAGTTTAGTTACTTTCATTAGTTTTATATCATAAAATAAATTACCTGAACACTTAATACATGTACGGTACTTGTTTTTTTATAAATAAAAAAAAAGACTTCAAGTTATTTTTATCTTTTAAAAGTTGATTGAGTGATGCCCAAATTTTTGAAACTTTATTTTTCCTACATGACGAAATAAAATGAATAAAAATAATAATAATAATTTTAAAGTGAATGTAACAAAAGAATTGAAATGGACATCGTATTATCCTCATTGATATGAAATTGACTACTTACAAAATTACCCTAATAATTATTTCACAGGGGCAGTCACATGTTTTTATATCTTTCTTTAAAAACACATGTATGTATAATTATGTACTAGATAACTTTTCAGTACTCTAGTACATGTATTTTAAGGAAAGATATACACACATGTCACACACTTGTGTATTGTGTATTGTTTACCTTTTCTTTTCCATCAAGCAGTTACAAAACAAACCAGTTATTTAAAAAAAAATTGAATAATGGTTAATAAGTACAGTAATTAGCTTAATTATGTAAAACTGTTACAGGGATTTTTTAGTCAAGATGTCCCATTAAGTAAAGTGGATTTTAGAGTTTAGCCATGATTGAGGCAATTACCTAGCCTCCTAGGGTTATTTTGTCACATAAATCCTACTGTTTCTCATATAAAATTTAGGGGGCGGCCATATTGGGATTAATTTTTATAAATATACACATGTCAACAAGAATTTAAATGTCACAGTTGATACTGTTTTAGCAACACATTGTTAAAATTAATGGAGGCAGGATTTTTGCTTTCCACACATTAGCTAGATAAACAATATTAATGTCCGAAACAAAATTAGTGGAGAACAGTTTTCAGTTCACAGACAGGATTCAGTTCCCACAAGTTATGCTGTAAATTCTTCATTTCAGAAACTTTGCCATTTAAAGATGGGGAAATTTAATAAATATTCTAAAATGTTGATATTTGCAAGTGACAATTCATATGTAACTATAGTTTTAAAGGTATTTATTAATAATTAATAAATATATAATTCTAGGTGACCTTTTGAAGAATGCAGCAGAATTTGTTGATGTTTTGTTGGACTTGGAAGAAAGTCTTTGTACGAAATGGGCAACAACTGAATTTGTTCATTCACTGCTGGAAGCAATTAAACAAATAGGGTTAGTGAAAAAAAAATTATTTTAACTCGGAGCTACAGTGGTTTAGAGTAGAGTAGTGATGTTTTACATTCCAGTCGAGATTGAGATAGTCAGTTGGAAGATGGTGTAGGATACAGTTTACTTGAAGAATATCTTTTGCCTTTAGCAAACAATGATGACATGAGCATGGTTATGTAATCCATTAACTTTGCAAATGGCATGACTGTTACATACATGTACCTGTAGTTTTTGTGTTGTGCAAGGCAGGAGTTTGACAATTTAAGGGCCAATGTCTGCATGGCTTAGGTTAACATAAGTTTAAATGTAAAAATAAGAATACTGTGCATTGTTCATTTTGACTGGAGTAACAAGGACAGTTATACAACCAAAATTACCATATCTCAATTAATAGTTTAATGTTTCATCATTGTGCTCCAAATAGACAAGAGTTTATTTTGTTTTTTAATCCTTACTGAAATGCCACAATCTTAATCACAAACACCTGATTGATCGTAAAATAAAAATAAAGTCAACCATCATGACTGGGAGTTTATATATTTAGACAATGTGTAATCATGTAAAATGGAAACGGAAAAAA
Organism: Tegillarca granosa; assembly: GCA_029721355.1. NCBI lineage: Eukaryota > Metazoa > Mollusca > Bivalvia > Arcoida > Arcidae > Tegillarca > Tegillarca granosa. The sequence continues at coordinate 28,853,177 of CM056601.1, read as the reverse complement.
AACTTAACTCTTGTAGATTCTTCAAACTAGAACATAATTCTCACCTTCTTTAAAGTTCTTTATCATAATTTTCTCTAATAACACAAATTAATAAATTCCCAGGCCAAGGGAATATTTTGTTATCCTTTTATATTAAGAATTTGGAAATCAAAATCAAAAATTCAAATAAAGCAAAGTTCCACTGTGGATTGAAACAATCACAGTATACAAAATAAATGCTACAATTTGAAACATACCAAAAACTTATTTTCCATTTTTTTTCAATTTCAGATGTGGACACAGTGATACATTAGAAGTGTATTTCCATATCTTCCAGTTGTTGTCAACTTCTGAAGAAGGTATCCAGGCTTTAGGTATGGAATATCACTGAAAATTTTGTTATCTTTAAGTCTCTACAAGCTGTAGCTACACCATTGAAAAATATTTGATACAGCAGTATTAAGTAGATATCAATCAGTCAATATCAAATGGTGAAATTTTAAGGACATTCTCCTAAAATATCCTCCAAGTTCTGTATGTTATTGCTTATGTCAGGAAGATATCTAAATACAACACCTCCATTATGTTGTAAATTATCGAGTTTAGCTACATGTAGATGCTGTCACAACAGTGTTTGTGACATTTGTTGTTTATGTAATTCAATATGACATCATAACATCTATACCTGGAGATTTTGAGCAATATCTGCTTGGTTCATTAACATTTTCATTTTCAATGAAAATCATATTTTTTATACACTACCAAGTGAACTGGTTGGGACATACAATTAAGAGTTATACTGTTATTGCTTCATAATTACATGTACTTTGACAGTGGGTCTTAAATTTTAAAAGTCTTATTTCAGGGATTTTTCTGGCCACTCACAGGGTCCAGTAAAGGGACCCATTCCCAATGCCAAAAAGCATACATTTTTCCCAATTTTGTAGGTAAAAATTCCCAAATGATCCTGCTTTGAGAAACTTAATAAAAAGTGAAAAACCTCTCTATTTTTGTTGTAGCTTGTATATCTTTATAATAACCTGTATTTATGCACATTTTGATTTATACTCAATGAGGATATGGTAGAATGTGAGCAACTCATGAAACAACTTTCTCAGATGTTTGTATTGAAGCCAGTCTATGAAGATATTGTGTTAATGTCTGAGTGATTTGGTACAAATGAGTGACTACCAGCATGTATCAAAATATTAAATATTCCAGGCAAATTATTTGATGTGATGACAATGTGAAAATTTTTAAAGTTTAATGAAAAATTTTCCCAAAATGTCGATTTTGTCAATGATTTTCCCAATTTCATCCCAAGGTCCCTTTCCCAAAATGGCCAGAAAAATACCTGTATTTTAAGACCTTAGATATGCACCACTTGTGCAATACCTAGCATTTGAGGAATGAATAAAGGCTTGTTATTTTTCAAGCAGTATTAAAAGCATGTGCATGTATTTGATAAACACTTTCGAAATGACTTGCAAAATTAACGAAATAAAAGTGAACAAAAATGCACTGTATTTCATCACAACAAAATCAAAAATGATTTATTACTTTTTTTACAACAATATTGAGAAATATTTTTTAAAAAATTGTCAATTTAACTACAAATTCAATATTACGAAATATTTAAAATAAAAAAAAAACAATTGCCAGGTTAAATATGATTACTTCAATGTAGTAGATACAGCTTTTGATATATTTTTTAAATTGACTTTTCTTCATAATGTTGACCATATCAATTCTGACCATCTGTTAGGACTTCTTTTAGTTAGGATGCTAAGCATTTGCTTTATACAAAATTTACTCTATAGCCAGCACTACTGTTAATCATCCAACAACCTGATTATTATCACCATGGTTACGTTATTGGCTTGAATGTTGATAAACAGTTTGTTTACTATTATATTTTGTAAACAATCATGAACCAGCTGATCAGGTTACTGCCACATACTGACATTAAGTTTAAATCAAATCTACTTAATAAACAGTACAAAGTACTGATTAAAGTACTTGCGCTTTAATTGCATCATTGTTCTAGATTATTGACACTTGACCAATTTTGTGATAAATCAACCGTTTGTTTACCTGATTCTCCTGTTGTTCATATTTAGTTTACTTTGCACAGTGAGTTACTGAAAAATCACAAATATTGGTGGGGATTAAATTTCGTTATTTTCATGGGTTACTTAAAACCACAAAATTAAATGTCATCAAAAATATTTAAATACCATTGCCTTCAATGGGATTTATTTTCACAAAACTCAATTCCATGAAAATAAGACAGAATTTTTTAAAAAGGCAAAGCCAGGAAATTTCAACCCAACAAATATTAATGATTCTACACTAATGCACTTTAAGAAGCAAGTACGTGTATATACCCTCTGAAGAGGCTACAAAGATACCTTACTCCCTGAAACATACATTGAGACAACAATTTAGCTTCTGTTTTGAGTTGTATTCTAAATCCTTATCTTGTTATCAAGCAATTTATAGCATCACTGTGTTAAGGCGATAAAAACATTTGGGAAAAATTTCGAAAAATGTCCCAAATTATTTTCAATGTCAATACGACTTGACTTACCCACCCACATTTCCACTCATTCATATTCAGTTGAAAATGATAACTACATCTAGTATATTTTAACTGAACATAAATATAAAAAAGGCAAGTATTTTTATAAGTTGCTTGTTATTTTCTTTCAGGAATGTGATTGGTCTAAAGTGCGCTCTTATGGATCACAGTGCCTCTCACCGCCTGGGTTCGAATCCCACTCTAGACTGAACCTAGTGTGAGAAAGTTTGTCACTTCGCTTGCCGAAGGTCGGTGGTTTTCTTCAGGCACTCCGGTTTCCTCCACCATCCCAGAACTGACCACCTTGAAATACGTGAAAGATTCTTGACTGGGGCATAAAACACCACTACTCCACTCCACTCTTTCAGGAAAGAATTGACTGTTTGTAAACAACTAGTTGCTTGTCACTTGATACATAAATGAACCATTGACCTTAAAAAAAATTTACATTGCTATTTCTTGCAAAATGATTATTTTAGGTAATAACTTCTTTTCTAAATTAAGACAGAATCAGTATTACTTAAACTCTGATTATCACTGACTAGAACTGGTGAAACTTTTAACATTGTTTGCCATTTAATGTACAGTATAGCTACATATATCTGTAAAGTTATGGTTGATTGCCCTTTAACAAGCCTGACAATAAATGTCATTAACTTTAAAGCTAGAATAGGAGTTAATTTTTGTATAAACCACATTTATTAGGTGGTAATGAATGCAAGTGTCATGTATGCAATCACAAACATAAACATGATAATGAAACTATGTACATATTAGATATAAATTTGATACAAGATATGATTGCAAAATTTATGTTAATACCTGTAGCTGTCCAGAAGCAAAGTTCAACAATGACCATTTATTATAATAGACTATATGTACAGTAAGCTACATGTATGATCTTCATAAAATTGTTCTTGCTTGGTAAAGTATATGGCTTAAATATGCAGAAAGCTATTTTGTCCAGGCAGCACTTCTCTAACAAAAATCTACTCTTTTTTATGGGTTTTTTATTTGAGGCCTGACTGACCTGAGTTGGTTTTATGTGCCTGTTACAGATAGTCTCTACGTTTGAATCTCACTTGGGTAGATCTTAGTTTGAGAAAGTTTCTCAGTTTGCATGTAGAAGATAGGTGGTTTTTACTGGTTACTTCAGTTTCCTCCACCATCCCAGAACTGACTGTCTGGATACTTTTAAAACAAGATTACAGTGTACAAAATAACAAGTATTTATTTCTCAATGAATTTTTAATAAAAAAAGTTGATTTAACTTTATTAACATGAAATAAAAGCAAAACTTCAAGTAAGCTGAAAAAATTTCAGAAAATTAAAATTAAATTGGCCCTTCAATGCTTTTTCATGTTAAAAAAAAAACTTAGCTTGAATTACACTACTCAGTTTTAACATTTTTTTGCCTTGATAAAGACTGGTCAAACTATAGCAGAATTACCCAGGAGTTGCTGACAGAAAACTTGCACATCTTAAATATCTTTGTAAGGGGAGGTAGCTCTTGCAAGTTTATACTTGATTTATTGTCATTTCTGATATGCAGGTAATAGAATTGATATTTATAATGATTTTAAAAACCTGGTTTTCAGTGTTAATTTTATATAAGGTTTGTTAGCAAGCTGTGTTGCTTTTCTGCCAGGTCTTGTAGTATTTTGAGAATTTATCATGGTATTTTCTTTTATGATTTGAGTACATGTTTACAGTGTTGTTTATTTTAATTTTTCAGTTGATTGTGGTGAAGAATTAGCCAAGCCTCTAATGAAGTATCTAAATGTATTATGTGAGGATGAGATCGTTGGATTAGAGGGGAGAGCGCAGTGTTTAGCTTCAGCATTGTGTGTGTTCAATATTCTTTTCTCGTCTAATGAGAATATTGCCAACATGATTTTGAAAGGTAATATTTTTAAATTTTGAAACATAATTGTCATCTTTTCATCTTTAAATTCTTCTTTTGATCTTCTGGCCCAGTTTCAATATCATACATAAGTAAGAATTTTTTTTTTTTTTTTTTTTTTTTTTTTTTTTTTTTTTTTTTTTTTGGCAAATTTGAAATCTAAAATTATTTTGTGTTTATTTACCAGGTATATTATTTTTCAAGATATGTAGGAATATATAAGGTGCCATTTTGAAGATGATCTTGAGCTTAATTAATATGACACCTGTATTCTAGATCTGTTGAAATGTTAAATTTTTAGTACAATTTAAAAAAAAACTGCTAAAATTGGGTTTGACAAAATTAATAAAAATCTTAAATATAGGTATTTAAAGGAATGATTGTAACATATTAAGTTATTAAAATTTTCTGATGCTGTTTTACTTGCTTGAATAGAACTTTTCTTAGCAATTTATTCCGGTGTGGAGTAAAAGAAAAACATCATTAGGTACACAGACATGTTTCTCCTTACACAACTGACATAATTTATGGTTGTAATTATTTCCCAAATATTTGATGAAATACAAGAATGCGTAGCAAATTTTAAATCTAATAAGTTAAGAAATACCTGGTAATATATTACTGTGACAATAGACTAAAGAAACTATTCAAGACCAAACAGGAGTGCTACACATCTGGACAAGTGAAAATTCTAAGCCCTGTTTAGTTTGAATCAGGAATGCATGTATTTGCTAGTAAGAGTTATTGCCCTTTAACCTATTTGGTTATGCATGTTGACACAGATGCCAATATTTAAACATTCAGTTTGGTGACAGCTGATCTGGTAATCACATTAAACTATAATAAAACATTTCTTTCATCCAATGGCATGAAACAACTGAAGATAATATATTTTAGAGACAAAGATGGCGTCTCATGTCACACTGTAAAGGTTATTTAGAGAAAACTGACTTATCGGTCAACATTAAAGTGTTACAGGTTTGACATATTGTATTTGTCATACTTAAATTAATATGGCTGTAGTGACAATTCCATAAAATTCCATTCCATAATAAGGTAGATATCGGTGATTTTCTAATACATCTCTAGAAATCCAAATCAAAAAGGTCGATATCGAGGCTCCCGTGTTGTGACGTCATACCAGTAACATACCTCCACAGAATATTATTTACCAACTACTAAAATAAGTCAAATACGAACTCGTAGTTTAACTTTTTATGATTATATTACGAGAAAACTATTTAATGAAGTAGAATTAACATCCATTGGACATGTACCGATAATTAAGATTATTATTAATCCTTTTGTTTATTAGACACATTCCTTAGATTGCATTATTTAAATAGAAATTCAAAATCAGCACATGACATCACAGTAAGTTTCATAATATTCATCCGGTAGTCTGTTCAGTCCGACTTGATATTTAATTCATTTTAAAATGTCGACGATAAAATTAATTTTTTGTGTATTTGACAAGTTAAAACTAATCGCGTATTTTTTGTTATAGCTATGCAACTAATCGCTTTTCCCAAGTCTGTCCAGTCATACTTCATAAAATAATTTTTTTTCATTAAAAAGTCAAAGATATAATCAATTTTCATGTTATTGACAAGTTAATACTCGTCAAGTATTTTTCAACAGCTATGCAACCAAATGCAGTCACAATTCTTGAGTAGGTTGGGCCTCGACTCAATATTTTCATCAGATTCTTCCGTTTCTGGTTCGAATAAATAACGGTTATATTCGAAATTCATCGCTTATAAGATTGTCTACTGCTTCCCCAAATAATACGAACTATTTGACATAAATAGATACATGTCAGAGTCGTTACTTTCTTCTACATACGTCAATATATCATCATTGTTACTACTGTCTATGATGTTAGACACTACTTCCAATACTGCAATGACGTCACACGTTTATAACTCAAAACAAGGCATTTGACTTTTTGATAAAGAGAAAGTTATAAAATGTGGATTTCAAACCGCTATAACTTTTTTATTTTGTCACCAATTTTGATGCGGTTTTCAACATTGTAATATTTAAATAATAAATAAAACAATTGTGAGAAAAAAATCTTTGGTTACAGGTACCCTTTAACAATTTTAAAATATGTTTTAGAATAAATGTGTTTGTCTTAGATTATTACTATATTATACTGAATGTGCTTTCAGAGGAATGGAGTAATTGTGTTTAAAAACCCTACCCACACCCTATCTATCCCCTCTAGGTCCTCTGGATGGAGGAAGTGAATTTCAAGTGTATCACTTTATTTAAAACCTATAAAAGTCCTAAAAAGCTTTTAAAAGACAATCGTGTAATAAAGAAAAAAGGAAAGCTTCACCACAGTTTGAAACTTATCGCTTTTGGCATGCTTAAAGGTACCTTCCTTAATCATCTGTTGTCAGTTTAAATCACAATGGTTTTTTGAACATGGAAATCATAACACAGTCATTTAATAAAAACACATTTACAATGAGTATTCATGCAAATTAAAATTCTATAATTGTAGTCATTTTTTGTTTATTGTAGTCAATTTTTTGTGTAACATCCCAGTATTTTAAGTTACAAATTATATTAAGATTGAATAAATGAGATGTCTTCTTTGTTTGCAGATGAAAAAATGATAAGAATATTTCTGAAGATTTTAGAGCCTTTAGTGCCCTGGCTAAATGTACTGAATAATGAAAACAACAAGGAAGACAAAAGTGACAAAAATGATCTCAAAAATGAACCATCGTGTTCTTCAACAAACAGTGAACAAAACAGTAACAAAGATGGCCAGTCATCTGATAATAAAACAGATGGAACTGAAAATTCAGAGCCGAAAACGGATTCTAGCACAGTATCTAAGTCGACTGAAAATAGTGCTAATTCTAACAGTAGTTCTAATAATGATGGCAGCAGAAATGTGGCTGGTGAATCAGGCCTCTCAGATAGAACATTGTCGGACAGTGATGAAAAAGTTCGAAGAGATTTAACACTCATTCATAACATCATAAAAGGATTTATATATGATTATATGTTTAGTTTGTATATGGTGAGTAGACAATATTGACACAGTTGATAAATAATGTTGTTGAGAATTTAGTATTTCTCAATCTGTATTTAGAATGATGGCAATAAGAGGTTCTTCAGTCTTTCTATAAAGTTTGTTTATTTGAGAAGTTACATGAAAAAGATCTTTTTAGAATATCTTTTATGCAATGAACTAATTAATGACTAATTAATGACTACATTATCAATATTTTGAAGCAAACAAACTGAAAAAAATTAAAACTTTTAATTATAATTGTATTTAAGAAATGATGTCCGAGTTATCCAAATTCTGCTATATATCACTAATATACAAATATATTTATGTGTGTTTTAGATTGATACAGAAGAGGCAGAAGACGAGGTTGTGATTTGTAAACAAATAGTAAGTTATCTCAATGATAGTTGTAGCAGATCACGCCTTAGCTATTTTATATTAACCTTAAAAGAGACACCAACCGCTGACTTTAACCCCGCAGACTTTTTACAAGACCTGGCAGAGAAATATCATAAAAATAGATTGAGACGAATCATTCAAGATGTTGAGGATGGACGCCATTTAACTAGATCTGATTCAGACCAAGATAAGTTTAAAGGGAAGTAACTCCAGCAGGAAACTGAATACATTCTCATAATATGACCTATGCATTGTTATATACTGGTTTATTTAGTAAAATTATGCTATAGAGAGTGTCTCTATATTAATACATTTTATATTGGTGCAATTGAAATTTAACAATGTCAAATTGTTTTGATGCAAAATAATAACAAACAGGCAGCAGACAAAGTGTTAGGGTTAAAATGACCAGTTTAGGTTGGTCTGAACTTTATTTTTGTATACTTCTTAAAAATATCCTTTAAATAATTATATTGTTTTTGGTCATACCTGTTATTTCTAGAGACTTAAAATACATGTGTAAGATGTGTTTTTGTGAGCTACTTTATCTATTTACATGTGATTATATTAAAAGACTCTCTCTTACCAAATTTGACCACTACTTTATATGCAAATATTGTTAAATAAAATGACTATTTTTTAGAAATAAGCCATGCTTGCTTCACTGAAAGTAAGATTTGTGTGCATCTATATATGCAAGGAATTATTATCATCATCATTTTTATATGTATTAATTACATAACATTAATAAAAACAGTTAGATTCTTTTTAATGTCTAAAGTTCTTATTTATTAGTTATAGCTTAGTTTTGTTCATTTTGTCATCAACAAATGTAGGTGCTTTTTCAATTTAAATTTTTATCTCAACACGACTTTAAAAGCGTTGGTTGCTGAGTGTTCTGAAGTGCTTACAGATTATGCTCTAATCTAGTTAGTGCAGGTCATAGTGTGACAACTTCTGTTAGCTCACATGCTGAAGGCTGGAATTTTTCTCTGGATTCTTTGGTTTTCTCTTACATCCCAGCACTGACATAGGTAAAATAATATCGACCAGGACATAAAACATTGTGTTAATTTTGGTAGAGTGAAGAATTAGTGTTTCACGCCCCATTCAAGAATTTTTTCACTTAAATGGAAGCAGTCAGTTTTGGGATATGTGAGGAAATGTGAATACAAGAAGACCGACTTCTTGTACCGGCTTTTGGCAAGTGAATTAAGAAACTTCCCAACACTCAGTAGGATCTTGGATTTGACCTTTGGCAAGCATTTCAAGAAACTTCCCAACACTCAGTAGGACCTTGGATTTGACCTTTGACAAGCCAATTAAGAGACTTCCCAACACTCAGTAGGACCTTGGATTTGACCTTTGGCAAGTGAATTGAGAAACTTCCCCACACTCAGTAGGATCTTGAATTTGACCTTTGGCAAGCAAATTAAGAAACTTCCCAACACTCAGTAGGACCTTGGATTTGACCTTTTGCAAGCAAATTAAGAAACTTCCCAACACTCAGTAGGATCTTGGATTTGACCTTTGGCAAGAGAATTAAGAAAATTCCCCATACTCAGTAGGATCTTGGATTTGACTTTTGGCAAGCTAATTAAGAGACTTCCCAACACTCGGTAGGATCTTGGATTTGACCTTTGGCAAGTGAATTGAGAAACTTCCCCACACTCAGTAGGATCTTGGATTTGACCTTTGGCAAGCATTTCAAGAAACTTCCCAACACTCAGTAGGACCTTGGATTTGACCTTTGACAAGCCAATTAAGAGACTTCCCAACACTCAGTAGGACCTTGGATTTGACCTTTGGCAAGTGAATTGAGAAACTTCCCCACACTCAGTAGGATCTTGAATTTGACCTTTGGCAAGCAAATTAAGAAACTTCCCAACACTCAGTAGGACCTCTGGATTTGACCTTTTGCAAGCAAATTAAGAAACTTCCCAACACTCAGTAGGATCTTGGATTTGACCTTTGGCAAGAGAAGTAAGAAACTTCCCCATACTCAGTAGGATCTTGGATTTGACCTTTGGCAAGCAAATTAAGAAACTTCCCAACACTCAGTAGGATCTTGGATTTGACTTTTGGCAAGCTAATAAAGAGACTTCCCCACACTCAGTAGGATCTTGGATTTGACCTTTGGCAAGCATTTCAAGAAACTTCCCAACACTCAGTAGGACCTTGGATTTGACCTTTGGCAAGCCAATTAAGAGACTTCCCAACACTCAGTAGGACCTTGGATTTGACCTTTAACAATTGAATTGAGAAACTTCCCCACATTCAGTAGGATCTTGAATTTGACCTTTGGCAAGCCAATTAAGAAACTTCCCAACACTCAGTAGGATCTTGGATTTGACCTTTGGCAAGAGAATTAAGAAACTTCCCCATACTCAGTAGGATCTTGGATTTGACCTTTGGCAAGCCAATTAAGAGACTTCCCAACACTCGGTAGGATCTTGGATTTGACCTTTGGCAAGCAAATTAAGAAACTTCTCAACACTCAGTAGGATCTTGGATTTGACTTTTGGCAAGCAAATTAAGAAACTTTCCAACATTCAGTAGGACCTTGGATTTGACCTTTGGCAAGTGAATTAAGAAACTTCCCCACACTCAGTAGGATCTTGGATTTGACTTTTGGCAAGCCAATTAAAAGACTTCCCAACACTCGGTAGGACCTTTGATTTGACCTTTGGCAAATAAATTGAGAAACTTCCCCACACTCAGTAGGATCTTGGATTTGACCTTTGGCAAGCCAATTAAGAAACTTCCCCACACTCAGTAGGATCGTGGATTTGACTTTGGCAAGCCAATTAAGAAACTTCCCCACACTCAGTAGGATCTTGGATTTGACCTTTGGCAAGCCAATTAAGAGACTTCCCCACACCCGGTAGGATGTTGGCGAGTAGGATTCAGATCTTGGTGATCCACATGCGCGTTTCATACCACCAGACCAACCGACGCATCAGTGACTCGGACGTCGTACTCTGGACGGGTCATACATAAGACTTAAAATTTGATATACTACTCCCTTTACACTACATAATATCGTAGGTTCATCTAGTGTTTGTATACTGCGACTAGAGGAATGATATTTTTGATTGTGGCGTACTAACACCTTGTAAGTTTACCTGTTAAAGTCTTCCTGAATGCGCTCTAGTACACATTCACTCATCTACACACAAAGACTTGTTCCGAAAGTTTTACTGATGAAACGTTTAACAACATTCAACCGTTAAACAACCCGTTTGGCCATCGAGGTCACTCTATTTGAAAGGATAGTAATAAAAAGTGAAACAATATACCCATATACGAGAGTTGTTACATATGCAATGTGTATTATACGTCTTCTCAAAAGCATTTGACTTGAACAATGAAATAAACATTACTTCCCTTTAAAGTATTCTCCGCGTTTGAAATACATAATTTCAATCTCTGAATCCATTTCTGAAAAGATTTTGTTTCCAATTTTTTTACAGGTTCGAAATAGTGAACCTATGTTTCGTCACCAGTAACAATGTTTGCAAATTGTCTTTGATTGAATTTGGGAACCATTTTGAGCAATTGCTTAGTAGTTTGTATTCCTACCCGTTTTTGGCCATCTTTCATTATATACGGGATTCATCTGGCAGAAATCTTTCGTACTTAAAAAAATGAAATTCACCCGTAATAGCGATATGCCATCAGCTTTGGCAAATATCAAGAATCATATAACTGCCATCATCTTCAATTATTTCCCTGACTTTAAGACATTTGTCTTGCTTGTTACAGTCACAGATCGGCCAGATCTTGCTGCAACTTTGACAGACTGTACCAGTCAGAAATTTCTGTCTCCACCTACGAACTGTCTCATAAGATTCCTTATCAGTCCCCCAATTCAGTAAAAAAAATCTTTATTACCAAATGACTGAGTTTTGTGCGAACATTTTTAAAAACCCTATTTCTTTTTAATACTCTCTACCCGTTTCCAAACAATTTCTACAATAGTAGCCAATGGCTGGCTCTATTGAAATGACACTGTGAAGCTTAAAACACATGTTTATACTGTTGGAAAGGTATTGAATAGAGGTATTCAAGCGTATCATCTTTAACGAAAATCATGGAAAGCGTTATCGCACTGTGTTACAATACACATAACATATCGAACAGCCCTTGTACAGGACAGAATTGCAAGTGGTCAAATAGTACAGATGTATTGTTGAAGTCGTTCATATAAACTCCAAACATTCAGAATACAATGACATTAATTTAATAGAAAAACAGATTGTTTTTATTTACTTCTCATTTATTTCAAATATTCCGATTTAATATTGTTTCACCCACGCTTGGAGCCTATAATCTCTCACTTTTGATAACCTTTCAATAATAGTTATTATTCATTTTGGACTTCAGAAATCATATTTAATTTGATTTCCTGATAACAATTCACAATATTCATGTACCTACAAGTAAATGTTTTTTATTTTGATTAAAATCTGTTATTTAATGTTCCTTTTTAATTTTTTTTAAAGCAATATTCTCACATTTCGTGATTGATTTATCATAATTTTCTAATGTAAATACCAAATGTGACACAATTTTTAAGGCAACAATAGCGTTAATTGAAACCATATTTACTATGTATAAGGTTTACTCATACCCAACGAACAAAAATGTATATTTTAATAAAATGAACTACACATTAATTTGAAATTATTTAAAGCCAAAATTTGAAATCAATAATAATAATAATAATAATAAATTAAATATAGGGAGTTGGCGTGTTGTATAGTAACATGCAAATCTCAAAATTGAAAAGTTGTCTGTCTAAAGGCGTTTTCTTATTACCTTTCATTCTCAAAACTACAAAAATTGTCAAACATTGGATATTGTCTTGTTACAAATCTACAAACTAAAAAACTAGCCATGCTTTGGATATTATCTAGCTACTCCCTGGTCTCAAAACTTACCAAAGTTGGATAATTATCTAGTCACTTGCAATGCTCAAGGCTTAAAACTTCTCAAGCATTGGATATTACCTAGTTACTTACTTTTCTAAAAGCTCAAAGCTTTTCAGACTTGGGATATTGTCTAGTTACTAAATATTCTCAAAGCCAAAAAATTGACATGCTTGAAATGCAATTTATTAGTAATCTCAATGCTAAAACACTACAGCCTTTGAATATTATCTTCTTACAATTCTCAAGGCTTTTAATTTTTTCGGCTTGGGATATTTTCTAGGTACTTACAATTCTCAAGAGTCAATGCTTTTTCGGCTTTGGATATTGTCTAGTTACTTACAATTCTCAAGGCTAAAAACGTTTTCGGCTTGGGTGTAATCTAGGTACTTACAATTCTCAAGGCTAAAAAACGTTTTCGGCTTGGGATGTAATCTAGGTACTTACAATTCTCAAGGCTAAAAACGTTTTCGGCTTGGGATGTAATCTAGGTACTTACAATTCTCAAGGCTAAAAACGTTTTCGGCTTGGGATGTAATCTTTCAATTCAATTCAATTCAATCTTTATTGCATTAAGCATACATATGCTTTTTGCCACAAATGTATTTTACATAGCTGGTGGCAAAATATGATACAAATTACATGAAATACAAAGAGAAACAATCAAGATGGTAAGAGAGCATCACATATAACAATTATATATATATATATATATATATATATATATATATATATATATATATATATATATATATATATATATATATATATATAATAGTATATATAATAAATATATAATATTTCCATTTTACATATATAACAAGTTACACATTTGTCAAAAAAAAATTGTACATTATATTAAACATAATATTTCTTCCCTAAATTTAAATGCATGGTATAAATATTTTGAGGTTTTCTTAATTAAAGAAGCATTTTTTGAAGACAAAATACTTGTAAATTTTTGTATGTTAGGCCAGTTACAATAATAGTTAGAGAAGTATTTTCGCCGTAAATCAATATAGATAGGACACACTAACAAAAAATGATATTCATTTTCTTGAACTTTCATATTACAACAATTACAAATTCTTCTACTTTTTTCCACATTATAAAACCTACCATTTTCAATTTCTAAACAATGTGAAGATATTCTAAAACGAGTCAATACACTTCTAAATTTTTTTTCTGTAATAACATTTAAATATTCTTCAAATTCAAATTCTTTTTTAAACCTTTGATAATAATATAATTTATTAAAATGAGACATATTACCAAACCATTCTTGTATGTACTGATCATTTAATCTTGTTTTTAACATATTAAAATCAGGTATAAAGAAATCTTGTTGAAGCCATATGTCGTGCATTCCCATAGAACATAACAAATTCTTTAATTGAAATGCCCAATTAAGACCTTTATAGCTGTTACCATTATCAGCATCTATCCTCAACATATTATAAAATTTATATATAAAGGCTTCTTTGTTTTTAATAATTTTCAACCAATACTTAATAATACGTAACTTTCTAATGTAAGATAATGGATGTCTTCCGAGTTCACCATACACAGATACATTACAGGAAGATTTTTTAACACCAAGTATAATTTTACAGAACTTCAAATGTAAACGTTCAATATCATCAGCTGGGTGAAATCCCCAGACCTCAGCTCCATAATTCAAGATAGAAGATACCATGGAATCAAATAAATCTAATGAATGTTTACATGACAAAGAAATATTTCCCAATACATTTAAAACACCATTTTGAGCTTTAGATCCTAATTCACATATTTTCTGCTGTGTTTGGTTCCATTTACCATTACTAAAGAATGTAACACCAAGATATAAATAACTTTTAACCACCTCAAGTTGTAAACCATTATATGTAAAAAAAAGAATTATGAACCTGTTTTCCATTCTTAAAAACCATTACTTTAGTCTTGTCTGTGTTAACATCAATATTCCATGTATTACAGTAAATAAACAATTTATCTAATAACAACTGTAACCCTTGTATAGATTTAGAGAATAAAACTGTATCATCAGCATAAAGAAATAAAAATACATGAATGAAATCAATATCAAAAAAGTCATCACCATCTGAATTCAAACTTTCCTTTATATCATTTATAAACATTAAAAATAACAGAGGTGACAAAGGTTCACCTTGTTTAACACCAGAGTAAGACTTAAAAAATTCAGAAAAATTACCTGAAAACTTAACACATGATCTCACATTATTAATCTAGGTACTTACAATTCTCAAGACTAAAAACGTTTTCGGCTTGGGATGTTGTTTAGGTACTTACAATTCTCAAGGCTAAAAACGTTTTCGGCTTGGGATGTAATCTAGGTACTTACAATTCTCAAGGCTAAAAACGTTTTCGGCTTGGGATATTGTCTTGGTACTTACAATACAAGACGTTAAAACTTGTTAGGCTTGGAATATTATCTAAGTATTAACAATTCTCAAGGCACAAAACTGGTCAGGCTTCGGGTATTGTCACGATTTTTACTATTCTAAATGTTCAAAGCTTATTATGTAAGCTAAACATTATTAAGCTTGGGATAAAAACTGGTTACTATCTATACTGTTTGTTCAAAAATCGCCTGTTTGCTGTGTTTGATAGGTAATTGCAATGAAAACCGATCAATCAGGCCCGATTATCTTAAGCTTTGTCACTCTTACGTAATTGTTAATGGAAACTGTATATGCTTTAGGAATATTTATTTAATACAAAACCCGTAGAATTAAATCGCTTCTGTTTTGCAACAAATTTAAATTCATTTCTTATTACAAATTGTAATTTCCAACTTACCATTGAAAAACCGGAAGTTGCATGGGGGTTTCCATGGTAATCGACTAGATGAACTTATCTAATAAAGTAGGAGAGGGTTTTTCATTTCAATTAAATGTTTAGTTTACTTAATATTGATCCATTCAACTTTTTCAGACCTTATTTTTATTTCTTAGTAAAATCAACTTATGTTTTGTTAGAGAAGGAGTTTGAACGTTTGACATTTGACATTCAGTTACTGAATTCGACATTCATTTTTGAAAAAAAAAAAAAAAATGAAATACACGATTCTAGAACCTAAACTACAAAATTAATATATGTACATCATAACGATAATTCTTTTATTAAAATATCTAAAAGATTTTTACTTCTTTTTTTTTTTTTTTTAAAAAAGTCTATCATTTAACACAAAAAATAACAAGTTCTGATTATGCCTTTTGTACACTTAAATGCCAATAGGGTTGTTTTAATGTAAAGTAAATTCCACGAAACCAATACCAACGTGAAATTACAAACATGACGGAACTACAGTTAAAAAGTCGATAAACACGTCTCTTATAAAATCATAATCCAATAAGTAACTAACTTGTGACCTTTTCTTCAAAGAAACCTTGTTTCAATAGTTTGTTGATATGACCTTTAGTTTTTAACATTGTTACATTTAGTTTACGATGTAAAGAAGACTTATTTGCATTTGGAAGCTTCTGTCAATAAGCTTATCACTAAAATTAAATTAAATGAAACATCAAAAGGCTTAAGACAAATTAAATAATCGGTAGTTATATTGATAAATTAATTGTATGGGTTCCTAGTTTTTTTTTCTTTACATGCATAAATTTCATAATCTTAAATGAATTCAAATACTTGTATATGATGTGTAAAGTACGAAAACCGACACGTGCCACCTACGTAAAAAATTCAGTCCTAATTAATTACGACATATCTAACGAGACACTTAGTCGTAATTTCGACATAACTAATTCGTTATTACGAAATAACTAAGTCGTAATTACAATATACTGACTATATACGAAATACTAAGTCGTCATTGCGACATATTTTTTAGATGATGGCACGTGTCGGCTTCCGTAGTGAAGTGAATGTCAGTTGCATGATATCAAAATCAGGTTATGAAACTCGTAATGCCGTCATCTGTGTCTAGACGCTTGCTACGTTAGTTCCTTTTTGTTTAATGCAAATGTTATCCACATAAAAGAAAGCAAAGTAGCTCTCTCTCTCTCTCTCTCTCTCTCTCTCTCTCTCTCTCTCTCTCTCTCTCTCTCTCTCTCTCTCAACTTATATATATATAAATACTGTTCAAACAAATTAATTTGGAGGCCCCCAGTATTTTCCCCATTGCCTTACTTTATATTAAATGCATAATTCTAGACATAGTCTCAATTTGTTCAAGCAAAGCACTGCACATATCCATTACGTAAAAGATGCATTATAAGTAAATTTGGTCTCAAAAGTTATGTTCCGGAGCTAAAACAGTTAATAACAAGAGTTCCGCATGGCAGAGCATGATACGCTCGTCAAATCTGCAAGTCATTTATGTGGAAATTTTGTTTATTATGAACTGTAAAGGGACTTATACAGTTCATATGAGCTGTTCATAATCAATAAGTCAATTCAATTATTCATCACAATGATACAAAATGCAGTGCACAAGTCAACAAGTACAATAAAAAACAATAGTAATTATTGAGATTTTGGTATTATTTTCAGTAACAAAATAGACTTACCACCAGCCACACCATTTATATAATTTTACCATCATGTTCTTGTAACCTTCATCACAAAATTGAGGTAATCTCTAGTATACTGGGTTGTTTCAAAGACAGCAAGTTCTTCAGCCTACAACTCTATGTGTATCTGCTCCCTGGTAGAATAAATTAAGGAAGCTAGAGTTACGGTTCCTGAGCACTGCACTTCGGATCATCGTGGTAAGTAAGCATACCAAGTTTCAAGTCATTCTGACCATAGATGTCAGAGTTATGGGCCAGACAAACCCGCCGCGTACTCTGGCAGCACACAAAGGGGAATAACTCAAAAATTAAGGAAGCTAGAGTTACGGTTCCTGTGCACTGCACTTGGCATCATCGTGGTAAGTAAGCATACCAAGTTTCAAGTCATTCTGACCATAGATGTCAAAGTTATGATCCGGACAAACATGCTAACAGCATTCAAAGGGGAATAACTCGAAAATTAAGGAAGCTAGAGTTACGGTTCCTGAGCACTGCACTTCGTATCATCGTTGTAAGTAAGCATACCAAGTTTCAAGTCATTCTGACCATAGATGTCAGAGTTATGGGCCGGACAAACCCGCCGCCAGTACGCCCGCCCGCCAATCCGCCCGCCCGGACGCCCGCCTGCCCGCCCGCCAAGGGTGATCCCATAATACGCCCCGTCTTTGACGGGCGTATAACAAAAAAACAGAAACTTAAACGATTTCAGTGGGCAAAGGAGCATTTGGATAAATCGATGAAATTTTGGAATAAAGTAATTTCCTCAGATATATCAATCTTCAACTCAAATAAAAATCGTAGAAAATTTAGAGTGTGGCGTTACAAGCACGAGAAACACAACAAAGACTGTATTCAGACTAAAGTTAAACATCCAGCTCAAGTGCATGTATGGGGTGTCATCTCACCAAATGGTCCAGGTGTTCTTTAAAGGGTTGATTGATGGGAAACTTAATATTAAATCGTATCAAGAAAATATAATAAATGATACTGATGTAGTGTCACAATGTTAAGTTTTTTCCTCTAAATCCTTCATATTTCAGCAGGACAATGCTCCATGTCATGTTTTTCGTTCGTCAATATCGTTTCTTGACTGGAGGGAATAGCCACTATTAATTGGCCTGCTAACTCTCCTAATATGTTCCTGATAGAAAATGTTTGGTACTACATAGGTGAGAGGGTAGCTAAAATTGCGCCAACAACATAAGCTGAACTTTGAAAAGCTGTAAAATCAGAATAGTACCGATTGGATAGGAATTACTTAAAATCTTTCTTCAATAGTATGCATACTAGAGTTTTTATAAAGTTAGGATTGGGTATGCAAAATACTGAGTTATTGTGTTTAAATATGATATATGATGGCAAATATTTTGTGAATAATGTTATTTTCAAAAATAAATTGAATCATGAAAAGTTAATTCGGTTTATCTAGTTATTGTAGGGGGAACTCCAAATTAATTGGTTTGACCAGTATATATATATATATTGCAAGTAAAGAGGTTTCGGTGGTCGATTTAACTTTACCAACCGGATAACGAATCAAAGAAAGCACTTCTCAAATCACTCTCGAGAAGACCATAATGTGAGAAAACTTATAAAGTGGTTGGACGAAGATCGGTTGCTTTATTCGAACACCCCGGTTTTATCCACAACCTTTGAACTGACAGCGAAAGGATATGAATGAGTTGTTAAAAACAATTTCTGCACTGTAGCTTTAGTGGTCGAGTGACTTTAAATAACGGCTTATGAATTATAAAGGCTCTAACAACATAGGTTGGGATCCCATTTGTGCAAATCAGAGAGTTTGCAATTAAGATAAACGAAAGCCTGTAATTCACCCCATTACAAAACTGACCTCTTTTCAACTCTCAGTTCGCTTGCCGATGGTCGGTGGTTTTCTCCTGGCACTCCGGTTTTCTCCACCATCCCAGAACTGACCGCCTCTAAATAAGTGAAAGATTCTTGACTGGGGCGTAAAACATCATTACTCCACTCCACTCCACTCTTTTCAACTCAATCACTTGACTTGTTTCCATTACGTTTTCAAATTCAGAACACTTAATGTTTTCGTAGTTTGTAGTACACATGTCCTTGTTTTTCCTTGTAACTATAAAACCTTGATTTAGTTCTATTCCGGCCTTTTAGATTTCTTAAGGATTAAATGATATTCGATGTTTCTGAAGTGTTTTATATACTGAAGATTATACTGGTTAGCTGTACTTGCTTGCTTTATATTGTTATATTATAAGGTAATTTCAATCAAGGACACATCGGATCATTTTCTAAAAATAATTGCAGTAAGCTGATTTACATGTAGATTGGGTTTGCTTGCTTTATATTGTTATATTATTAGGTAATTTCAATCAAGGACACACTGCATCAATTTCTTAAAATAATTGCAGTTAGCTGATTTACATGTAGATTGGGTTTTAATGTAACGGACGTACAATTAAATCCTTAGAGATACGAACTGATTTTTGAAAATTAAAAAAAGAAGATAATCTAATAAGAGAAGATTGAAATCAGTTCAAGTTTTAGCAGTAAGTGTAGATAACAATTTTGAATTGGTTTCTAAAAAAATCATTACAAATTATATAAAAAATAATTTAAATAACTAATAATAAATTTATTATAGTTAAAAAATACACGGATAGAAAATTGGTTTCTACTAAAATCAGTACAATTTTTATATTAAAATAACTAAACACATGAAAAATTGATATATATTTTTTTGCCGGCTATTTTAGAATTAATATAAATCTTTTCTATATTTTGCCTGAATTGAAATTCCTTAGCTGGATTTGGATTTATATAATTTTGGAACTTTAGATTCAAAAATTTTAAACTGTTTGGCTTATGTTTTTTATCTATCAATTTCTTCGGTCTTAGTGTCACTGATCAGGAATGAATTTCCGAAATTTTCACATCTCACACATAAAAATTTCACTGGTATTTGTGTTATTTATTTACACACAAAAAATTATACAAGCGAATAGTAATTTTTTTGTAAATAAATAAATACTTCGAATTAAATGCTGTTTTAGTAGCTCATTTCGCTTTTGCCAGCTGAGCTTTAGAGATGGTCATATGTTGGCCCGTGCTGAAGCAAATCAAACAAAAACATACCAGTCCACAATCAAATCACAACCCAACACTTTGAAGAACTTTGAAGAAGGTCTGTTCCCCTCATGCAAAGCATTCCTTAGGTGGATTTAGATTCATATAATTTTGGAACTTTATATTCATTATTTTTCGACTGTTTGGCTATGAGTTTTATCAATTAAACTTTTCGGCCCCTAGTGTCACTGATGAGGAATGATTTTCCGAAATGTGCACATATGGCACATCAAAATTCAGCATGTATTTGTTATAATTGTTTACACGAGGGAACAGACCTTAGTTTAAAAAATTCAAAAATTAAAACGGCTGAAAATTTTGCTAAATAGTATATTTTCTGACAGCACAAAGTACTGTTGACTGAGATATAGACACCCCAGGGGAGTTTTACTCCACCAGGAGCAGTACCCGCTCAGGGGTAGTAAAAACAGTAGTAATGTTCTCTGGAAGGGTAAGCATCCTTTGTCTAAGTAGCTACACCAACCATATTTGCAAAAAAAAAAAAAAATGAGAATGAAGGGATAAAAGGAACCATTATAGGTTTAAAAAGTCTCTGAAAATTTTGGATATAGCGGCATTAACAATATTGTGATAATGACCATAAAACGTTTGGATAAACGTGATTAGCCGAGGTTTGTAATACTTTAGAGTCAACAATGTATTTTCAAGCAGGTTGCTTCCTTATGTACAGTTCCGATCTTGGGAACAATCTCTATTATATCATAATAGCCGTGAAGCAAATACATTATAAGCAAGAAAGGCATGTATGTTACTGTATAGAAATTTGACAATAGATAAATTGAAGTCACCAGGTTTGTCATAAAGTCTCAAATGTAGCCTTTTGCGAGTGTCATAATTAAGTGCAAGTGCGAAATTTTATCTTCTGATCTTACGATCCAATTAATATGGAATAAAGATTGGCTTGGATGGCCTCTTTGTTATCTAGATTGAAGAATCTATTTTTTTTTTCGTCAGCCTTTCGCAAAAATTTGTGATTTTATTTTGATTCTTTGATGACTATTTTATCGAATTTTAATGCTAAATCAGTAAACAAATCAGTAAAAAAAAGTAAACAAATCATCCTGAAAAGAATAGCAAGGTGTACCTACAACGTGTTGGTACAGTTATAAAAACTCTTATCATCATATAAAAATGACGTATTAACAATACGATACCAGTAGCGTTTGGATATGATTGAAACCTCGCTGTTCTTACAAAACAAAACAACTAATCTCTTGACTTTGTGGGAGACTGGAAATTCAAGCAGTTGGTAGAAATTGATGATCATTTCTGTATTATTGTTGGTATTTATGAATTCCATTAACAAGAAAAAAATCTGCGCGATAACTGTCCGGGCCAACGATCGAAAATACACACCTGCCTAACAACGATCCGAGCCAACGATCGAAAATACGTACTTGCCTTACAATGGTCCGAACCAAAGTACGAAAATAAACACCTGCCCAACAACGGTCCGAACCAAGATCGACAATACTCACTGTAATATCCGGATTCATATCCGATTTGTGTATTATGTAATACTCATTTGTGAATGATGTCAATGTGACGTAGGTATGACGATAATAAAGGATAGAACTCTACAGCCATCTTGTTGTTTATAAACGTCTACAAAGTGCTAGACAACAATCTAGATAAGTCAAGATTTATCTTGACCATCAGCAACGTCCACTACATTTGGCGACGAGGTAAAGCACCCAGGAAAGCGGTGGTAATATTATTTTGATGGCTTCTATACCAAATTTCCCGAAATTTGATGATTCTGATTCACACGATGCCGGTCCAAAATGGGACAAGTGGGTTTCAAGGTTGGAACTGCTATTTGATGGCATGAAGCTCACAGATGACAAACAAAAACGTGCACTGTTGTTGCACTATGCAGGCGATCGTGTATTTGACATTTATGAAACTCAAAAAGGCGACAGCCAAGCAAAATACGAGGAGACTGTCAACGTTTTGAAAAACTATTTTGCGCCAAGAAAAAATATCCAAATGGAAATTTACAAATTTAGAAACTATAAGCAGGCAAGTGGACAATCGTTAGATGAATTTGTAACAGAACTGAGAAGGTTAGCTAGATCTTGTGACTTTCATGACGCTGAAAAAGAGATTCTCTCCACTGTTATTCAGAATTGCAGATCAAACCGTCTACGTCGACGAGCTCTGAGAGAGACAGATAAAACTTTAAATGACATTCTCACGGTGGGTAGAACAATTGAGCTTGCTGAGACACATGTACAGGCTATGGAAACAAATGACTCTGTAAATTCTAATGTTAATGCATTTGATGTTAAATCAAAACGTTCAAACTTTGTAACACCAGACACCACGTCACGTGGTCGTGACCGAGGTCGCACTCACAGAGGCAGCGCTCGTGGTCGCAGTCGTGGCATTTCTCGCGGTCGCGAAAACCCGAATGAGAGTCGTCGGAATTGCGGAGGTAATTACCCACATCGTGGCATTTGCCCAGCCAAGGGTAAGACTTGTTTTCACTGCAGAAAACGTGACCATTTTAGTAAAGTTTGTCGGAAACGCGAGTCTGTCAAGGAAATCCACCACGAAGGCACGGAAACGTTGAACTGTTCTAGCGACGACGAATATTGTTATAATATTGGAGAAGTCCACCGTGTTAATTTTGTCGGTACTAAAACTCCGAGAGTTTCAGTCAAAGTTAACGGGCTCGAATGCGACTTACTTGTTGATACCGGCGCTTCGGTTAATATATTGGACGAGGCAACTCACCGTAAAATTGGCTCTCCGGCAATTAAGTACCGCGAAAAACCGCATCTTGTACCGTATGGTGGTGGTCATAAGATAGATGTTTTAGGCGTTTGCGAATTACGCGTCGAAACCGACACAAAGTCAAGTATGCATAACTTTGGCATTGTCAAAGGAAATCACGGCGGTTTGATCGGGTATCCTTCATGCGTTGATCTCGATATAGTTAGAATTGTGCGAAATATATCCGCATCTAGTCTTTGTGACGAAAACAAAGCATTGTTTTACGGAATCGGTAAATATAAAGGCAAACCAGTGAAATTACACATCGATCAGTCGGTAAAGCCAGTAGCACAACGGCACAGAAGAACACCGTTCCATCTTCGACCGAAAGTTGTTGCTGAGATTAATAAACTTCTTCAGCAGGATATTATCGAAAAAATTGACGGCACGCCTACACCGTGGGTCTCCCCTATCGTTACGCCCCCGAAAAAGGACCCAAATCAAATTCGCTTGTGTATCGATATGCGCGAAGCTAACAAAGCAATCGTCCGGGAACGGCATTTAATGCCTACCGTCGAAGAATTAATAAATGATCTTAATGGTTCCACAGTCTTCAGTAAGTTGGATCTCCGCGCAGGCTATCACCAACTTCCACTTGATGAGGAAAGTCGTTATATAACAACGTTTAGTACACACATGGGGTTGTAACGATACAAACGCTTAAACTTCGGAATAAGTTCGGCTTCCGAAATTTTTCAAGAGACTGTTAAAGGCGTTATCCGCGATGTGTCAGGCGCAAAGAATCTGTCCGATGACATAATTGTTTTCGGAAAAACGCAAGCTCAGCACGATCAAGCTCTCGAGTCAACATTTAAAGCTTTAGCAGCTAATGGCTTAACGCTTAATCGCAGCAAGTGCGAGTTCAACAAGCAAAGGATAAATTTTTTCGGATTAGTATTTAGCTGTCAAGGCGTTTCACCGGATCCTGCCAAGGTCAAGGCCATTCAAGAGACTACACGTCCGCAAAACGCGAAGGAACTTAAAAGTTTTCTCGGATTTACATCGTACTGTTCCAGGTTTATCTCAGATTATGCTACAGTTTCGGAACCTTTGCGAAAACTCACACATAATGATGTAGAGTATAATTGGACGGAAGAACAGGAAGCTTCATTTCAATCGCTAAAATCGAAGTTGTCAAGTGATACCGTCATGTCTTATTATGACCCGGCAAAGCAGATCGAAATAATCGTCGATGCGAGTCCGGTAGGGTTAGGCGCGATTCTAACACAAGACTCGAAGGTTGTTGCATATGCAAGTAGAGCGCTCACTCCGGTAGAATCTCGTTACAGTCAAACGGAACGGGAAGCGCTAGCAGTGGTATGGGCGTGCGAGCATTTCGACATGTTCGTTCGTGGAGCTAAACACTTCGAAGTTATTACCGATCACAAACCGTTAGAAAAGATATGGTCCAAACCAAAACCACCTCTTCGGATCGAACGATGGGGTTTGCGATTACAACCTTACAAACTGACAGTAAAATATCGCCCTGGACATGATAACCCGGCGGATTACATGTCAAGACATCCCATACCGTGCCCAAGTTCATCACACGAAGAACGCGTAGCGGAACAATATGTAAATTTTATTACAACAGAGGCATGTTTAAAAGCCATTAGTCTCGATGACGTTAAGCTCGCAACCAGTCGCGACAAGTGCATCATGAAAGCTATTGATTTAGTTCGCACAGGCCGCTGGTTTGAAGTCAAAAAAATAACGGAACCAGATATCGACATACTTGAGTTACAGTCCTTAAGAACAATCCGCGATGAATTATCAGTCCATAGCGACAACGTCTTACTACGAGATCACAGAATTGTATTGCCTCGTGAGCTACGCGCCAAAGCTATTACACTCGCACACGAAGGGCACCAAGGTATAACGCGGACGAAATCTTTTCTTAGATCAAAGGTATGGTTCCCAGGACTCAATGATCGAGTTGAGGATGCGATTCGAGGTTGCCTTGCTTGTCAGTCAGTAACCGAAAAACCAAAACGTTTTGAACCGTTTCATATGTCTGAACTACCGTCGGAACCGTGGCAAGATTTAAGCATAGACTTTTGCGGTCCGTTACCTTCAGGCGATTACTTATTCGTAGTTACTGACGAATACAGCAGATATCCGATTGTCGAGGTAACCAAATCCGTATCGGCCAATACTACTATCGCTGTGCTTGACAAAATTTTGTCAGTTTTCGGCATTCCGAAGGTCATAAAGTCTGACAATGGAAGTCCCTTTAACTCTAACGCCTTCCGAGAGTTCGCAGAAAACACAGGTTTCACACATCATCGAATCACACCTCGCTGGCCCCGAGCCAATTCGCAGGCCGAATCTGTAAATAAACCGCTCATGAAGATTATTCGCGCGTCGCATATTGAACAACGAAACTGGAAACAACAAATGTTTCAATTTTTACGACAATATAGAGCCACACCACATATTTCGACAGGTGTATCGCCACACCGGTTACTATTCGGTCGCGAACCTAAAACTAAACTTCCACAGGTGAAAGTGCAGAGGTCTGGTGATAATAAAATTGACGAATTTGTGCGCCAAAGTGACGAAACCTCCAAGGGAACTATGAGACACTATGCCAATAATAAACTGTCAGCTCAGAATCATGATATAAAAGTTGGTGACACCGTTCTTGTTCGTAACAGTGTAAAGCAAAATAAACTGTCACATAAATTCATGCCGGAACCACATGCAGTAATCTCAACAAAGGGAAACATGATAACTGCATCACAATCACCTGGACCTACTTACAATAAACAGGAGACTATTACACGAAATTCATCTTTCTTTAAAAAGATTAACTTCGGTGTTCCAAACAAAGAATTTGAATTGGAAGAGGAATTGAATGATATTCCAAAAACTAGTGCAGATGTGCCGACTTCCGGTTCCGCGGTGGAAAATAGAACGATCGTTACCAGATCGGGACGAGAGATTCGCCGACCACGTAAATTAGATGACTTTGTCTAAGATCTTATAACTAATGCATTGTTGACTTTCAGTTAACTTAATTTTTTAAACATTTGTTTAGTTTGAATTTATTTCAGGGCTGATATGAACTGTTAAAAAAAAGACATTTCTTATGCCCCTTTAGGTATACGTTTAATGCATAGCATTTATTATCTTTTTAATAGTTAATATAATCTAGTTTATAAATTTTCATTTCTTTAAAAATATGGAGGGATGTAATATCCGGATTCATATCCGATTTGTGTATTATGTAATACTCATTTGTGAATGATGTCAATGTGACGTAGGTATGACGATAATAAAGGATAGAACTCTACAGCCATCTTGTTGTTTATAAACGTCTACAAGGTGCTAGACAACAATCTAGATAAGTCAAGATTTATCTTGACCATCAGCAACGTCCACTACACTCACCTGCCTAACAGTTAAATATATCGTCTAGGCTAGCAGGACATCTTCATGTATTTCAGTTACAACACTTTAAAGTACCCACAAAATATCATTTTAATAATGAAAAAAGATTTCTCATAGAGAGGAAAAACGATATACCTTTTAATTTGTTAAATATGGAATTGCAACATGCATGATTTGTTCATATTGAAATTGTTTGAAAATGCAAGTGTGACCAACATTATTTTACATTTCATATGTTTTCTTTGGTTTTTATTTTTCCCGTTCGAGACACATCAGATTTTTTCTTAACTATACGTAGTCAAAATAATTAAATTGACTTTGGACCTCATTTTGAATTTCCAAATTAATTCTTAAGCACCTAAGTGAAAACACTGTCTACATATAAAGCGTACATGCACTTATGCACTTATAAAATCAGGCTTCCTACTACAACATAAATGAGTCTCCACTAAAAAATAGCTCTAACTAGGCGTTTGTCTGTTCAGTATAGTATTGCAAAATTTAATTATGAGATTTTTTTTCTGATTTCCAAAAAAAGTTTTTTTTTCTTTTCCAATTTCTCATGACCTTTTACGTGCATGTTGGATTTTAATTGAAAGGTCTAATTTCTATGCATGTCCATGTTTTTAATATCCGAGTATTTGTGTAATTACTAAATTCGTTTAGTTCAATTACTTCAGTCGCCGTAGCGATTTTTGTTCTGTCTCCTCTGGGGAAAAACATGACCTTACATTACAGGGAAGTTTTTAGCATGTATTCCACAATACCGATTCAATTTATCGAGCATTGTTTCAACTTTTTTTGTATTTTATTTTTATTTTTTATTTTTTTATTTGGATGTAAAAACTTTGCTCTTCTGTATGAATCAGTGGTTTAAGTAAGATTAATTAACTTTTTTATTTTTAAAAAATTGAATTTCAAAATGCAAATTTGTACTCAAATTTTGCCCTTTATTAAGTGGTATATCAGCATTGACTTCAGAACCATAACTTGTATTAGGGTTTTCTGTCTTCAACTATTGAAAAAAAAATACCATCAAAGTAATCTGATTCGGAGTCAATTCAACTAAAAACAAATAATTAGACGCTTTATACATTATTTCAAATGACCAAACGTGTCTCACCCTAAAATATTGCCTTTGCAAACTTTTTTAATCAAACTTCAGGTCTGTTAGATTGTTAATTACAAAAATATATTTAAACTTTTGATTGCATAAACAATTAAGACAATATCTCAAATAAAATGTTTTAACTTTATTTGTTTTACAATCAATGAGTTTGAAATATATAAATTCGTGCTAAAATCGTAACTCAAGGGTAGATTTACAATATTGTAAATACGAATTCACTAGTCAACAAAAACTTCAAAATTTCTGACATCGATTTTAGCACAGAATTAATTGCATTTTTTATTAATTGATGAAATTTGATGCCCACAAATTTAAATGCAAGGACAGATTTTTTTAGACTGTTTTAGCTGGTCGACTTAAATTGACAACGAGGAATATTGCGGCAATCGTGCTCATAAAACTGGAGAAGAACAACAATCCTAAAGGCAACGTTCCGTATCGTAGCGATTGTCCTGTAAGTGATGTGGAAAGTTTATGAAATTCGCCAGTTACTACCAAGGCAGTTAGAAACAGCAGCGCACCTAAAATAAATAAATTAAAGAATAAATAAATACATAAATAATAAATATGTGTCGTGTATAAATAAATAAATAAATAAATAAATAAATAAATATATATATATATATATATATATATATATATATATATATATATATATATATATATATATATATATATATATATATATATATATATATAGTTATATCAGGAATTATCATGTACAATGGAATATAAGTTTTAAGAATAAAATGCAATGAAAAATGTAATATGTAATTCTTGAAACAGAAATCTTGGAACTACTTAGCCACAAAAATAATTCAAATATAATTGGATATAAATATAAACACATTAATTTTTGACAAAAACGAAAGTTTATTTTCATATAAAAAACTTCACATTACCAGCCAGTCAGACAAACTACAAAAATATCCGTCAAGTAAATATAATATTATAGAGACCCAACCTCTCCCCCACTTAACAACCGGCGTATGAAAAATATATTAAACAATGAAAATAGTTTTATTTTGTCAAACTAAAGACTTCTAGCACCCCCTTTATACATGAACTATCCACTGAAATCATTTAAAGGCAAGGTTTCTAAATAGTATATGAATCGCACCACTCAATACAATGTTGTTCCATGTCCAGTATCTGTCCGAATCAGGGATTTGAAGTAATACAGTTGTTAAGGTTCGTATTGATCATTTTACCTTTCGGCCCCTAGTGTCGCCGATAAGGAATGATTTTCCGAAGTTTACACATATGACACTTAAAACATTAACAGTTATTTTTGTAAGATATTATTGATATTTGTTTAATTCAGGTTTTGTATGACTTATTTGCTATCACAAATTGAGTTTTTCATCAGTTGTTTCGACACTTTTATGATTTTTTTGTTTCATTCGTTTATAATTAAGTGTGTTTGACTGCTTAAGCTATTGTGAAGTAAGATTTTCAGCTAAATAGTTTGTTATTTCAGTGTGTGTGTGTGTGTGTATGTGTGTGTGTATGTGTTCCCTTCTATGATTAAATTATTTTATGGCCTGATTTAGTTTAACGTATCAGGATTTGTATTTTTTTTATAACTATTTCTCAAGTGTACAATTCTTGACATTTGACTTATTATTAATGTTGTGACGTAGGTGTGTTTTGTAGAAATACCGGTATCTGCCAGAAGTGTATGACCTAAAAAGCTTCAAATTAGGTTATTTTAAATGTTGACATTTCAGTACTATTGTACTTATTGCTTTTTTTCTTCATATCAATTCCAGAAGGAACAATAGACGTGTATGTGAACATAAGTGTTTATTGAAGAATAAATTTTTTTTATTGACTACGTCTAATATTAGTGTCACTGATGAGGAATGAATTTCCGAAATGTGCACATCTGGCACATCAAAATTTAACTGGTATTTGTTTTATATATTTACTACCCCCGAGTGGGTACCGCTGCTGGTGGAGTAAAACTCCCCGAGGGTATCCATAACTCAGTAGGCAGTACTTTGTGCTGTCAGAAAATGTACCATTAAGCAAAATTTTCAGCCGTCTAAAATTTGAAATTTATTTAAAACTAAGGTTTGTTCCTTCATGCAAAGCATTCCTTAGCTGGATTTGGATTTATTTGATTTTGGAACTTTAGATTCATTATTTTCAACTGTTTGGCCTATGTTTTTTTATCTATCAAACTTTATGGTCTTAGTGTCACTGATGAGGAATGAATTTCCGAAATGTGCAAATCTGGCACATCAAAATTTAACTGGTATTTGTTTTATATATATATTATTGATAATTATTAGAATTGTTTCCCCAAATTTGATCTTTATTAGATTCTTCCTCAAGATAAGTAAAGTAAATTTTAATAATAAGTGGGGAATTTTTTTCCAACAATATTTTCATTTAAATTGTTTTCAATTGGAATTTTTTTTATAATTTCCCATTGGAATTTCAATTATTTTTATTTACAAAAAAAGAAATATTTCAAAAACTAGCCAAAAAAAAATTTTTTCTGAAATTTTTTATTTAAGAAAGGTACTTAAAAAAAACTTATTACATAAAAATCTGCTTTGTCAGAAGTCTCCTTGAGGTGGGGCAACTATGGAAAATAATCAATCCATAGTTGTCCGATCGCTTGTTAATTCTATTTTTGACATGCTTTTGCATTCCCAAGGGAAGTTACTCTGAACAAACAAATTTCTTATTAAACTCAAACATGTGCATTTTGATTATGTGAGGTACATGTTAAAGGTTTTTAGTGATATATGTTTTATGTATATTAATTATTTTAAGGGTTACTAGAATACTTCAGTTTTCTGAAATTTAGTTGATCTTTTTATTACATGTAGATCACCACTGAGTTGTACATTTCACCAGAACTACTTTTAGATTAGCTTATAATTTTATTCCTTGATGCGTTTCTTTCTTGTCTGTATTTGATAAAGTGCGTTTTTAACAAGGGCTTTAATAAATGTTTAATCATTTTTGAGTGCTTTATTGGCAAGTCTGGAAGCGTTTAATTCCTTGCAATGGGGTGACTTGATGACCACACTGATCAGACTGGTGACGTTTTATTTTAATAAAATTGGTGAAGTTTTTTTATCAAACTGATGACGTTTTTTTATCAAACGGGTGACGGTTATTTATCAAACTGGTGACGGTTATTTATTTAGTTCCATGCTAGTAACTTTCCATCTTGTCCATTTAGTATTTATCATTGTGTGTGTGCTGTGATTATAATTTTTCGTACATCTTCGTCGCGGTATGCTTTACGATACTTTGGATATTGCAATATACATATCCATACAAGTCGGCTACTTTTTAACATTATCTTTTTATAAAAGGCACGGTACGGTACTTAATGGCTAATAATGAGTTGTTTAAAAAATAAATGCTTGAGTAAAATTAGTGATTATTTAAAAATGAATAATTAGATCTCCCGATCGAATTGTTTTATTTTTGCCTGAAAACTCTAAAATAGATTTCACAATTCTCTTATACTATTTTTTTTTGAAAATAAACAAATAGTTTTGTCTTAAAACATAACTTTCCGTAGTACCGGCATAGAAAACGCCATGTTTGCATTAAAACTATGACGACCGACCTTATATAGAAATATAAAAGACCAAAGAAGCTATACTGTAAATGAAAGATTCTCGACAAATGATACATGCGTCTCATTCAAGCAAATTGTATTAGATCCTTAATGATAGTATGGATCTACATTGTCATTAGGAAGATATATGGACCAATATAAGAATGTTCATATATCATGACCCTTACTGAACGTCGACATGTTGTTTTCTACACCATGCACGCTAGTATTCTTGTAACTGATGAACCCATGTCATTGATATATAACTTTACTTGAACTCTTCGATGAGGCTTTATATTAGAATAAAAATTGGCTTTCAGGAAAGATACGGATTAAACGGATATTTTTGTTAATGTTGTTGATTTAACATACATGTATACATTAAGGCATCCAAAGGCATTTAACCCTAACGGAGGGTAAATATTTATTAAGCACGAATTATTTCTTTTTTATATAAAAAAAAACACTATTAATAATATTTGTGCTTTTTTAGAAGAATTTATTAATTTCTGCTTTTTTAAAATCCAAATTAACATTGGAACTAAATACGTCTTTGAAAGTTATTTTACCGCATATAGCCATATATATGTATACCCGGTAAAAAACACCATGCGTAATTATACAGTTCAGATACTGGATATAGTTTTAGGTCATAAAAACGTTTTGAGAAGCCAATATGTATATACATACCATTTACTGCACTGCTACAAATACCTATATATTTTAGCGCTGGTTTTTCCGAGAAGAGGTAAGCGATTTGAGATACCAATGACATGCTACATAAAATAAGTCCAGTTATACCCATTAAACGAGTAAATATTATCCAACCTGAAACATATAAAAGACAAACATACTACTGAACACGTGCTGGTGTCACTGAAGTCGATATTTTAAAATTTAGACATTTGTTTAAAAAAATTACATGCACGTAACAAACGGAAATTTTCCAAAATTTTACAAACAAATGAAATAAAGATTATTTCTTGAAATTTGATTTGGCTTTTTTAAACATTTCTATATTATCTACCCTGTAACAAACATAGGAGTAAAAAAAAAGATCTTTTAATATCATTACATTATTTTGGATGACAAGTATACTTAAGATTTAAAAAGAAATGTTTGTTTATAGAGCACAGGTTGCAAATGATTTGGTTTAAGCTCCATGAAAGTACATGTGCTTGAATAACACTGCTTGAGGCCATAAATTGATGACGCCTATTTAGTGTCCTTTTATAGTTACATGTAAAAGTGCAGTATTCTAACAACTGGTCTTATTTAGAGTGTGCGCTCTTTGTTTATGTCGTAACTGTAACGTGGTTAACTGTTTTAACGACTTTCAAGTGTATATCTTTTTTATATTTATCTAATATATTTATATGATTAAATATTATAATTATACTTATCAATAAAATATTAGATAAAACAGAAACTAAATTCTGAAAAAAAAATATTGGAAGTGTAATACTCGGTCATGTACCCGTCTGCACCTGTCCGATAAACAGTAATATATCTGGGTATGATTTGCAGTATATATATATATATGTGGTTGCTTAATCCTTTGATATTATGAGATGGGTACTTTCGTAGAATTGCTTATGCTAGTAAGTGATGCAAGTATGTATCCCTTTACTGAATGAAACCAAAATGCACGAGCAATACCGTTTATGTGCCAATAAACCATCACAGCATTTGCAAAGGTGTGTCATCATAAAAAATCCTTTGAAAGACATTCTCCTTAACAATATTGGAATGTCAGAATAATACATTTTGTAAGAAAAAAGAAGAGATACGGAAACCGGATTTTTAAAAACATTAGTGCCTCTATGGATAAGTGTGAATATAACTTTTAATGCAAAAGGTATCACAACTCCATGATGCTGAGCAAAAAATGAAGACGTTTCCTTTAACACATCAAACGCCAATGGTGTCTGACATTTTAAAAAAAATCAATGTAAAGAAAGACATGACCATATAATCTAATTTTATTTGCAGACTTCGGTGGAATTTGTAGCATTAATCCTTCGTTGATTTTAAACCTAACTATAGACATCAGGGACTTTGTGAAAAATTTATGCTATTTTTATTACTTTTAGACAATAAAAGTTCATACTTAATAGAAACTGTAGATGTTACATCTAATACTATATTTTATGTTTGACCCCGTTGAACATTGCCCTTTATATTTATTACTTTAATAAAGGAAAATTACAAATTTGACACCAGTTACTAAAATCGAATTTCGACTTTGACGTAGGTTTACCAAACAAAATGTTTTTCGAAGACGGTACAGTTCCAAATCCTATTTCATGCTCAAACAAATACATTGCTTGCTAAAATAAGTCGCAGTCGGTCAAGTCACACAATTTAAATAGCTCTTTTAAACTATATGTTTATCAATTAAATGGCGCACTGTCAACAAAATATATCCATAAAATTCCATAGACAAGTAAGATAAAGGTGACATTTTGTAATAAGTTGGAAATAGTACTCAAAACATTGTCTTTTGAAATTGGCTTTCGAGAAATATATACAGTGGAAACGCTAATCCGGCTTGCGCATTGATTCATTAAACACGTTTGCGCGCGTGCAATGGGGCGAAAATTTTTGTTAAAAATGGCATACACTCAAAGCGATGATGTAATGAAATATATATCTTACGAATTTTATTTGCTTCAAAATACGACTCTTTGTCGGTATTTCAGGATAACTGTTATTAATTTATTAAGTTGAATTTAATCAAAGTCGGTAAATGTGGGGGTCTCGCTTAAAATCAAAAATTAAATTTTCGTAAAATTTAATCTCATTTATTCAGTCGCCCATGCACCAGAAATATTTTGATAAAAAGAGAAAGATCTTTTTCTTGTGTTTATTTCATGATATAATTTGACAAACAAAGAATGAGTTTCAAAAAGCCGAGCGATCCGCCTATAGGAAAAATGCCAAGAAACAAGGTTACACCTTTGGGAGACCTCTATATCCCAACATCGACTCGAGGCCAAATGCAAATTAATTTTAGCCTAACGTGCCTATATCAAACCTAACGTAATAAAGACATCTCAAAATTGTTACTAGGAAAATCTTAATATGAAAATGTGTCAGTGGTTGTTTTCTCACTATTATTATCCGTGATTGTCAAGAGCAAAATCCACAATACATGATTTCGCCTGTGAACTAATGCAGCGCCTACATTGCAATGGTAATAGCTCCTTGTATTACAAGCTTTATATCGTTGCTTTGTATACTTTAAACTTGTATAAGAAGACCAGTGGCCTGACGGTAGATCATATTGTTGTTAGATATATACGACATGTATTGAAACTAGTTTCAATGATGTGTTCAGATGAGCAGTGCGTATTTTAAATGGGTTATTTGTTAAAGAAGCAAATACATTGCGTTTAATTGAGAAAAAAATGTTGTGAAAGTAAAAAGAATAATATAAAATATATTAAAACAAATGATAAACGGACACAAGATTCGAACCCAGGACTTTTAGGTTATCGTTTCCTACGTCCTACCACACAGCCAGTGTAGATGATAAGGAAATCGTATGCTAGCTAATATCAAGTATGTATGTTGTTTGGGGCGATTAAGGGGTAATGTGTTTTATCTTTATCCCCAAATTTCAATGCCAGCACACCCCTCTCCATCAACCAAAATTTGCAAAACAGAAGATAAAATATAGAAGTTTTGATAGTCAAAATATCTTTGAAGGAGAGGAATGCGCTCTAAGTGTATTAATTGAAAAACACGGTTATTTTCAATTTGTATGGAAATAAACGGAATGCAGTATTCTGAAATGTATGTTTAAACACATAATGTAATGTTTGATCAAACGTTCAATATTTAAAACCGTTCCGTTTTGATAGTCTCTTTTTTTGTTTACAGTTTAAATATCATTGTAACAAATTTTCAATTATGAATTTTACAGGCGGATGCCTCGCTTATTGAGAATCATCCTTTTCTGGTACAAAAAACGTAAAAGTTTTAAAGTCGAAAAAATCTATGACAGTGTCGGATACGTGATCATGGGTAAGTCGCTTTTCCAGCTTTTTTGACCTGCACAATTTTTCGTAGCTACTAAATTTTTATTTAATACAACATGTGCTCATATCATATTTTTTTTTTCCAGGTTAGAACACTCGGCAAAAAGTAATCCCAATTTTAGTCCGCGGAAGGTTTAAAAATCAAAACCGAAACACAGTTTGGCCTTGGCGTTCCCACTGATAAACATTTAAAAATTGTCAAAGTTATATAATTTAGCATACGTAGATGTACTAAATATTGAAATGAAAATTGAAATATCCTATAATTTCCGTTTTTCCATTTTCTAGTGATAAAATTAGGATTATATTTTTTAATGATAAATGATTAAGAAACTCATTAACATAACTTCATAACTTAAAAAAAAAAAAAAAAAAAAAAAAAAGAAGAAAAAAGCTAAATGAATAAAAAAATAAATAAATGAAATAAAATAAATAGACAAACAAAATAAAATGTGGTAAAAAGATAGCTCAAGAACTGTGACAAAACCACTGTCTACCATTTTGTTGTGTCAAATGTCTGTCCAAAGCAGAGAAATAAATTTCTAAGCATTTATTTCATTTTTTTTTTGTTTACCTTGTTTTATTGTGGCTTGTTCTTTATTGCTTTGGTTTTTGTCAAAAATGGTTTTTAGCAAAAACTTTCTATTTTTAATTTTTTAGCACTAACCTGTTGAATCCACTCCCTGTCTTGTACACACACCATCAACACAGTTTACATTTTCCCACAGGCCGTATTTAAAAGTCACTCGACGGTTTTTAGATGTACTATCTTGGACTGGAATATAAGTTTAGAATTTCAGACATAAAAGCTGTTTACGAATCCAAGGAAAACATGCCTTATATTTTGAGCCCTATATATCCATTCATGAACGAGGCCGAGAAAAATTAAGTGTTTCTTTTGTTATTAACAAAATAAGATGATTTGAGATGAGGCTTGATTCTTTATTTTACTGTGCTTGTTAAAAAATACAAACGCTAAGGAAAGGACAAAAATATTAGTTTTTAAAAATTTGTTTTGCAGCGTTCTCGTTGCTAGAACATTTCTTTCGAGTGCATCATGTTTCTGTTAAAGCAAACCTTTTCATCCGGACTATGTTCATACCGTTGAAGCATGCTGAATGTTCTATTTTTTAT
Organism: Tegillarca granosa; assembly: GCA_029721355.1. Lineage (NCBI taxonomy): Eukaryota > Metazoa > Mollusca > Bivalvia > Arcoida > Arcidae > Tegillarca > Tegillarca granosa. Next base: position 28,816,602 of record CM056601.1, on the reverse strand, counting down.
TTCCATAAAACTTATATTTATTTTTTTTTCTCCAGAGAGGCGCCACTTTATCAGATGGTCTGTGCTTAGACCACTTCACCACTCAGACTGCAATCATTGATAAACCGACCTTCTTGTTGAAGTTGATAAAACAGATATTTGCAGTATCAGTATTGATTCCCTTACAACAAAATGTAGCTGTAGTTTGTAAAACTCATCTGTACCTGTAGTTTGTAAAACTCATCATCTATATAATTTCGGGATTCAGCGATTTCAATGTACATCAGAGCAGTAATTATTTAGTTTCTTGTTAATTTTTTTTACCTAGCTAGTTCTAAATTTTAGCCCGGAAATTTTCTAGCCATTTTGTTTTTTACTTTTCTTTTCTATAACCGAAAAAAGCCTCGGAAACAGAACCAGCAAAAGGAAATATATTTACATTGTTTAAACCCAACTTGGGAAAATGCTTAAACCAAAATGTGAAGTGCGTTTAATAAGCGCCTTTTAGAATTGTCTTACCGTACGTATAGGTTTCCCACCACAAATCCGCGAAGGAAGCAATGCACACAAAAATAAGAGCAGCTACTGTAAGAAATATTGTTGATACAACTTTCTTTTTGCTGTCTATTTTATGTCGATTATCCATTATGTTGTCCAGACTGAAATATATATATACATTAATTTTACTATTTAATAAAACCCCCCTTTTTTGTGATGTTATAAGAGGCACCTAAAGGGGTATTTTATATATCTAATATTTTCCTGTATCTAACAGAAAAATGAATTTCGTATCATATGACTTTGAAACAAAGGTATGAAATGTTTTTATATTTAATGATTTTGTTAATGACGAGCGATTTTATTCACAGAAAAAAAATCTAAAGTCAAATCTTATTATTACGCGTTTTTTTTTCAAACATACCCCTTGAACACCTTTTGAGACAGGGAAGAAGTATAAAGTATGATCTCATAAGCCGTTTTCCGGAAAATGTCTGTTTATCCGCTAAACGGAAAAGTTCAAGTAAACCTTTAATGTCACCATCCGGTTTTTAAATATTCTGAAATACTGTATGTCTGTTAAAATATGGAGCGTCTAATTTCAGCCTTGATCGTATCAAGCGCATATTTTATACTTAACTTTTATATTGCACAAGTACAATGTACTTGTTTCTGGAGGGGCCTCAGTGGCCGAGCGGTCTGAAGAGCAAAGCAGATGATACATAAACCTTGCTGTTTGATTTTATGTACATCTATGTGTACATGTATGTAGCCGTGCATCATAATTGGAAGTTTAGCTTTTTTAAAACTTAAAAAACACATATAAATACTTAATGTTATTTAATTCTATACTGTATGTAAATATATAATACAAATACCAGTTAAATTTTGATGTGCCAGATGTGCACATTTCGGAAATTCATTCCTCATCAGTGACACTAAGACCGAAAAGTTTGATAGATAAAAAATATTAGCCGAAAAGTTGAAAATAATGAATCTAAAGTTTCAAAATTGTATAAATCCAAATCCAGCTAAGGAATGCTTTGCATGAAGGAACAAACCTTAGTTTTAAATAAATTTCAAATTTTAGACGACTGAAAATTTTAATAAATTGTACATTTTCTGACAGCACAAAGTACTGCCTACTGAGTTATGGATACCCTCGGGGAGTTTTACTCCACCAGCAGCGGTACCCGCTCAGGGGTAGTAAATATATAATACAAATACCAGTTAAATTTTGATAAAGATTTGTATCAAGGGCGAATTTTGTTGTATTGACGATATCATGTCATTTATTTGTGTAGTTGCAGTTATATTTAAATTCTCTATAATTGAAACAATCGCTCCACCAGAGATAAATGGCCATTCTATCATATGAGTACAGCGTCATGCAAATCTACTTGCCGCCATTGTCTGAGACAACCATGTTATCGTCGTATTTTCAAATTTAGACGATATTATACTGCCCTTTTATTATCAATCCCCGGCTGTTTGACCCGATGCCAAGATAATGGAGTGAGTGAGTGAGTGAGTGAGTTTCTACTTACAGCCGCATCAGCATTATCGCAGCTATTCGCGGATAGAAAATGTAATAAATTGAAATATATAAATATTGAACAGAAGTAAATTAAATAAGATTTTAAAAATACTAAGCTGATAAAAGTCAGTTAAATCACAGATAAATTGTTAATAAGAGACTGGATAATATATTATAAAAATAATTTTTTATTAAACAAATTGATTTCCCGCAGGAAGTTGCCAAGATAATGGACTGGGGAAGTGATATGCTTGACTCTAGCATACTGACTCAGTAAGATGTATACCATCTTTTTCAAAATTCGCACCAAGTGCGCGCTAGGTCAAGTAATCCGCAATTCAAACTGACACATTTCACAAACCTGTTCTGAGATTAATCCTAAAATATAATAAACCTACTCTCATCGCAAATAGCTGAAAATTGCTGATGCGGCGTTAAACAACATAACAAAATTTTGTAAACTTATTCCCTGTTTATCTTACTTTCCATTCTTACAAATCAAAAACAGCTTGGGTACAAATGTACTAAACCTTATATCATGTTAAGGATACGTGATCTTGTATCAGGCATCTTTGTATTAATGATGGGGTAAATGACACCAACAAAAATTATATTCTGAAATTAGCGATACACAAGTAATTATATATAAGGGCGAAATTAAGACAAAAAATACCGGGGTAGGTGTTTAAGTGTCAAGTGCCTTCTCCGTTTATAATAATAATAATAATAATAATAGGTATAATAATAATATTATTATTATTATTATTATTATTATTATTATTATACAAAAGAGATTTGACACAACGCAAAATTTCTGAGGGTTCATAATCGATGCTTTCTCTCTTCATTAATAAACAGCTTCATATGTATTTAACAAGAAATAAACTGCGTAAACATTTTATAACGAAAGGATTTAAAGTAGAATGTGATTTTTTTTTTTGGAAAAACCATTCCTGGAATTTTTTTAAAAATCAAAGAAATGATTCAGTTTGTAATTAATTGAAAATGACATTTGTTTTTATTTATTTATTTATTTATTTATTTATTTATTTATTTATTTATTTATTTATTTATTTATTTATTTTTTTTTTTTTTTTTTTGAAAAACCATTCTTGAAATTAAAAAAAAAAATTAATCAAAGAAAGGATTGAGTTTGTAATTAATCGAAAATGACATTTACAGTTGAAAGAAAAATCAATCGCATGATAGTTGAATTTTAAAAACGGATTCGTTTTTACTTCTTAAAGATTATTTTCAAATCTTGATTCATTTCTACTTTTATTTTTCAATGATTTTTTTCACTTTGACAGTAAATGTTTTAATTTTTTTTTATTTAAACGGTTGTATTGTAAAATAAATGTTCTAAAGCTTGTATTTAATAATTACTTTTGTTGTATTTTAGTTACTCTCGGTATCGTTATTGTTTTTGATTACTTCACAATATGCCGTATATAAATGTAAGCGCTTTTCTAAAAGTTTTGGTACTAAACAATTCCTACCTGTTTTTTCACGAGTACGCTTGCCATCATTACGAAATCACAAGATATATACCGGTTATATGTTCAAGTCTTATTTGTGTTTTGTATCATTTTATTTACAATAATTTATGTTTCTGCTCTCGTCATCGAAGATTATTTTATGACATGACACTTTAAAATAAACATAATATTACTAATAAAAAGAAAATTTTACCAAAGCTTTAAAATTTGTATTACGACATCCATATGAAAATTTTCCTATGGATCATTTCCATACATTTTTGATATAGAATCTTTTCAGGCTAATTCCTATCAAAATCATAAGAACACTCCTTTTTTAATTCAGATTAAATCGTGTAGTTAGGTGCATTTCGATTACCTTTATATATATATAAGTGAGGGATTTCTATGTTTGCGTGACAAAAGCATTCTCAGAAGACATAAAAATAGTTTCATTTCCACTCTGGTGCAATCATTCTTCAAATTGTTAACAACAATAACTTTCATTCATGAATGGATATTTTTAAAAGGGAGGATTGATCATCCCAATCGCCTTACAACATCTTCTCTCTACAGAATCGTTAAATAAATGATCGTATTAAATTCTTGTTAAATCTGTCTGACAAAGTGTTACAAAGAATATAATTCATTCCGAAAATTAATCTTGCACGCAAAAGATTGTTGAACGATACATCAGCGGGTAAATCTAGTAAACTTTATAAACGCATATTAAACAAATAATTGCTAATTGTTTATTTTTTTTTTTAAACCGTCTTTTTTATCTTAATTTACAAGATATTTATATTTATTTAAACTTTTTCTATTTCCCTACTCAGTTGTCAAAATAAACTTAGTGTATTGTAAAACTTATAACAAACATTTTGATAAGTGGAGAAAATGGTATTAAAAAGGCGCAGTAAAGATTCTTTTACACTCGCTTTGCGGGGCTGGATAAAGCAAGAAACTGAAGTACCCGGCTGAGAAGAAAAACCATCGAACTTCAGCAATCAAATTCAGACTTTCCCGCACTAGAATTTGCATGAGCAGGATTCTAACCTTTATCAGGTCCTGTAGATCGACTACAAAATGTTATGATGGTCATTTATTAATGCAAGATTAACCAGACTTGTACTTACTTCGTCCTCCTGTTTTCATCTGGTTTATTTTTGCCTTGACACAACCATTCTCGGAAGACAAAGTTTAAAAAGTACCTCAAAATGATACCAGCAATATTTTTCATTCATGAATATACAGAGTTCAACATGGGAATGTTCGATTCTGAAGCGGTTTTCTAATTTTTTTCTTATCATATTCATTCGTGAAAGATCGTCTAGACAAGTGTTACAAAAGTATAAAATATTTGAGGAATCATTCGTGCCTGCTTAACTTTATTTTTTGCTGAAGAATCGAAATAGTACGGAAGCCGACAAGTGCCACAAGTGTAGTAATTACGACTTCGTATCTCGTAATTACTTAGTATCTTTGTAATTGCAACTTAGTTATGTCGTAATTACGACATAACTAAGTCGTAATTACGACATAACTAAGTTGTAAATACGAGATACTAAGTCGTAATTACGAGATACTAAGTCTTAATTACTTACGACTTAATTTATTTTTTGTAGGAGGCACCTGTCGGCTTCTGTAAAATAGACATCTTAAGAAGTTACCGAGTATTAACGAGTAAAACTTCCATAGAAAAGAGTTTTAAATATTTTTATAGGCCTGTCAATATTGACGGGACGTACTATGTTATGGCGTTTTCCAGGCCGGGGTGCGGGCAGACAGGCAGCTGTCTGTTAAAATTTTGATTTTCATGCATTAAAGACACACAATTTGTCCGATTGATTTTAAACTTTATAACATTTTTTTAAATTTTTTTTTTATTTCTTTCTTTCTCAAAATATTGAATGGTATTGCAAATCAGGTCATCAGATGAAAGATGAAGGTCGCAATTGCTATCAATAATTAAAAAAACGTTTCCATGAATTTAAAGACACATAGTATGTCCGATTGATTCGCAGACTTTAATAATATATTTAGTATGACAAAACATTGCAAGGAATTGTAAAAAAGTTCACTAGGTCAAACAGTAAGGTCACAGTTACTATAAATAGAATTTGATTCCTGTCTATCAAATTGATTCCAAGCTTGGTCAACTTATTCCCTGTAATTAGACATTGTATGGAATAACAAATCAAGTCATTGTTATTCAGTTTACATTTATTTAAATATGCCGCTGTCTAGTTGATTTTTAACTTAGTAAACTTATGACGAGACACTACTTTGGATTCCAAACCAAGTCACTTGATGAAAGGTCAATGACACATTTACCATATCGAGTTGGATATCTGTTCATTTAAAGACACGCCATTTGTCAGATTGATCTCAGACTTGGTCAACTTATTCCCTGTGATGAGACACTGCATGGGGTAACAAATCAAGTAAATACAGGTAGGTCAAAGGTCAAGGTTACAGTTACTAGAAAGGGAAATTCGGTACTTATTATTGTAATGCTAACATCTCGTTCAAGTTTTAATTTTGACTGGAATAAATCTTGGAACAGTTACGGCCCATTTATGCCTATTAATTTATACGGTATACATGTATATTATGATGCTTTCTCTCTGTACTATGTTACAAAACTCTACGTCCGTCCGTCGGTGTTTTTTTTATTTATTTATATTTTTAACTTTTTTTGTTTATTTATTTTATTTTCTTATTTTTAGATTTTATGGTAATATCTCGACGGGCGTATATTGCCTCGTCTGACGGTGTTCTTGTTTTAAATTCAACATAAAATGTGATTGAGGGATTGCAGGACTTTGCAGAGAATGACGCCGTTGTAATTTTTATTTGTGCAATTACGAAATATAATTACTCATTCATAAAATGCATATATTTACCAAACAGGATGGATTTTTTTGAAAGTATTGAAATTATTAATGAAACTAGAAATTTATTATGCCATATGGAATTATGTTTTTTTTTCAATAACATGTCATTCCGTTTTTTTAAGTCGCATTTTCCTTGTTTTATTTGGACAAGGAGTGGTATGTTTGTGTTTTATTTCTCTGACAAACTCTCTAATGATATGTTTATGTTTTTCAGTTACCATTTCATATTCATATAGTATAATCCAAATCGATGCAAACATTTCAAAATGCACATTGAGCAATATTTTTGTTATTTATATCTTCAATTAAAGGCTTTTACAGATATATGGCAATATCTTATTCTATCGTTAGGGCAGAAAATTTTAACCTGAAACGGTCATGTAATTAATTAACATAAAAATGATTAATCACTTACATTGTTAGAGACGTCCAATCGCATACTTGAGAATACAGTTTGGTGTATTGGTTTGGTTAGTTGTTTGCCCTACTTTTAACAATAGGTCTGGTTAGTAAATTTCTCGTTTAATTACATGTATTTTTAAAAAATAGTGCCCAAAAGATAAATTCTAAATGCTACAAACGCATGCCATTTTCTATTTTACACGATAACATGACATGTATTTTTGTAAGACGACCATTCTAAAAACCACGATAGGGAAAAAACCACGATACACGACAAATACGCGTAACTTTTTTATTTAATAAACAAATCACGTGTTCATTACATGAGCAATTGTTTTTTACTTTGATTTGAGATTGTTATTTGGACACGAAATGGTAGGTTTGTGTTTGATTGGTCCATTTTAAACAGGCATTAATAAACAAAATTACATTTATCACGTTTTACTACAAAAAATGGCATGGACAAAGGCACCAATCTTTTAAAGATTTATCGACTAACATTTTGCTCTTCAAACGAATTCACAATCGCTTCAATGTTTGCACGTCAAATAAAAATTAAAAATTACTTTCTTGACAAATATTTGAAAAATTCAAACATTTCAATCCGAGTCAGAATTTTGAAGGAATTGCGTAATGAAAACTTTATTTGCGTATCGAATGACTCATATAATTTGAATTATGATTTATGAAGTTTAAGCATCAAAATGACATTCAATTTGAAAACAAATTTTTCCTCACGCAGGAATTGCTTAAGGTTCCGCGGTTAGTTTCTGAAATGTTATCCCAGCAGACGGCACTAAATCGATAATTGAATTAATCAAAGTTCTTGGCGTGGGAGTAGGTCGGCAAATAAATAAAACAGCCGTGTAATATTTGATTGTTTATCATATCAACATCACCCAAAGGATTGAGATATATATTTTGTACTTTCATAACAGTTTTATATCGATTCTGTACCCAGGCCAAATAATTCTGACATCACACAATAAGCATACTCCCCATTCATCTTCTCCCGTGGTAATTTGGTTTGATTTAAGTAAAGATTATTCAACAAATAAATAATAAACAATTTCATTTCATTAGATATTTCTCAAGTTTAATAACATGTACATGAATGAAAAATATATATATTCACCAAGTCCAATACATATCCCTGGAAAAAAGATTAACTCGCGAAAAGTTTATTTATTTACAACTCTGTTCTTTGTGCAAGCATAGCATTTACAAAACTTATCATGAGATGAATCCATTTGTGGCTAAAATATTATTAAACTGGATTGATGGTGTTTTACGCCTCAGTCAAGATTCTTTCGCTTATATCGAGGCGGTATGCTTAGGCTAAAATCAATATAGTTTTTTAAAATAATAATAATAAAATAAATATACTTTTTAAAAAAATTATAGAAATTGCCGATTGTCTTCAGGGAATGGTTTTGTTGATAAATTCTAATGAATGCATCTAACAGACACCGCTCTGGAAGAGCTTTATTTAGCAATACCCGCCGTATAATAGCTACCCGGAGAATAAACCTCTCGGAGTTTTGGTCATTGACATCTTACGGATAGCGCTCCCAAGAAGCTTTATTCAGCAATACCCGCTTTATAAAGCTCCATGGAGAGCGTTATTCGTCGAGTATTGAAGTATAAAGCTCCCGCGCGAAGAAACTTATACGGCGTAAACCGGTTGTATACATCGACTAAAAGTAATCGGCTCTTTCGTTCAACTTCTTTTACATTATTTAGATTCCAGACATTTTTGCGTTTTATTTTTATGCTTACAGTGCTGTTTAACCAGTATGTTTTAAGGACTTACAGTAGCTTGCTAGGGAATAAAATAGGTATATGGAACATTAAACAGGAGAAAAGACTAATAATCTAATAAAATGTAAAATTGTAATATGTTTTATATTTAAAACTGTAATTTCAATATAAAATATTTCACAGAAACATTTTGATTTTTAGGTGCCATTGAATGCTTTTTGCCACAGTGTTCTGAAATTACATAATATACCTCGCAGATATGGGTATATTAAAACTAGAAGTTATTGGTCAAATATTATTGAAAGTAAACACAATAATACATTTCTATTATGTACATGTTATTGCTTAAATTTTACAGTAACGGTATTAAAACAAATTGGATAAGTATGGTTGAAAATATTTTAAATGACTGGCATGCACAATATTTGTTTATCTCATAATTATAATAACAGAAGATGGTTAATTAACAGTATCAAACAAACAATCTTTGATCAGTTTGTGCAACAGTGAAATGCTGATTGCCATAACTCTTCAAGAGGAATTTCTTACAATTTATTTACACATTTTGATTTTAAGTTACAAACTTATCTAATCTATGAACTCTCTTATCGTAATAAAACTATTTTAAGCAACCTTAGATGTGGTAATCATAAACTGCCTATAGAAACAGGACGGTGGGTGAATATACCAAGGCAAGAAAGACTTTGTAATCTTTGTAACAGTGACTTGGGTGAAGAATATCACCATATTTTGTGTTGTAATGCCTTATCTTTTGAAAGAAACCTTTATGTTCCTTCTTATTATAGAAAAAAACCAAATGCTTTTAAATTCTATGCTTTGTTCAACAACACAGAAATATCCTTACAAATTAAACTATGTAAATTCATCAAGATTGTTATTGACAGAATCTGTCCTCCGGGCTGATATTATTTATTTATGCTGTTAATCATGCATTGTTTATATGTAATAAATTTGTAATTTTGTATATGTTCTCAATTTGTACATGTATGCAAGATGAGGAAAAAAAACATAAAACTTGTTAAACTCATAATCAAAATGTATATGTAAAACAATAATAAGCAAACAAATAAAAAATAAAAATAACTTAAATAAATTAAATAATAATAAACAAATACATAAATAAAATGAAATTTAAATTACAAAAAATAATACATACATGTTTTCAATTGCTGCCATTCAGGACATACATTTACAGAAATAGTAGTTCACTATTAAGTACCGATACTACGTTTTGTTCTTATATTTATGCACGTTGTTATGATTTTTTCTAAGTAGCTTTTGAATATTGTCAAGCACGGAGTTCTCTGGTAGAAAAAAAATATCAAAACACAAAGAACGTTTACTGATTAAAATACCTTTAACAGCCTAGGTTCAAATCCCAGTGGCAGATCCTAGTGTGAAAAAATTTGTCAGTTCGCTTACCAAAGGTTGTTTGTATTCTCCGGGCACTTGCGTTTTCTCTACCATCCCATAACTGACCGCCTCGATATAAATGACATAATCCCTACCGGAGCGTAAAACATTATTCAACGCAACTCAACACTCAAAAAACCTTACTGTTGGGTTTTTTAAAATAAACCATAAGATGCCATTTAATAATTCAGGGATCTCAGGGACATTGCAAGCCTAAGCTTATCGAGGCCCTCAAAAAGTTTTATGGCTGTCATCACAACAAATAATTAAATAAATAAATACATTAATAAGTTAGTAGAATTAGTAAAAATAGTTTCATGCATACGCCTGTTCCGAAACACCAAGTGAAATGAAGTGTTAAGGTAACCTTCATACTTAGAACTAAAAATATAATGTATATTTGTTTTAAGGATAGGTTTGATATCACTGATTAACCAAACCTTAAGAAGATTGATTGAAAATCTAAAAAAGTGTCTTATGTACGTCAAATGTCTATGTTATGTAATTTTAAAATAACTAGTAATCTGTTTTTTTTTTGGTGTTAGCAAAATGTAAACTTTGGCTGATATATCTAATAATCATGAGGATAAATAATATATATTTGTATTTGATCAAAAACAAATATCAGTATATCCTGTGTTGGACAGGTAAAATGCATCCTCGTTTAACTTCATTTTGTTGAATAGAAGTTTAAAAATTCTTTTTAAAAATCCATGGAAAAATAAAAGCGATGCATTACAATCTCTAAAAAGTTTATTTGATTTAGAAGTTTGAAAAAAAATGTGGTATTTTCCGATTCATGTAGACTTTTTGAAACAGAGAAAACAAATGTAAAAATGTTTATTGTTGAACTATTGAAACTGAAATAGTTTGATTTAATCAGCTTCATTGTCGAAAATGCAAAACATTCTCGAGTATCATCTATTTTTAATTTTGCACGAGACATCTTAAGCGGAAAATGCCAAATTACGCCGATTTTTAACAAAATGACACAATTGCCTTCTTAAAATAATTCTAAAATGATTAAAAAATAATACTGGTAAATTTAGTTAATTAATTTTTGCATGGAGAAGAGAAACAAAAACAACCTTTTAAATGATTAAGCCTAAAACGAATATATCTGTAAAAAAAAAAAAAAAAAAATAACGTGACTTTTAAAATTCGATAAAGTTTAGATATGCGCGATTAAATCTCAAGCATTATTTTAGAAGTAATGGCTGATTAATGACTTCCGGTTAGAATAGAGGCCGCAGAATTGGACATGCTCGAATTTGTTAATGTTTATTTATAAAAATACGTATAAGTTTGTGAATTTGCGTGAGTTTTTAGTGGATAATAAAGGATTTATATGCATCAATAAAGTATGGGATAACCAGTTCATAAAAATCAATAATACGTTCCTTATGAACGGGTTTGATGAAAATCGTGCAAACAATTGAAGACACTTAGTGTCAAAATTGAGAATATATTATTCTATAAAAGTCTTCAAACGTGCCCAAAATTCCGCCGAGACCACAGTTATGAGACTAAAGACTATTTAAATCTATCTAAGTTTCCGCCAAACCAAACACTTATCTTATTTGTTCATTGAATAATCATTGAAACATTACCAAAACTGCTATTATATTTGGTATTTTTATACTGTTGCTAAGAATAGTCAGGTCAGCTTTTTTTTCATGATTAAGTGTATGATTCATAGGAAACTGTATAAGTATATAAATATATCTATTTTAACGGCTGTGATACTGTACAGGTCCGCACTCAAAAGAAAAATCTTTCATAATCGGCACCATTGGGGATATAAATGTGTTTCTACGGGTTTAATTAAACATTAAGAGGAAAACCATCAACAAATACATGTAATCGTACATTATTAACATGATCGAGGTCAGTATGCGTTTTAGACGATATTCCTAAAGCTGATAAACACTACTTTATGATTTAAAAGAAAAACATTAAATGATCATGAGTATCCAAATGAACGATTTAAAATCAATTTCAAAACAATAGCTATAGCTTTTTGCAAACCGTGTATTTTTTTCCGTTCGTTTTATTTTCGTGTTTATTCGCGATATTTACGAGTCGCAAAAAAAAAAAAAAAAAAAAAAAAAAAAAACTTTTTCAAATTTTTTTTTTTTTTTTTTTGATATATTTTTACTTTAAATTGTATCATTATAGGGTAATATGAAAACAAAAGTATGGCGTCATTTGAAAACAACTATGCTCGCAAAAATAACTGACGCGACATTTTCCCGATTTACTAGTGTTCAATTCAGATCAAACGAGATGCTTTTTGCATGATGCTAGACCTGTTGAGATTGAAGTTAACATTTACATTTCCTTTGTCTTTTCAGGTGTAACATTTATACATCAAGTGTAAGCAAACTGCCATATGCTGATTTTGAATGCATTATTTTAACAGAAATTCAAAATCAGCACATGACAACATTACTGCATTTTTCACTAACAATGTTTTATAACGGGTCTTCTGGACATCTTTAAAACATTTATTTATTTATTTATTTGTTTATTTATTTATTTGAATTCTAATACTTGTCAATTAACTTGGGTAGGGTGTCTTTGGTCACTTGCTCAGGGATATAATTGGGGAAAATTGAATTAAGAAGCAGATTAGATAAAATTCTGATTTTGAACGTTTTTGTTCGCATTATTAGTTATGGTTCTCTTCCATCTAGAATTTTTATTTCGTCAAAAATGACTACGTGATTTATTATATGACAAATTCCTTTAAAATACCTTACTGTATAAGCATATACTTTATCTATATTAACTAAAATACAACAGTAAATTCACTTTTATCAGGGAGTACGGTTAAAACAATTTTTTGATGGTTGAACATTTCGATTTATCTGATTTTTAACGTTCAATTTCAGCAAATCAGAAAAGGATGAATTTGTCATAAATAAATCACATCTTATACGGCTTTTATTTTATAAGTATGGTAGAAAATTAAGTTTTTTAATATTCAAATAGAGGCATGGTATATATGATAATGTATTGCGTGATGCACGGGGTTTCATAAAGAGGTTTTGTATTTAGTCTTGGTCATGTTGGTGTTTTAAGAAATAATTTATGTTATATAATGGTCCGACGTTTTTCAGAGCATAATAGGTTTTTAGTAGTATTTATGTTATACATATGCATACACTGTTTCGTGTTCTTCTTTTTTTTTTTTTTGAATTGTTACAAAAAAAAACACATTGTAAAAATCACACACACACACACACACACACACACACACACACATAGGTTACACCATCTTGATAATAATATAAATAATAGTAATAATAATAATATAATAATAATAGAAAAAAAAACAATTGATTATATTTGATAGCAATAGCTAATAAGTTAACTTCATTTTTAGCTTTGTTGAAGATATTAATCTTGTATTTCATTAAAAACATTTAAAACTAACAATATTACAGAAGGTCGGCTTGACGCACCATAACTTTATTGATTAAAACTGAAATAACTATTTCTTTTCCTATAAATTGTATTTTCTACTTATTGTTGTTCTTCTGACATTCTGTTAAATTTCAAATTTTTGAACAACCTATTAATAATAATAATAATAATAATAATAATAATAATAATAATAATAATAATAATTACAACAACAAAGATATAAAAATAAATACAAAGATAACATAATATAAATAAATAAATAAATAAATAAATAAATAAATAAATAAATAAATAAATAAATAAATCAATCAATCAATCAATCAATCAATAAAAATATTAGCAAACTACGGCATTCATTTAGACTTGTTGCTGCAGATTCTGAGGATTAATATAAAATTTTTGATAATTAAAAGTCAGCGTATGCAATGTACCTTATTTTTGAGGATATATGCATTAGAAATATTTCTTAAATACTATGAATAGATGGTTTGTAAAGTCTTTCGGTCATAGATTTGTTATTTGGCATTTAAAAATATCGTTAAATACATTTTATAGAAATGCTTTATGGCAGATTGGTGACGTATTCAAAAGATTTCTAACAGAAACTTGCAATTTTGGGTTTAATGTTAAAACATTGTAGTTGCTTCTTTTCGGATTCTAATTCAAAAACCTAATGCTGGTATTATTTTAAAAGTGTGTGTGTGTGTGTGTGTGTGTGTGTGTGTGTGGTTGGTTTAAGAAATGAATTTTTAAAAAATCATGTTAAATTTGTACGTCAAATATTTGTGTTCGACGAAGGATTTTTTGTTTTTACTTGTTATTCCGTTTTCAATCACAATCCAAGAACTGCCTCATAATGAGTGGAACGTAAAACCATGCAATCATCCACATACTTACGTTGTCTTCCATTTATTGGGGGATTATATTTTTTTGAAATACATACCTGTTTCCAAAATCAACCAATATTCTCTACACAAAATTATGTCAAAAAAGGTACAACGGTGGTTTTTATGTCCAATAAACAGGAAATTTCGAAATATTCAGCCAGTTGACCAGAACATTCCAGGATGTCTTAACAAAACACAGGTGCCACACTGGGTATAGTATTTATTTCTGTATCTCTATATTGTTTCCTAGGTTACAAATTGACAAAGGTTACCAAGAGGTAAACGTTTGGAAAAACAAGAAAGGCTGCAAGTACTTAGGGATATTGATATGACCTAGATGGAAGAATAAAGAAAGACCACTATATCTATGTGTCTTATTTGTATTTGATTAAAAAGAATAGATAACATATTACTTAGAGCATCTACTAACTTTGCTCATCAATTAGATAATTTGGCAATTTATCAGGACACTCATACTCCGATCCAAATCTTCATAAATAGGAACAGCTTTTGCACATGTTATGTCTCTGCTGATATTCTTTTTACTTGTATCATTTAATAGATTTAATTAATAATAATAATAATGTCATATACCACTTTTTGAATTTAATCATAAAAATATATTCAAAAAGTGGTATATGACAATATTGTTATATGACACTTTTTGAATGTATTTTTATGATTAAATTCAAAAAGTGGTATATGACAATAAAAAAAAAAAAAAAAATAATAATAATAATAATAATAATAAACATCGAAGTGGCGTTATATTATTTTATGCCCTAGACAAGATACTGGAGACGGTCAATTACAAAATCAAAATGTCTGTTTTGGGATCCGTAAACGGTGATAACTCAATTTCTCCTTCAACTTCGATTACTTTTGAACATCTGTGTAGACAAGATAAGTTTGTCTTTACAGGTATTTAAAATGTTAAAAATCATTTTAAACAAACGATACAGTGTCTTCGCGGATCTAGTAAGTAAGCAAAAGCATTTTTCATAAATCATAAATCTACTTCTTTTCTGTCTAAAATTGAAAAATAAAATTTTTAAACAATTTTATTCATAGCAAAAACAATTCAAAGCATTTCATTATTTTATACAGGATTTCAAGATAAACGTATATATAAATCAGTGTAAATTTTATCCATGATATAATTTATAAATGGTAAATAATTGGCTAAACGTGTTCAGTATTTTTTTTGACAATGGTACTGCTTGAACGTGTGACTTTTACAGTGGTTATGTACTAGACTTATTACAATGTATCGACATCAACACAACAATTCCTTAAAACTGGAAATCTCAAAACTTCGACATACAGATGACAAATTCTTAAAAATATAGTCTCAGTTGGTGTAGCAAAAAAGCTAGGGTGACTGAAAGAGGCTATACAGAAAAAAATATCCACTTGCGCACGTGCAATTTTTTTTATCTGGCCTCATCGAGCCACCGTTGAAAGCCTTTCTTAATAAAGATGCATTATGCCGTGCTTATATTCTTGTTTCCGTTTCATACAACGCTGTTTTTTGTGATACTTAAGCCAGGTGCGACTATCTAACACCATAGCTACACATAGAGCGCTGTTTTTCACAGAGAATGTGGAACTCACGATATAATTTTGTTCAATAATTCTTTTTTTAATTCATGCCGACAGAAAAAGTCGTTTATCAATTATTATATAAAGATAAAATGGCGTGAAATAACTTTTGAAACATCTAGATTTTGTAGAGCTTCCGTAGTAAAATTGGTCTTTTCATTCCCACTCAACTATGGGAGATCCTGGTAGTAGACATTTGTCAGCTTGCCTGTCCTTGTCTATGGCTTTCGTCCGACACTGCCTGTTCTCCCAACAATTAAGAAGTTACAGCCACGATATAAGTAATTTGGAAGTAAAACAACATTGTACAATCCCACTTTTCTAAAGGTTTATCGTTTAAAGTCTACAGGATGACATAAAACCATGTTTATGCAGAATTTATTTTCCAAAAAATCTTTATTTTCAATTTTTGACTGATATAAACAACCAACAAATACATTTTTAAACAATAGAGTGTATTTTTCAGAATAATTTATATGCGTTTTAAACAATGTTTATGAATGATTTAATATGTGTTTTCAAGCCGGATAACGCCTAATTTTGTAAACCTTCAGGATTTTTTTTTATTAATCTATTTGCAAACAATTAAAAATACGTAGATTATCTTTCCATTTATTTATCCTTTATATTGTTTAATCAAATAATAAATAATTCAAAATCTATGGCATTTTGATATTTAACTTCCTCTTTTGTTCTAAAGTGAAATAGCCTGAAAATTATATTTTCAGTCTCATGAGACATGATTTCATTTCAATCTATTTCCTCTTTGTTTGTTTCAAAATTCAACGTTGTTAATATTCTATGATACCATAAAGATCCTAAATGTGAAATTTACATGATTATTTGGTATGAAAACAAACACTTGAATCTGTAAAACTAGAGCAATGAATGCAATTTGGCACTTCCTGTTTAAAGTAATGAATTATAGAAAGCTAAAGCTTTTACTAAATACAAATAATATTCTGTTGATCGTTAAATTTTATGTGTCCCAGTTTTCGTCATTTTTTTTAAACATCCTGAGCCTATAATTTATATAACAACAAGAAACATAAAAAATTACCTTTAAAGAGTATTCACAAATACGAACAAACCCCTAAATTCTTTTTTTCATAGAACTACGAAAATTGCAAACGGCGACAACAAATGATTTCACAATATACCGAACAAAAGTATAAAAGAACATACTTAACAAACTTAAATAAGTACATATTGATAATAGTAGATACGTACTGTAGTAGTGTCTGTTGGCGTTGCCTAGTTCAAGTACATTTTACAAAGAAAACAAGTACTTGTCAAAACTGAATATAAAATAGAAACGGAAATAGATTTTACAAAATAAGGAAGGTTATGGGTTTTTAAGATGAATTCGTTATGGACCTTCAAAAGTATTCTCGTTATGAATTTTTCAGAACGCATTCGATATGGACCTTCAAAAGTAATCATGATACAAACCCTCAAAAGTGCACCAGATACAGACCTTCTAAAGTACATTCGGTAAGGAACATCTAAAGTACATGCGATATAGAGCTTATAAAGAACACTCAATATGGATCTTTCAAATCATGATTGAGATAGAGGTGTCAATATGGACCTCCAAAATAGACTCTATATGGACCTTCTAAAACATACTCGATACAGATCTCAGTCGAAAGCAAACTCGATATGGACCTTCTTAAATACACTTCATGGGGACCATTCAAAGAAAACCCGTTAGCATTTTATCCAAGACTGCTTAAAATTGAAATCAAAATACGAGAAACATATAGGGTGTCTTTGGGCGAGACTATTTTTTCAACACTAGAGTCGAGTAAAATTTGCTCTCGTGCAAAATCGCCATAACACTGGGAACAACCTCAATAATAGTTAATATGGCGGCAAGCGACACATTTTCCACATACTCTAAATTAAAAATGTATTGAAGAATTGTGCGAAAATGACCTTATACTAAATAGTTTTGACAACTTTCTTCCAGTTTTGTGTATGGCAAGTACCAGAGTAAAAGAAAGTAGGTCAAAAGTCCAAGGTTCTATGGAAAACGTCGTGAGTAGAATGACCGATTCTGAATTTAGAAGACATTTAAGAGTGAAATCAACCATGTATAGACGTTTACTAGAAGATCTTCGTGTAGATTTGATTAAACATTACCGAGGGGGCTTTTATCCGGTTTCGTCTGAACTGCAATTGTTCATTTTTCTATGGTTTGCTTCAAGCCAGTACAGTCAGCGAAAAATTGGCCTCTTGTTAGCGAATATAGTGTCAATGTCATTGTAAAACATGTAGATGAAGTCATTTGTGAACGTTCCTATATGTACATAAAGATACAATAGCCACTAATTTCGAGCATATGTGTGGCATAGCTAACATTGTCGGTGTCTTAGATGGCACACACATTCCCATCTTCCACTGTCCAGGTAGTGAAGTCGACTATATAAATAGGAAAAATTTTGCTTCTATACAACTACAGCTTATTGTTGACGACCGTTTACTGATAAATGATGCGTATGTTGGATGGCCGGGGTGCACTCACGACGCCAGAGTACTTAGAAATTCCAAGGTGTATGAGACTGCCGAAGAAGGGACCGTTATTTCTCCAGGCAGGTATTTAATTGGGGATTCAGCTTACCCACTTTGCAAATGGCTGCTGACGCCATACAGAGACAATGGACACTTGCCTGCAAAGCAGAAGAAATTTAATACGGCTTTATCACGCGCCCGACAATGTGTTAAGGGAACCAATGCTCATCTGAAAGGAAGATTCAGAAGGCTAAATAAGGTGTATTTCAAAGATGTTAGCGATATATGTAAACTTACTCTTGCATGTTGCGTTTTATTGAATCTCTGCATTTTATGTGACGATGAAATTGATAATTTCATTGACATGAGTATGGCTGTAAATGTTAACAACTATCAGAATATATTTCATAATTTGCCATCTGCTGCAGCTGTTGCATGTAATGTAAAATTGAAGGTTTTATTTGTTCAACTTTGCAGTAAAGTAAAATATACATTCCTTGAATAAATTGTGTTAGTTTAGTCTCTTAAGAAACAAATCGAAACTCCTTGAAATTTAATTTCAATAATTAGTTTAATACAAAAACTTGAAAAATTAACAATAACACACAATAACGATAAAATCAACAACTATAAACAAACTTAATTCTCACATGAGAATGACATATATCCCACACATATATATTTAGTTCAAATACTTCCATTCTTTAACCTTTAAGACCATGTAAACTAACACCTGAATTTCACGACTGCTGCTCTTTGTTGCTGAAGAAACCTGGCATATTAAATGTTATGAGGTTTCTAATTACTTTACTGCTCTTATAACTGGTTGCTAAGAAAATTTTGACAAGAAGCAACAGAGCGACTGATGTATAGTTTTATTGCTGTTTACCCATTGTCAATATACATGTGCCTCAGTATATACTTGTGGGAGCATAATTAAATAAACAAAAATTATAAACATGTTAAAAAAACTATGTGATCATCTTCTAACTCCACAGTTGCTGCTTTTGCATGTCATAAAATATTAACAAATTGTTTTCAAGAATATCACATCATACCTTTGATCTGGCAAAGTTTGTCTGAAATGCTTTAATATTTATTGAAAAAATATTTTCTAATTTTTCACAAATGCATTTCTTTAATACATTTACAAAAGTTTAAATGCAATTTGAAAATTCAAAAAATCGTTTTCCAATGGCTAGAAAGAAGGGAAAAAAATGAAAGAGATTAACAGTTCAAACTGCTGCTGGCAAAGTAAAACTTATTGTTTTTCGAGGATATCACACAGTCAGTCCATTCTTCTCAGTTTTTCTTTGTTTTGATTAGCCAGGAAATCTAGTTGTCTCTGCATGAGCTCTTCCTGCTTCATCTGAATGAATCTATCCATCTGATAACTTTATCAATTACAGAACCCTTGCTTTGTGCTTTACTCCTTTTTTACTGGTTGCATTTATTTTGTAAACTTTTTCATCATCTGAATCCGAACTTAATTCTGTAAGGAAGAATGATCATGTTTCCACTTGGAAAGGATGCTCTAGTATCTGTTGAGGTGGAAGTACAGGATTCCATATAATAAGACAATGTAGTTTTACTGACATCCAAGGCAAAAGACCGTGTAATTTTACTGGAATCCAGGGTAAAAGTTGGACGGGTACTTGGTTTGTTTCCAAATAGCTCATTTAGTTCTGAGAAAAATTTGCAAGTCTTTCGCTCATTTCCAGTTTTTGAATTATGATCTACAGCAGCTTTATACTCTCTTTAAAAGCTTTTCCATTTATTACAACACTGCACACCAGTATACCGATGACCTTTTTCCATCATTTTTTTTGCAATATCTGCCCAGATCTGATTGTGAGTTTTGTGCATTTGAAAGCGGCGTAAACCATTCTCTATTCTTAAGGAAACCAATAGTTCAGCTTGTTTCCCACTACACTTCACTGTTTCTGAAATGAAACAAAACATGAACATTAAAAACGAAACTGTTTATAACAAATGCCAATCATTAGCACTGTGATTTAAAAGACAACATAACAAATAGGACATTTTAGGAACCGCAGAGCTAACATATGTCACAAATAAACTGAAATATTTCATATTTGTTTAATGTGACCTTCAACTGAGTTTAAGATTCATTACTCTTATACTTTAATTAAAGCTTAATTAATTCTGCTCACTAAAGAAAATTATGTGTCACAAAAATGTAGAATATAAATGATTTCACCGTCGAGGCTGATAATCTGAAAAAACTAACCAAATATCTGTGTCATTGTGACTCACTTTTTGTAGCCATAGCCTCATCTTGCACTTAATTTCACAAAAGCCAAAAAAAAAAAAAAAAAAAAAAGATCAACCAACTCCATTGTGCCTGTAGTTCACAGAGAATTTAATCTGATGCTCAAGAGGGCCTGTGTCACTCACCTGGGTAATTTTGAATCAAAATTTATGCTTATCTTATCATAAGGTCAAGGTCAATAACCTTACTTGATAGTCTAGTGATAATTCACATCTAGTGTCACCTTTTTCAGTTTATTTGAAATTATTTTTCTGAAACTAAGGTTACTGCGACCTTTAATCAAGTTCAAGGTCAATTATTTTCTGGGATATTTTATTTCTGAATGTATTTTTTTTGTTATAGTTTAACATGGCTTAGACAATTTTTCCGTCATTAACAATGAGAATAAGGTTATTAATCTGTAGGATTTATCTATACACAATATTATGAGGTGCAAGAGTGCGTGTAGGTGTATTCTATGGTCAAAATTCTACTAGTGGGCACTGATGGCAACATTTATGGTACTATTTCATCAAAGTATTTTTTCAAAGACACACGCAATACACAACTCGGTCACATTATACTCACAGTTGGTAGACAATCAGTTACTGATGCTGTGTGTGCAATTTAATGACTTATGCAAAGAAGATTATAAGAAAATTAAGAATTTAAAAAAAAAAAAAAAATAGTAGGTCATTATGACCTTATTTAATTGACAACATCAATGATGTTTTAACAATTTGGACTACACAAGTTTAAGATACTTTTGTCAAAAATTGTGTTTTTGAACAGACATACGCTGAACCATGCCATAAGGTCATGTGACTTTTCAGTCAGGTGAGCAGAAAACAGTGAAATGAAAGGTCAAACCTGATTTAGATTGAATTGGGCTGGCAGTAGCTTCTGTTTCATCCATACTGTCATCCATGTCCTAACTATTACCAAGTTCCAAGGCTTGCAAAAATTGTGAGCGATATTCTGCATCTGGAAAAAGTGTCCAAATGAAATATCATAATTAAATTATACATACTATTTAAGTTTTTTTGTTTGCATATTGTTTAATGTCACAACAACAATTTTTCAGTCATTCTCAACGAGAACAAGGTTATTAATGTCTAGGATTAATCTATACACAATTTCACGAGGTGCGCAAATGTGTGTGGGTGTATTTATGGTCTGCATTGTACTAATGTACACTGATGGCGATTTTTGAGCTGCTAGTTCACCAAAGTATTGTGCCACAGACACAAACAACATGCCACTCGATCACATAATACTGACTGAGCCATTCAGTAAAGGCCAACAGCGAGGAAAATCCACTTTCAAACATATTTTTTAAGCGGGATATTGAACCCACAGTGTTGAGAGACCCTGGATTTGTAGAGTAATGTCTTAATCACTCGGCCACTGTAGCCCCACACTTGGAGTGAACTAAAATGAGAAATGTACACTTTCAATTTGTAGAATGAGACAACATGGGCACAGCCAAGCGGGGCAACATTGTTTTCTTTCTCAGGGTGATAAGTGGACAAAACACAAAAAAAGGTCAATATGTTTCTACTGTTACCTTCCTTTAGTCTAGTGGCTACCTCGGTTTCAACAAAAAGTGTGAAAGTTCCGTGGTCTGTTTCCAAGTCTAAAATTATTCTGAAATGAAAGGAATAAAACTTCTTTAGTAGTCCATTTAACAGGCAAATATATTTTTACTTTCTACAAATTAAAAACAACAGTTTTTTGGAATAAAGCATTAAACACTATTTGTCATGGAAAATACCAGAATTTACTCCCCTTGTTTTTGCAGCAATATCTATCATTATGTTAGACACATCCTGTAAAAAATTTGGAATCCAGTAGAAGCCTTTGCACAGGGGACAGATAATACATTCTCTATTTTAAGCAGAGTAAATGTACAAATAACCTTACAACAAATGATATCATACAACAACTTTTGAAAAATTTTCTTTGATATAACCAAAACCTTTTTATCCAAATTATTCTCCATTATTCAGTAATTTACTCCACAGAATTATTAAAAAGAACTTCACTGATATCTGGTTCTGTTAGTAGTGGCTCTACTTAAAAAAAAGCACAATCAGCATGAAATACTAAACTGCATACACTACACCTTAGAAAAATCCTGAAATAAAAAAAGAAATTATCACTGCAATTATCAAACCTACCTGAGTTCAGTGTGTGTGTGTGTGTGTGTGTGTGTGTGTGTGTGTGTGTGTGTGTGATGTATTGCATTGCAAGATCAACATTATTTTGTAACTCAATTTGCTTTCTTTTGATAATTAATATTGTAGTCTAAAATTAAATAATATATAATTTGCCTGTAATTGCCGTCAACAAATATTTTTGTTCTTTTTTAATCTTCTTGAGCAGTCAGACTTGATAAGCTGTCATCTGCGGCATTTTCGTGGCAAATGCAACAGGTCCACCTTGATCTATGTTATTCACCAGACATCTACAAAACAAAAGCAACAAGGTGCACTTTAATTAAATAAGTTGAGACAAGAGATAACTTTAAATATATTTACTCTACAAAAGACAGATAAAAATTTAATTCATTTCAACATATTTATGACAGAATTATACAGTATTGTAAGGTATTCCATCAAGTCATTTCCTTTAATTTTCTTTAATTGATGCTACTCTAAAGAGAATTGTTTCGTCAGTGTGCATAGTATTGAAAAAAAAATAAAATTAAAAGCATTTTATATTCACAATTCACATGGTTTGGGGAGCGGGTGTTATGACCTAACCCTAACTTCCTGTACCGGATTGTTGTTTACAACCAATTACTGCATATGAGGTGCTAAGAAGCCGATAAAACAAATCCGTTACTGACTGAAATTTATACATGTACAAAATAATACACAAGTTGGTTACACGTCCTACCAGCGCGACAACCAAGTTTCAAGACAAGGAGTCCAAACCACATGGTTAATCCAGTCAATGTGACGGCGAAATGTCATCTCTCGCTCCTCCCATGACGGCAACTGCATGCAAGTCCCACGTGTAACGGGATACGTAAAAAAAATACATAACACATAGCGGTTGTTTACCTACCGTTAGTTTGCAGCCATCTTTGTTCTTCTCACTCCTGTTGAATAGAAGTGTGAAATTTCGACCCGAGAACAACGTTCAAGGTTCGTGTTCTCAGCATTTGGGCGACAGTTTTGCATATATATGAAGTTCTGTGTTTAATTTATCGTATTTCACTGTTTTGAAAGTTGTGTTTAAATGACCCGGTTTTATGACGTAACCATGTTCTAATATTAGATCCCACATGCTACATCTCGCTGGGAAATTACTGTTTTTTCTGTATTTATTCGAGCTTTTTTTGTTGAACCAAATGTAACATCATTGTTCATTAGGAAAATCATTAATTAGATTTGTACCGTTTTAATTTTTTTCCTTGGAAAACTTAATGCAGCTTTAAAGCATTTATAATGATTAGTGTTAGACTGCGGTCTTACTTTTTTATTGAAAAGGTTTGACTCACATTTGGTCAATAACTCGTGTGGAAAACAGTTTGTCTACTTGCTTGTTGAATGTCTGTGGTTTTACCCGAATACAGTTTTCTGGTTTTCTTCATTAACTTGATCTTTTCACGATGGTATTAGCGAAAAGAGAAGTAAAACACCCTGACTTCAGTTTCTAAATGCGGTTTAACACTTCTGTGCGAATCTGTTTCTCAACTGCTTTTCGTATTCATTTTTATAAACCTCTTGCATAAAAATGAATTTGGGCATGTATATGGTCGTCTTTACTAGAAAACGATTTGTCATAAAACGTACCTGAAGCGAAGTGTAATCTTGCATCAGCATTAAACTGCATATGCCGTTCTGTTAATGCATTTCTATGTCAGTGTAGAAGCTGATGTTTAATACAAAATTGTTACTGCTGAATGACTTAAAGAAGGGTATGTCGTTAAACATTCCATGATGCTTAATGTGTTTAAAGTGTAACTGATGTTGTTGGCGTTTTTTTTACCCCCACGTCTTATGCACATGAAGTTTTCTCCTGTGTTGAACAAAATGCTAATTTTTGTGTAAAATTTCAGTTTCGTTTATGCCTATTAAATAATTTGGCAATGAAACGGTTATTAATTATTATGTAAAATGTGTGTCCCTAAGTTTTGGAGGATTACAGTTGAAAGCTTCTTAAAGTAGTTGTATTTTTAAAAAAAAAAATTAAAAGTTTGAATAACGTCTCGGTCTAAAACATAATTGATTTTGAGTTATAATAAATTGACGGGTGATGCAGTCTGACTGTTACGATAGATTTATTAGACCCATTATTGTCTTTTAAAAATGTCGTGCAGCGCTGTAAGTAAGCAGATGAATTGCATTAAACGCCGCCCAGTCAATTTTCTTTTACGGATCTCGTGACGGACAGATGTTTAATGATGGGGGATTTAGAGTTTCCAAAGAGAAAACCTACGTCCTTCGGCAAGCAACTGTAGAAGTAGCACATCTTATCGGTAACCGAGGTCCTCTTTTAAAGTACGTTGTAAACTAGCATTGGATCATTGTATTTTACAACGTTGCGGAAAAGGTTTTGAATACTTGCAGTATGAGACGTAGACGGAAACCCCTAACTTTTATTTATACAGCCGAAACGATTAAGTTGAAAACATTCAATTGAATGTAATCGCCATCTAACGTTTGAAGACAACTTTTCTTTATCTTAAAATGCCATACTTGTATATTACAAATTGTTTTCTTAATATTGTAATATTGCCAAATAAAATCTTGAGAATGCTTTATAATTTTTTAAAAAATCAATCACAAAAAGAATTAAAGATAAAAGTTGGCAAATGAAGCTGTTTTGCCGACTTATCAAGTTGCAGTAAACACAATTTTATTGTAAAGCGTCAAACTTGTGCTCGCTCTAAATTTGTTTTTGCCGATTCTCAAACTGTTCTATACCTCCACTATAATACATTCATGTAAAACGTTTCTTTAGCTCTTTTCTAAATAAATATATACTAAATAAATATTTTACTTTAATTAACAATGTTAATTATTTTTCCTTCAAATCATGAAGAATGTTATTAACGCACTTCTAAATGACAGTCTATTTGTCAAACATAAAGGTGTTAGATTTTGGAAAGGTTGGGAAAATTTTTCAGAATTTCTTATTTTTCATTAAAATAATAATAATAATAATAATAATAATAATAATAATAATAATAATTTATTATTATTATTATTATTATTATTATTATTATTATTATTATTATTAACAACAACAACAACAACATTATCGACAACATATAAAGGAACATCCTGGTGCAAAGTCATATTCATCTTCTTAGTGGTTTTTAATTTTTATTTTGGGATATTTGCTTTGGTCAGTTCATTCTAGTACACAACAAATTATAATTACTGTTCGGTTTTTATTTTTAAAAATTTCTCGTCGCGCGAATGATCCAGCGTAAAACGACAGTTATACAACCAGCTTAAAACGATAAAAAATGTTTGTTTCATTATTATGAATAATGCTGTGTCATCGACCTAATTTTCTAAACTAAATTTACATTCATTATATGAATTATTACTCATGATTATTTAATGACGGAGAATAAAAACGGCGAGTACACATCATAACAACGGTGAGTTCACATAATAAAAACGACCAGTACACATCATACAGGCTTTAAATAGCACATGCTTAATGGTTTACCCCCTTGTACGATTCCTGAAACATTTTGATGAATAAAGAAAAAATATTGATGGGAAATCAAGATCAAATCAGTCTCTTGTACATAACAACGTAACGATACTCGTTGACATTTTAATAAAGATATAAAAAATAAGTTTATTGATATTTAATCATGAAATTAGAAGGGATAATGAAGTTAATCTTTTACGCATTCTTACACATTCAAATAGCATAAAGACAAATCGATATGATCAACGCAAATCGTCACATTACAGAAGCTGTGACAACTATAATGTCATATGATCAGTTGGTATGAAGATTGAGATGCCATAAAAAGAGTTTAAAAAGAGCAACACAATGTAGAACGCTTAAGTTACAATTAACATGCAACCCATGAAGATTCTTCAATTAAAATGTATTCCGCCTCTGTTCTGACTAATGCAATACAGTGCTATGATTAAGGTTTTTTATATTGCAGAATATTTTATTATTATTGGTTTTAAAGAGACCTTAAATAAAAGAGAAATAAAACGTTCTAAAAATGATGTTAGCAAAACGTGCTTCAGAAAAAAAATCAAATTTTTAACCGCAGTTTTATTGGAGACGTTAATCTTAGAAAGTCTTCAAGGAGTGTTCAATATGTCTTTCGACATCATCAACTTGACAAAACGCTCATATTTCTTAAGGTGTGTTATAATGGATAAAATGAATTAACACTTATTGTTTTCTGGAAATAACCGCGAAATCAAAAGCTGTAAAGACAAAAGTAAGTATGGAAAACTGTGTATTTTCAAGTTAAGTAATATAGTTTAGGATAATCAAGTAACGGTAAAGTTTTGCAGACTAAATAAGAACCTAATTCCACGACTACACACAGGGGATGGTTTTATCTAATTCAGCTATACGCAGAAATATAGAAAATGACATTGTTTTAGTTAAACTTTCAATTTGTAAAATTCTGACACTTATATAGACTCTCTGTACTTGGATGTCGGAGGAACAAGGGATGTCTTCAGAAAATTAGACTCTCAGGACGCAAATTGAAAAAAAAATTACACTAAGATCTTCTCTTTTCGGGAAGCAAAATGAATAGTCTCCTGAAATATACCCAACCGGGATACTGACCTAGACGAACCTAGAACAGTGAGAAACACTGTAACCGCGTTTTAGATTAATCGGACACTGAGGTCTCCGTACATCTATGAGTGACTATGGCTATCAAGTAATTTTTGTTTATATTCGAGTTTATATTATATTTTATATTGAAAAACGCATTTACGAAATTATACAAAATTATAGTTAAATTAAAATTTAAAATCAAAGATATTAATCAAATAATATTATGATAACATATATAGGCACCTGCCTGATATGCACCGTAATATTGAAATTGTGAGAGACAAAAATCAAATGGTGTTTTTGGTAGCCTGTTGAAAGAACAATTCTGTCAAAACTATCCAATCACAAAAAAAAAAAACTTAAACAATCGGATCTTTTAAAAAATCTTTCTTCCCCGACAAAGCTGCCACGTCCCCTATTATTTTGAGACAATGTGTAACGGTACAACTTGTCGATCAAATTTAATTGCGTGTCTTGCGGGATGTAAATTTCAAGTGATGTAAAATTTTAATCGGAATTAAATTCACGCATGTACGCCACATCCAGTGAAAATTGTCCGTTTCACATGCTGTGTTTGTAAAACTGAAAAATGAGCTAGATGCTTTTAATCAGTTTACAAGGGGTACAATAGGAACTCCTCAAAAGAATAATTCCTTGTTTAAGTACTATACAACTCCTCGCTAAACTTAAAACGATGATTTTGATGTCTTCATTTGAATGATACCGAGTATGAAGTTCGGCACATAATGTTAGAGTAAATCTCAACCTAACAATGTCGACATTCCAGAAAAAATCTCTCGGTAAATCCCTGTTTACTCACATATCGCAGATTCGAAACCCACATGCTTGGCCATTGAAAATTATCCCTCTGCTACAGTTCCCCCTTTCCGTTTCAGATTCACAAATTTCACTTCCGACATATTGCCAACAAAAATATTTTACTCAAAACTCCTTGCAAATTGAAATGGGGCCACACAGGTGCACCTGCTTTTTGATCGAAATATAGTCCACAAATAACAACACATTATCTTAATATCCAATATTCTCAAAAATTCATAATGTTAATGAAAAATCGAGAAAATACCATCAAAATACCTGAAAACACTATAATTTTTCAAACCAAAACTCCCCAGTTGTTACCCCACATTAAAAATATTGCGGATTAATAATGTATCGTTCTCGGTCTTAAAATCAGCTGTTGCGTCTACTGGACTCCCCAGATGTGCATGTGATATAGATGGGAATTTTTTTATTCTTAAAATTAATTTTTTTTAAATACGTAACAAAAATAAAAGCGCGTTATTTCGTTTGCTTGCAAAGTTGTTGCCTTCTTACTAACAATGAATTCAGTTTAAAACAGTTCAATTCTTAAATATTTCCACAAAAACAGGGCTGAAGAAAGTACAGTCATTGGCCAAAATTGAGTTCGCAAAATGGCCGACGTCATTTTTTTTTCATGAAAATTGTAAATTTTCAAAGTCATGAAAATCTATCTAAATAATAAAATCTTACCTCAGAATTTTCAGTACTTTGTTATATTTCCTAAACTCGCAAAACACATCGAATTCTCCGAGGAAGGCTGTCATATAAACTCCTAATATAGTGTAAAGGGAGGGATGTCCAGATCTCGGCGACAATGCGTTTCAAGTCTTCCGCATTTCTAACTTCCCCTCTCCTTATACGTAGGCGATGTTTTATGCATTTCCACACATTTTCGATAATGTTCAGATCAGGACTTTGTGCTGGCCACTGAAGTGTTTGGATCCGGTTTTCATTTTTCCACTGGTTAGAACGGACAGATACGTGACACGGAGCATTGTCTTCCTGGAAAATCCAGTGTCTGTTTGTAAAGTGCCTCGCAATCACAAGCCATAAGTTTTCATCAAGAACATTTATATATTTATCACTGTTCATATTTCCATCCACGGGAGTTAAAGTTCCTACTCCGTGATAAGTAATGCATCCCCAAAACCAGGCCGATGCCTTGCAGGTGTGCTCCAAGTCGGAATATAACCCCAAGCATTCGGGTCGTAATTTTTCATCAGATTTCCTCCAAACATAAATTTTTGAATTGTTTCCGATCACCACCTTTGTTTCATCACTAAATATAATCGAAGACCAAGTATTAACAGTCCAGTGCAATTTTCTCCTGCAGAATGACAAACGTTTTCGTCGATTTACTTTGGAAATCGTAATTTTTTAGAAAATGGCCGGCGTTTGTAACCCTCTTGAAACAATCGTCTACGAACTGTTCTCTCAGATATATATCTCCATTTTCAATGTTATATCTATTAGTTAGATCACTCAGAGTTTGCCGACGGTTGACTTTTGTCATACGAATCAGCTTCCTGACATCAAGATTTGTTGTTATTTTTTTACGTCCTCTTCCTTTGATATTTTCATCATCTCCTCTTTCTTCAGATCTCTTCAAAAGTTTCTGGATTGTGCTTGGATTTATCCCGGTTAACTCATTAATTTTATAGCTCGAATAACCACCTCTAGATAATCTTCTTATAATATTTTTTCTGCTCGGGTGTAAGCTCCTTCCCGTGACGAGCCATGTTGTTGAGCAGGCGATAAACAAAAATAAAGGGAAATAACTCTAATTATTTTTATGTCAGACGCTAATTCATACCCCAAAAATATTGCCCGATTAGTTTCAGTCGACAACTAATGCTATCAGGTAGTTAAATTTTATTTTACGCAGAGCAAATCGAAAAAATGAAAAAACGGACGTCATTTTGAGAACTCGATTTTGGCCAATAACTGTATAATGGTACATAGTTTGGTTTCCTTGAGTTACTTTATCCCCTTTATTAACATGGTCTGATGATGTTGTTACGTTATTGTTGTCATTCAATCCCTATTTCATTGTTTTGTACATTTTACCAACTTAAGCTCATTTGTGAATGAATTCCGTTGATTATATGCATAAAATTTGCCTTGTGAAACTCCAATAGCTGCAAGCTTGAAAGCCGTTGTGTTCATAATTGACTTTGAACGAAAACAATCTTGTCACTACGTGTACGAATATATAAAAAATGCAATACACAATCCGGAACTACATTACCATAGGTAAACAAACATGGTTGCCACGTCACTGTTGTTTATATTCGAGACAACCTTGAAAAACGCATTTACGAGATTTTACAAGAACTGTTAAATTGTTAAAATACACATAATAAAATCAAAGAAATTAATCAAATAAAATTTTAATTACATTAATAGACACCTGGCTGATATTCACCGTAATATTCACATTGTGAGGCACAGAATTTAAAAAAAAATCAAGTGGCTTTTTTGATAGCCTGTTGAAAGAACGCATAAGAACTGGTCTGTCAAAACCAACAAACCACAAAAAATTCTTGAACAATAAGATCTTATAGAAATTTCTTCCAACCTTGGCAAAGCTGCTACATTCCCTATTATTATGAGACAATGTGTAATGATACAATTTGTCAATTAATTTTATGTCTAGCGGGACGCAAATTTCAAAGGATGTTAATTTCTATTGGAATTTGTTTCACAAAACGCAGCAGAAAAATCACAAGATGGATTCGGCACTCCATCTAAAATATGTCCCAGAACGTATGTATGCCCTATCCAGTGAAAATTGTCCGTTTCACATGCTGTGTTTGTTGATCGGAAAACTGAAAAATCAGCTACATACATTCATTTAATATAACAGGGATGCAAGTAAATCCTCAAAACTATAACACATAGTACTACAAAACTTCTTGCTAAACTTAAAACGTTCTCGGTCTAAAATGCATGGTCTTCATGGCTGTTGCGTCTACTGGATCCCCCCCCCCGGGATGTGCATGTGTTATGGATAAAATTTTTATTCTTAAAATCAATGAATAATTTTGAAAAATATTTAACGAAAATATAACAATTAAACTGTTTTAAAATGATGTTTATTGTCAATATGCAAGGCAGCTAATTATAACGCGTTTGCTTGCAGTGTTTGCCTTCATATTGACAATGAACGTCATTTTAAAACAGTTCTTTTGTTAAATAACTGCGAAAGTACTCGAATGACTATATAGAAGACCTTGTGTGCAAAAGGTTGTCTTATTTTGTTTTCCGGAAACTACGGTTTCTAAGACCTAACAGTTTCGTCATAATTATCTTACATGTATATCTAAAATGAAGGTCTAAATCTACTACATTTTAAACTGTCGTCGTGTTTGTGGTAGATCTTGCATAACACATCTTGTTTGGTCCACACACACACACACACACACACACACACACACACACACATTGGTTTCCAATTTTGTACACTGTATAAAACGTGAACTTTACACTTTACATGAATAATTTCTTTAAGAATTAATTCTTTATTTGGCTGTCTTAAGCACTTACAGTATAGTAGATTTGCTATGATATTTTTATTTTGCTGTGTTTCCACTTTGTTCCGTTAACGGTTTTTTAAAAACAACGTTTTTTATTTCACTTCAGAAGAGACAAAGGTGACATATATAAATAAATTATACTCCGCAACAACCCCCACCTATATGATTGCATTAAGTATTGTTGATTTTCAACACCTTGCATAATATAGGAATAAGAACCAATTATGTTGTTATGTACCTGATACCGTTGTTTCAAATATTAGACTAGATCTCACACCTTTCTTTGAAGTAAGCAATTTTCTCATTCATTATCATTTTTTTATTTCTTCCCACACAAGTTTAGAGAAACATGTAAAGGCACATTTGTGACACGGTGAAAACCATCACGGTTTATCAACGTAAGTTAGTTAATTATATATAAGATCTAATTATCACATGAACACTCTATGACAAATTTTGACTGAGGCGTTTAACAACATTACTGCTACTACTACCACCACCACCACCACCACCACCACCACAACCACCACTACCAGGATTACTACTACAACTACTGCTGCTGCTACTACCACTACTACTAAATGCCGGACGCCAGGCGAGATAAGAGTATCTAAAAATTTGAAGTCTCATATATGACCCGGCCGGAGTTCGAACACTCGCTTTTGAGACAGACACTCTTCTACTGAGCTATTGAGATGGTTGAGAAATATAAGGATGTTAATGTTTACATATAAAGTTAAAAAGTGCAAAGAAAGCAATGCGGCAAAACAATATTTCAATTTTTTAAAAATCGAGGTTTACCACTAATTCCATAAAGGTGATAAAATGTACAATTGTTTTGCAACTTATTAAATTTTCAGTAAGAACAGTTTGATGCAGCGGAATCGCAGAATCACTGCAGAACCAAAAAGATAACAATATACTATTTGATTAGGAATATATATATATATATATATATATATATATATATATATATATATATATATATATATATATATATATATATATATTTATATAGTAAATCTGAAAGCCTCCAATTATATTAACTAGATAACTTTTACATGTAAATATGAAACAATTAATTGAAGCTAGTAGCAGTTGTGTTACTTTATATTTAATTTTCTTTGTATTAATAAAACGTGTCGTATGTCTTGTCATCTCGCATCGATCAACTAATAAGTTGCTTGTCACCAGATTCAAATTGCCAATCAATCGGAATATAGTGACTTTTTGTCTTACATTGTACACGAACTTTTTTTAAAATACCTATCCTTAATTATCATGACTTTATTCTCCTTCAGGGTTCGTACAGATATTTGGACTCCAATTTTAAGGACTTTTTAGGGTCTTTTCAGGGTCTTATTTGCAAATTTAAGGCCTAACCAGAGGGACAATTTTAGCCAAAAAATGTGCAAAGACAATTAAACCAACTAAAACAATTACTTACGTGTGTATTCATTCTAAATTGTTCTTTTCAGGTAAATATACACATGTATACAGAAAGTAATTGCATCGGTCATCATTTCCAATTCCAATATCTTTGGAGCCATGTTAAAAACATAAAACTATTCATGTATTTACATATATAAATATACAGTTTATACTGCTTCAGCATTTTAAGTGCATTAGACTTTTGTTCAAGTAAAGTGTTCCAGAACAGAAATTTTATCTTTAGCTTTCAGCCTAAGCGAGTTGGAATGAGCAATTAATGATAAATCCCCCTCTTTTTCTGCTCTTTCGCTGTACTCGTCAGCTGATTTTATCAAAACATCAACATCAGTTTTGGCTTGTTTCTGTCTTTTTTTAATATCATCTATCTCATCTTCCAAAAATTTTGTTTTGTTTTTTTTAACTTCTGTTCTCTTCCTTTCATTTTGTTTCTGTAAGTATTGGCTGTATCTATCCCTAGCCTCTGATATGTAAGTTAGTAGTTCTTTAGTGATTGGAATCTCCAGTACACTTCCTATTTTACTGACATAATCACGGATAAGTCTTTGTGCTACAAGTCCCTGCTCTTGGAAATTTCTACCTCTTTTTCTTTATTTAAAGAAAACCCCCTCTCAACTGTCGCTTGACCATGGGATAATATAAGGACCATTTTAACTACCTCATAAAGTCTACTGTAACCGTCACTTTTCATTACTTCAGAATAAATTGTATCCAATGAATCCTGATATGCATTGAAATTGTTGAACCTATCAGTTCCAATGCAAGGGATATTATCCAAAAACTGTGAATACTGCTGTAAATACACATAACAATCTCTATCTGACAATCTGTTGCAGCTGACTAGTAATTGCAACAGCCTCTTCAACCTGTCCTTACATCTGTCAAGACTTGCAACCATTTCCTTTGGATTAAGACATGACATACACCTTACAAATGAATACACAACTGGACATTTTTCCAACAGTTTCTTTAAAAGCTTAACCAAGAAATTCTTACACTGAACCTTAAACTCTGCTACTTGTTTTCACTCAATTTTTGATCCTTAACAGTTTCCTTTAAAAGTTTTTCTATGCAAAAACCCAATTCCAATTTGTTTACATGCATATAAATGTCCTTGTCATTTAGATCAAGTCTAAACAATTTATCACCAGTATTTGATGACACAACATCTGCTTTAATTATCCTTGACATTAGCCCTTTAATATTCCCACTCAACTCTGCATATGAAAATGCAACCATTGGTCTGTCAGTCTGGTAATTTTTCAAGAATGGTTCCAATACAAGTGCTATACCTCTAAAAAACTCAACTTAACTTTCAACAACTTATCACTTAATGCATCTCTGACAATACTAAATGATTTATTACTTGGTTTAGAAACTTCCTTTGACTCTGCTTTCCTGACATACAAAGACCCTTTTGCTAACTTTCAAGAATTAGATAGGATACATCCAGTTTTGATTTCAGCTACTTTTATGGAGATGGTAAGTTTTGAGATGGTAGAGGAAACTAAAGAACCCGCAGTAAACTACTGACTTAACGAATTGACTTTTTTCACACTACGATCTGCTAGGTTGGGATACAATGCTTTTCGGTGACACGGTAAACTCTAGGGAGACCCTTTTTGACTTGTAATTACCAAAACAGCATTTTTAATATTGCTGTGCTGAACCAAGTTAATTATACAATGTTTTGTTTATGCTCACAAACTGTACCGAACCGTACACTACGGTTATCGTTCGCAAATTCGTAACGAATAATTTATATACATGTACGCTTTTAAGCGATAAATAGCCTTTATTATTATTAATCTTCATCAACAATGTTAACGTTGTAATCAACCTTTAAGACCCTATCATCTTGATTCTATGGAATGTGTTGTGATGTATTATAATTATTACTTCCAACACATCAACTTCAAATAAACGTTCCTAAATACAATGTAGTATCTTATCGTTGTTGTTGTAATTTCTTTCTTTATTTCTTGTGTTTCTTTTATTATTATTATTATTATTATTATCATTACTATTTCCAATCTATCAGCTTAAATTAAAACGTTCTTAAAATAATCGTATTTTTATTGTTATTGTTTTCCTTCATATAATAATTATTTTCATCATTATTTATTATTATAATTATTATTGATAAAATATTAAATTAACAACTTTTTTGCAGTGTCCATGTTATTTATGCGTTGATTCTAAATATGTTTACTGAAAGGAAACTTGATAAATGTTTTAACGTGTGTGTACCCAATTGCTTTGCTAAGCCTAAGGAATCATGTATAGGTTTTCCTGAAATAAATTAAGAAGAATACTTTATTGTCCATTTACAGCTGTTTTAGCGATCATGTTATCTGGAACATTTATTAAATGACATGCTTTCTGTTATATTTCACGAAAATGATCCATAAATGGTTTAATTTTTCGTGCATATTGTAAAGTCTATTATCTTACTGTCTTTAAACTCTTCAAAACTCTGTAATAAAAACACTTTAAGTGATAATTAGGATACAGAAACAATTTGTGCTTTCTCAGTCATAATCACTTGAAGCATCTTCAAGTGATTATGGAAGCTATGTTCCGTTTTAAAAAAAAACTTTTAACTACAGACCAACACATTTCTAATAACTACTTACGGCGGTTTTTCGGTGAATTGATCACTTGATGAATTTAAACATTTTGTTATGTTTCTTAAATATTAATTGAAGTTAAAATATAATCATCACTTGTTTGCCTCAATTACTTTGTCTTAAACATAGTTAAGAAACGAGACTACTCAAAGACATGATAAGAAAATTCTAATATAAAAATCTAGACGCCTCTAAGCCTTGCTAGTTAAATATATATACAATAAGGAACTTAACGCCCTTAAGTCTTGCAAGTAATTAAAGTAGTTCAATTCTGTGGATAAAATAGACACCTTTTAGCGTTGCTATTGGAGCTACGATTGCCGATCGCGAGTGATTTTAAATGCATACATACGGATAACAGTGCCTCTTACCACTTAGATTTGAAATTCCCTTTGAGCAGATCTAGTAGGCAATTTTGCAATTCACTTGTCAAAGGTCAGTAATTTTCTCTGAGCAATGCGGTTTCCACATTTTTTCCAGAACTCTCTCCTTCGATATATATGACAGAATCTTGACTGGGGTTTTACATCCTAGCACGTGGCAAGCAATAGTTAAAAAACAAGGTAGTCATCCAGTTAGCAACCTGCATTTTTTTGTAAGAGCTTAATTAACTGTGACCTTTGAGATTAAGACAATAGACGTATTGCATGTTAATATCTAGAATCAGAAACGAGACATCTTAAATCTTTGATAGATGAACGTCACAACAAGCAACTTAAATACACCAAAAGTTTACTTCCATCGTAGAAACTATGCGTTTTGAAATCTTGTAAGTAAAATACATGGCACCTGCAGACGCTGTAAATAAGGCTTTATTGTAAGACACTAGACGATTCTAAAACTTGCCAGGTGCATCTATAAATTTTCGAAAGATATAACGTCTTCAGGGCTTTAAAGATTTATCTTATAGTAGGAAACTATGTTCCACCCAGTATTGCTGTTTGCATTTTATACTGAGAAACGAGACGCCTAAAAATCAAGAGAGAGAGAGAGAGGAAAGAGAGAGAGAGAGGGGGGATGGGGAAGGTACGTTCTTGTGCCTAAGGAATTACATTCATAATAAAATAGAAAGAAATGTCCAAGACAGGCAGGACCGCAAGATTTAGGGGGGCAGTACTTATATTGATCTGCCGGTAATCGGTGTAGAAAAGAGATTCCGGAATATAATTGGATTAGAACAGTGGTAAATGTTTTGTTTACGTCATATGTAAATATGTCATACATCATTTTACGTCATAAAAGTAAGTGCAAGTTAAAATATTTGTCGATACTTTCAAGCACTGCACTGGTCAAACCCCCTTAATCAAATGTGTTTTTGCCACAGATCATTTATAAGAACCTTTTTATCAGAAGAAGATTGTGCAAAGATTGCAACAGAAGTATATTCTTCTTTCCGTTACGTCTAACGACTATTCCAATATTCTCCCTTGATAAGGTTTCGGTTCCTATCACCGGAGCTTATACTGTTGAAATTCTGCGGTTCGTTGACAGCTGTTACTTTTATAAATAATTGCGGAAATAAAGTGATAATACTGATAAACAGATAACAAATTAAGTATTAAAGTCTTTATTATTGTTTTTTGAATTCATATGGCTATTTTGTCAGACTGCGGGATATTACCGGGACAGATGAACTTTGACGAACGAATCAAAAAAGTTTTACAGAAATAATAAATTGCCTAATTAATGATTAATTGGTGTAGATTTTGGGATGTTTTAGCTTCCTTGAAGTAAGGTATATCTCTTTGCTATGTGATTCAGAATAATAAATGCTTAGCCAATCCCTGTTCTGTGAGATTCAGAATTGATAGGTGATTTTATGAATAATTTATAACAAATACCTGCCTAAATTTTGATGTGCCAAATGTGCACAGTTCGGAATATCATTCCTCATCAGTGACACTAGGAGCCGAAAAGTTTGATAGATTAAAAAACATATGCCAAACAGTTTAAAATAAATGAATCTTAAGTTCCTAAAATTATATGAATCCAAATCCAGCTAAGGAACGCTTTGCATGAGGGGACAGACCTTAGTTTTAAATGAACTTTAAAAATTAAGACGGCTGAAAATTTTGCTAAATAGTATATTTTCTGACAGCACAAAGTACTGCCTACTGAGTTATGGATACTCTCGGGGAGTTTTATTCCACCAGCAGCGGTACCCGCTCAGGGGTAGTAAATATATAACAAATACCTGCTAAATTTTAATATGCCAGATGTGCACATTTTGGAAAATCGTTCCTCATTACACTACCTTTTTCAGAAACTCTATTTGATTCCACTTTTCTACTAATTGTAGACCAGGAATTATTGATTTGATTTTAAAGTTCAAAACAACAACGAAATGTTGATTACAAACATTTATCAAACATGCATGAAAAATATTAATGACGTTCATTCATTATGTTTTATGCCTTGTGGTGTGTTAATTCAAAATCATTTTTATATGAAACCATCACGATTTTTCCCCTTGCTGTGACAACTTTCATGAACTACCCTTTAACACTTTCAATAATTTTATGATTTAGTTGCCAACTGTTAAGCGTGAAACTAAGGATTTTATGATCATTGGCAATTCAGTGAAATATATCTTTTTTTAGTATCTGACGATCTTGATGACTTCATTATTCTATCATCAACTTTACATTTCTATGCAGCAATATTCCGTCTTTTCCTTCGTGGCATTTTGATTCAGTTTGCTCAGTATAAGTTAAGCTTGTTACAGTTACACAACTTTAGCTTTTCAAAGCGAACTATGCTACTTACAAATAAAATGTTAATTCTGAGGTATTGAAAAAGCTTCGCATATCAAAGTCCTCAAAAGGTTCATGGTTGACTTCACAATGTTGTTTTTAAGTATTTAAAAATTTTCTAAAATTTCTAAAATTTTGAAATTTATTTAAAACTAAGGTTTGTTTAGAATTCCTTAGCTGGATTTGGATTTATATAATTTTGAAACTTTAGATTTGTTACTCTAAACGGTTTGGCTTATGTTTTTTATATATCAAACTTTTCGGTCTTAGTGTCACTGATGAGGAATGAATTTCCGAAATGTGCACATCTGGCACTTTAAAATTTAACTGGTATTTGTGTTATATATTCTCTGGCTGTATCCAAAATTATACTGGAATTAATTAAACTCCCATAATTACATGATTTCTTCATTCTAAATTTTCATTCAAATACTTGGCTTATCTTTTTTATGTCTCAACATTCTTGGCCCCTTATTGTCACTGATGAGAAATGAATTTCCAAAATGAGTACATATGACACATCAAAATTAACAAGCAATTTTGATAAATATTTACAACCCATGAGCGGGAACCGTTGTTGGTAGAGGAAAAACTCCCCGAGGCTATGCTTATATCAGCAAGAAGTACTTTTTTGCTGTCAGAAAATGAACTATGTAGCAAATTTTTAGCCATATTATTTTTTTGAATGTTTTTAAAACTAAGATTTGTTTACTCATGCAAAGCAATCCTTAGCTGAATATGGATTCATAAAATTTTGGAAATTATGGAGCAAGGTTTCGCCAAGAATTGTATTGTTGCAAACACACGTCAAAATGTTCATAACAAGCTACAAAATTATTATCTAGGTTACATTTCTTTATGCATATTAGGAATTTCTGAGCTGAGGGAAATCTAGTTTCTAGTTGAGAAATTTTACTTGCAAAGCCATGAGGTGGCTAGTTTCGTACTTTTAAATAGAACTGGCACCAATTGAAGACGTCTATTAAAAATGTTACTTGTAAGACTGAATCCTGCCAAAGTGGAAAGGATACAAGTCATTTGAATTAATGTTTTCGATAAGATGTAATATTTTAAGAAAGAAGTGTGTTTACGTCTTTATTATAAAAAAAATATTTGTACAGCATAATTTGGACACTGAGCTGATTTCCAGCAATGTCCAATGTTAAGCTAGATATTTATAGGTAAAACTATAAATACTTACTGTTTATTAATTTTCGGACCAGGGAAAGAAAAACGACTACTTGCATCTGTTCAAAAGGACCATATTGAATAAGTAATCATTACCTTAGTTAGATAGTTGATTATAATCTTTTTTTGGCTTACCACTTGCTTTATATATTCTTCTTTTGCGACAAATTGCAATTTGTATAGACGATTGCAATGGCAAAAGCTTTTGACATAAATGTGACAAAAGATGAAGATTAATGCAGTTCAAATACCAAATGATTTCGGTAAGCGTAACAGGAGTGGCTCAAATTAATGTAATCAATTGAACTTACAATTAAATAGAGTAACAGAGCTTAATCAGACCTTACCCCCATGCACCGTCCAATGTAGCCTATACGCAACTACGTATATGACACATTTTTTCGTCATAATCTTCACACTGATAATGTCGCCATTATGTAAAATTTTACATGTTACAGAACTGTAAATACCAATTTAAATTACAGGGAAGTATAAAACAAAATGTGGCTAAAAAAGGATTATTCGCAAAAATTAGGCTCTAAAATCAATTTATAAATTATTTATTTGTACCCATGACTTGAAAACTTACAAGATATTCAGCTTTTTTAGCTCACCTGAGTTGAAAGCTCAGATGAGCTATTGCTATCCATCTCCGTCCGTCGTGCGTAAACTTTTTAAATTTAAATCTTCCCTCCAAAACCACCGGGCCAAATTTAATGAAACTTGGTAACAATCATGAGTTGGTGACGCCTTTAAAGATTTGCACAAATGAAGGAGTTATGTCCCCTTGGGGCCCCACAAAGGGGGGAATAGTGAAAAAATTTAAAAATCTTCTCCTCTGAATCTACAAGAGATATACCTTAGTTATTTCAATAATAACATCCTTAGGTAATCTTTTTTCAGATTTGCACAAATGGTAGCTATGGGGCTCAAAATGGGGAAATTGTAAGGCACTGAGTGGGGAAATTGCTAAAAATTATATATTTGTCACTATATCTTGAAAACTATCAACTTTTTGTTTACGCATGTATATAAGAATATTGCAGGTATTGACATAACGATCATTTTGATATATGGTTCAAGGTCATATGTTTAAAGGTCAAGGTCACAGCTACAGAAGAAGACTTAAATTGCTAATTATCTTTTAAATTATTAGCTTTTTGTATAGGCATGTATATTTGAATATTGTAGGTATTGACATGACGATCATTTTCATATATGGTTCAAGCTCATATTTTCAAAGATCAA
Organism: Tegillarca granosa; assembly: GCA_029721355.1. NCBI lineage: Eukaryota > Metazoa > Mollusca > Bivalvia > Arcoida > Arcidae > Tegillarca > Tegillarca granosa. The sequence continues at coordinate 28,775,494 of CM056601.1, read as the reverse complement.
GGTCACAGCTGCATAGAAGACATGAATTGCTAATCTTAAAACTATTAACATTTTGTATAGGCATGTATATTAGAATATTGTAGGTATTGCAACAACGATAATTTTGATATATGATTCAAGGTCATATATTAAAAGGTCAAGGTCTAAGCTGCAGAAGAAGACTTAAATTGCAAATTATCTTGAAAACTATTAACTTTTTGTATAGGCATGTATATTAGAATATTGTAGGTATTGACATGACAATCATTTTGATATATGGTTCAAGGTCATATATAGAAGGTCAAGGTCACAGCTGCAGACGAAGATTAAATTGCTTATTATCATGAAAACTATTAACTTTTTGTACAGGCATATATATAAGAATATTGTAGGTATTGCAACAACAATCATTTTGATATATGGTTCAAGGTCAAATGTTGAAAGGTCAAGGTCAATGCTTCAAAAGAAGACTAAAATTGCTTATTATCTTGAAATCTATTAACTTTTTGTATAGGCATGTATATTTGAATATTGTAGGTATTGACATGATGGTCATTTTGATATATGGTTCAGGGTCATATGTTAAAAGGTCAAGGTCACAGCTGCAGACGAAGACTTAAATTGCTAATTATCTTGAAAACTATTAACTTTTTTATAGTCATGTATATTAGAATATTGTAGGTATTGACAATCATTTTGATATATAGTTCAAGGTCATATATTGAAAGGTCAAGGTCACAGCTGCATAGAAGACTAAATTCCTAATTATCTTGAAAATCTAATAACTTTTTGTAAAGGCATGTATATTAGAATATTGTAGGTATTGGCAATCATTTTGATATATAGTTCAAGGTCATATATTTTGAAAGGTCAAGATCACAGCTGCAGAAGCAGACTTAAATTGCTAATTATCTTGAAATCTATTAACTTTTTTGTATAGGCATGTATATTACAATATTGTAGGTTTTGCGACATTGATTCATTTTGATATATGGTTCAAGGTCATATATTGAAAGGTCAATGTTATTTCAACATAGGAATACTAATTATATTCATTACCTTATAAGCTATTAATTTCATGCATAGACATGTATATTAGAATTTTGTAGGTATTAGACATGTCAATTATATATGGTTCGAGGTCATATATGTTCAAAGGTCAAGGACATAGCTGCATAATTATACTGAAATTGATAAATGATTTTGAAATTATCATTGCATTACAGTTACTTCATGCATACTATATAAGTTACTTATAAATGAAAAGTGAGTGGACATATTTCTGATTAAGTTTTGTGGCAGTTCTTAACTTGAGAAAACTTTTAAAGTTTCTGTACCTAATATATTGTCTACTGCACTTTGCAAACAATATTGGACATATCTTCAGGTGAGCGTTAAGGCCAATGGGCCTCTTGTTTTTATTCTCCTAAGTATCAAATATCTTCTTTCCAAGAGATGTAAAAATACCATGTAATCATACTTCATGATTCGTCTGCATAACTTTATTTTAATGCAAAAATACTATTATAATAATAATAGTTGAAACTTTAAATTATCTGTCTCTAATTATACACGATTGTTTAAAACAAGTATTTCTGTTGATGAAAAATGGAGTATTGTTTTCAACATAAATACTGCTAATGCAAAAATCAAAGTCACAAATATTTTAATATAGCGTACAGTTGTATTTATAAGTCGAAAAATATTGAATAACCACAATAGATTTTGTGAAAAAAATCATAAAAAACTGAAATTAAACGAGTTTAAGTATTATTAACTAATTTGCGATAACTAGGGTCGTTATAGAAAATAACTATGCCCATCCGCTGAAAACAGACTGTTTCCAGAGAAGAGTTATACATGAAGTCTTAAAAAACGCACGTCATTCAAGAGTATGACATCTTATGTAACCGTAATTAGTTTTCAAGATGAAAATCTCAATACAGGGAACATTTTTATTTATATGCAGCGATATATTTTGGTTATCGAGATGTACATAGCAACTTTCTGATACGACTTCGAAAGAATAAAAAAGATAATAAATTTTATTCAAATTAATTGGAATTTTTTAAATAATGCTCATAATCTGCTGTCTAAATCAAGGTAATAAAAGAAAAATGTGTTTATATATGACGCGAAAATAACGTTATTTATTGGCTATAGAAAAATAATATAAAGAAGATTTGTGTTGCAGTATTAAATAAAATAAATGGCAAACATGATAACGAAGCACTAAATGTATTCTTGATAGAAACAACAATTATGAAAATATAAATTTGAAATAGATTTAACATTTGAAATATTCATAATCTGTATGTGAAAAAGAATCTACATGTGTTGCTGTCAATTTTTCATCGTTTTATATCAATCCTGATAAAATCTTGAAGAGTCGATTAAAAAATGTGTTAGATAAAAACTTCTAAAGCAATTTCAACCAATCAATGATAATTTTTCAAATGTAGAAAACAAAGATAACTAATAAACAACAAAGTTTAAGGCTGATTTCTGACTTGACCATCTATTTTTCTTGTAAATATTATAAGATAAATGCAATTTTCAGCACATATCGAAAGTGATTACTACACTGGGAACAAAGACAATATCGACCTCAGCTTCTTTAAATCTCAGTATCAAAATTCAACAATTTGATAATCATATTTAAAAAAAATGAAACAATCAAGTCAGAACTATCGAACTAAATCATATCAATAAAATATTGTCACTGAATAGGCAAGTTGTTTTAAGCTTAGAATTGATACAAAGAAAGCTGACGCCTAAGCTTTCAGTATATTTTAAACCACCATGAGAATTAACTGTCCAACTTTCTTTTTATATCCCAATGCAGAAAATGGTTACATTGGTAGTCTAGGCTGGTGTCCAAGGCTTGTATCATCATATTTCTCTTACACTGATATGATCAGAACAAGACGCAGTGACAGCAGTAGATGGTCTTGGAAGAATTCGGACTTTACAATTTTGTCGATATCATTTGATGAAAATTTATACGATTATAAGTTGTAGAATAGCTTTAAATTCTCGTTTATCGATACATTGGTCACCTGAAATAAAACAAAAATAAATACTATTATTTTAGTAATACAAGTTCTAGAATATCCCTTTTGTATTTGTGTTTATTTGTTATACTAAAGAATACTTTGCAAACTTCATCTTAAGTGTATCAACTGAGTTGACTCGATTGTAATTAATGAAGCATGTATATAAGCTATCTTTATCAGACTACTAACTTTTTTTTGAAATCTTATAAAGATTAAGGTAAATGTTGAAATACAGACGTTCTTAAAATAACAGCATTAATGTTTTATAGGATTATCAGATTGATTTTGTCGAATGCACTGAAAATATTTAGATTGATGTGGTAAATAATACATAACTGACCTTTTATAGATGACCTTTTATAGATACAAGATATATTCATAAACACTACTCATGAATCACACTGATTAACAGATATCATGGTTAAATCATGATTGGCATTACTGATATAATTGCTGTCGTCCAGTAATTTTGATATGTTCACACGCAGTTGATTGAGTGTTGATTGATTAGATTTTTGTTTCCTTCCTACTGATAATCAATATGTCGTCGAGGTATAAAATCAATGTATTTAGATGAAATTTATGAATGTTTTCGTACAGTGAACCAGGAAATGAGACAAAAACAAATTTACTAAGAACTTAGAATGGAACCCATTAATACTTTTTATAGAAATACATAAGGATATTGAAAAAAAAGCCCAAAAAAATTTAAAAGAACATTTTTGTATTGAACAGAGCTATATTGAAGGAACTTTGACATTCGTATGATCAACATCATCAAAAGATCGACAACTTTAATTAATTACAATTGTAGGTATTTTAATATGAACAGATTTTTAAAATTCATGAATTTTCCAAAAAAATAATTGATTTTTGCGATATAAGCCAATTTTTTAAAAATTTTATTTCTTTTATATTTTTTAAACTTGATAATGTTTTTCATGTTAAAACTATTTAAAGAAGAAACTTGGAAGAAAAAAAATCACTATTTATACAAAAATTCTTGCATACAATGCAATGACTTGTTAGTTTATAGATATAGATATAAATCGTTTATTGTAGGATTTCAAACTGCTTATCACCGTTTCATTTTCATTTTCCTTCTTGTGTTTAAACACGACTAATTCAGTTTGTTTTTTGTGGGGGCAGAATTTTTTATCGATAAATTATCGGGCAATACCTAAAATAGTAACAATAATGTAAAATAATATATACCTATTATTCATGCGTAAAACATCTTATCTATACCTAATGATTTGTTATAACCGTACCCATCTATTCTAAATGGAGTGAAGGCTGATTATAAAAAGATTGATAAAACCTCATGATGAAATTTATTCCGCACTATCTAGATATCAATATCTATAAAGAATTACTATTGTGATATGTTAATTGTTTTGCTTTATATTTAGAACCCATTGTAATAAAATATCCACATCATGAATCCATATACTCAATTTCTTTTTCGGAAAAAAGGTAAGGAACAGACAAGAAAAAAAAAACTATTCCGTTCCTGTGTCCTCATATTTGTTCTTAATTTTACTCAAATTTCATATTACTATATATATATAAATATATAAATATATATATATATATATATATATATATATATATATATATATATATATAAATATATATATATATATATATATATATATAGTTTATGAAAATGTTTAACTTTTATCAATTAATTGTAGAAAATTACTTACTATTCACGTCAAAAAGCTGAAACATAGTTTCCATGAATACGTGTTTATTACTATATACGGAAGCATATTGGCTAACGGAATTTGTAAATATACCATAATAACCAGACCGCTTGTTCCATTTGTTACCTTGTTCTGAAATTAAAAATGTAATACAAAATAAACCAATGAAAAAAAAAGACACGAAAACAATTACTCTAATCTCATAAAAGTATAAAATGCTACACAAACTAGACAAAAAAACGAAACAAAGCATAAGCAATAATACACAATTAATTTTTTCCATTAAAAACAGTTTTGGAAATATAAACATTTACGTCAACGTACCCTAACATTTTAAACTGTTAAAATATGCTGCTGTTTTTATTAAAGGTGAAATATTGTCAATAACTTTCTTTTGTTTTATAAACAAATGCCTGCTAAATTTTGATGTGTCAGACGTGTGTGCACATTTCGGAATATCATTCGTCATCAGTGACACTAGGGGCCGAAAAGTTTGATAGATGAAAAAAACATACGCCAAAAAATTGAAGATTAATGAATCAAAAGTTCCAAAAATATGTGAATCCAAATCCAGCTTAGGAATGTTTTGCATGAGGGAACAGACCTTAGTTTTAAATAAATTTCAAAAACTAAGACGACTTAAAGTTTTGCTGAATGGTATATTTTCTATTATGTAAAAAAAAACATTAAAATTATTGAAATGTAATCAAGTTTTAACGAAAAAAGAAAAACAACAAAATGCATGTTGATACTAATTACCACAAGTAAAATAGACACTTACCTAGACCATTAACAGTCCTAAATATAACTTTGAAAAATAACAATAAATTTCAAAAACAAAGTTTATTTATCCAAAATGAACTTTCTTATATGCTATATTCAGGATTTTAGTTCCGGAAATAGAACAGTATAAAAAAGACATTGTGATAATGCAGCTCCAAAAACACAAAACACGCAATCTCTTTTTAAAAATGATGCATACATATGTTAGACAAGGATTTGAAATAATCATTCTTTTATCCAAAACGATAAAGCAATATAATTTAAACATGCGATTGAAGTAGGTGTATTTGCGACATAAATATTAACTCGTTTTGTTATCGTGTTTATCTATTTTATCAATTTGTGCATAGTGTATTTGTTACAGTTAATACGGTATAACAGAATTTGTGTCAACTAATAGTAAATATTAACTCGTTTTGTTATCGTGTTTATCTATTGTATGAATTTTTGTATGTTGTTTTTGTTACATTTAATACGGTGTAACAGAATTTGTACCAACTGCTTAATCTTTCCACAACGAAGCAAGCATTTACGGAAAAGTGTTGAATCAGAGATTTTACAAGTCTAAAGCTTATCAAGGCCCTAAAATTTATTACCGTCAATACAATAGTGTTCATAAGTATGAAGTGGTTTAATCCAAGCTTATTCCGGATATATCTTACTTCCCATAGTTACATGTTCTTTTCATTCTCAAATTTGTTTTCGCACGTGGTAGATCTAGCTAACTGAACAGGAGGTACTTATCCTTCCGGAGCACCTGACCTGTACGACGGTTCTTTGGTATGTGGTGTGCATTGTACTTCAACGCGATAACGCTTTAAATGATTTTGTTGATGGTGATACTTTTGAATACTTTTATTCAATTCCTTTTCAACGGTATGAAATGTATCTTCAGCTCCACGTAGTTTTAAAATGATTGCTATTTCAAAAGAGCAAGTCGTTGGCCAATGTTGTAAAAATGGTTGGTAAACGGGTAAGGAATATTAAGAATTTAGTGCTCACATGAAAGTCCGCACAAAACTCAATTGGGGAAGTTTATGGGTCTTGTGAGACAGTTTGAGAGGTGAGACAGGTGAAGACAGATATTTCTGACTGGCACAGAGTCCGTCAAAGATGTAGCCGATGACTATAACAGGCTAGGCAAATGTCTCAAAAGTCAGTGAAATAATACAAAGTGATGGCAGATTTACAATTCGCTGTTGGCATATCACTATCACAGTTGTATTTCATTTTGAAGCGTATTTTGAAAGTATAAAAAAAAATTCTGGCTCATGGATCCCGCAAACTTTGAGAAAAGCCTGGCTGAAGGCCAAAATTGTTACAGGTCGGTATTTTCGAGATGTTATACTAAAAAGCTAAAAAATATTATTTTTAGTGTCAGGATTTTTGAATGTTTGTATAGTCCATGATAATGCTACATCACATACATCAGAGGTTGTCTTGCGACACACACACCATTCTCTAGATCTGGCCTAATGAGAATTTCAAAAACTTAAAAAGTTTTTATCTGGTCGTCGTTAAAAGCCTTGACAAGCCTTTGACTCCACCATCAGTCAGTGCCTCAGAGGTCTACTTAAATCACTGTAAGCTCACGCATTTCAGAAATGAATTCAGAGATTTAAATCATGTTTTTTTAAACCGCTGAGAATACTTGTAAGGGATATGATGTTAATTTTACTATGAAAGTCAAATACTTTCGAGAAATCGCACAATACACATTACATGTCGTACAACCCTCGCACGTCCCTAGTTAAAATTAACGTGATTAAGTGGATAAGCTTATCTTAAAGTTTTAACTTTATTAAAAGGGACTATGATTTTGATATGATCTAGTATGACTGTGTTTGAATTTTCAAACACCAACCAGTTTGAAAATTATAGACATTATAGTTTCCTTGAAAGTTTGTTATATTGGATTTATTAGCTCTCAAAGCAGGTCCATTATTTTGGATTGGCAAAATATGTTGGCATGCAAATATTAGGAATGTTCCAAATGCTTTCGCTTTTCAAGTATCTTCAAAGTTATGAGCTAGATACAAATTTTCAAAACATTCCAAAACAAGTGCGAACAAAATTCCGAACAACCCCCTTAATATCTAACTTTTTATGAAATCACAGTTAACATAATGATTAAAGCTAAGTAGTTATGATATATGCACTTTTCTAAAACACCCATACTTATGGCATGACCTTTTAAGATATGACCTTTTGTTTAAGTCATGAAATAACCAAAAGCGAGATCACTTTTGTGAAGGATTATATAATTTCTTCTGACGCCTTTTTAAGCATACACATTTTGCGAACATTAACCAAAAGATGTGACCAAGACATAAGACATTGCAAATGTCTTGACGTTCAATGCCTTCGGACCATGCGATTATGATGTTTAGAAATATACATCCTTCTAAAACTTTACTAACAATAACGGAACTTGTCAGAAACCACTTTAGCTACACAGGCTGTAAAAGGTTAGACAGCAGCAAAAGATATTCCGGAATTTCACAAAAGGGGGGGGGGGACAAACGGGAATACATGGTGATCTCTTAAATTCTGTTCTGGAGGGGATTTAAATTGCTCAAATGTGTAAAATATAAACCACAAATACCTGTTAAATTTTGATGTGCCAAAAAGTGTACATTTCGGAAAATCATTCCTCATCAATGACACTAGGGGCCGAAAAGTTTTGTGTAAAAAACACATAAGCCAAACAGTTGAAAGTTAATGAACTAAGGTTTCAATATTATGTAAAAGGAATGGTCTAACAATAACATACAGGCGTAAATTACTAGGGCTTAAAAGTTCATCTCTGCGATAAAAGCCCCAGTAACAGTACTGGTGTTTATTTTGAAGCAAAATTGGAGGGAAAGAGGTTTTTAATCATGTTTTTTATCACTCTTGGTTGCATTGAGTGTTGATAAGGTCATGATTTCAGATGCATATTTTTACTGTCAAACGTGGAATACAGCATGTGGCCAATGATCTTCATATTTCAACTTTAGGTTAGTTTATAATTGTATCATTTTAAGTCACAACATTGATACATTTTTAAACATAAAAATGTGTAAAACTATAATTAAATAATTCCCTATATTTCCAGTATCATATAATACAATATGTAAATCAAATGCTCGTTACAAATCCATCAACTAAAAATATGCCATTGCTGAATGTAATTGAGGCTTGTATTGGGATCGCGTTTCTGATATGTAACATAACATGGCTGATCGACAGACAATGCGTTTAAAAACGCTTTATTGATGTTGGATTATATACATTGGTTGTGATCGAGATTACAAAAATGGATAACAACTTTATCTGTATAATTAGAAATAATTGGACGATGAGCATTGATGGTAAAAAGCTAGAAATATCTCCATAGTTTGCTATATTTGTATCTATCAATTAGTTTGTACACTACTTCTGAGTTCTTTATGATCGCGCTTTGACTCGGACAATATAAATGTAATAATACGTAATATCAATTTATTTAAACCACACACACGAACCTCTTATCGTATCCAACGGAAATCAAACTGATGTTAAATATTTGCCTCACACAATTCCTGGTTAGTTCAATCGATAAAGTTTTGTAGAAATTAACGTCAAGTAAAATATTAAATCTAATTTAATGTAATCGGTACAGTTAATGTTGTTTAATAGAGAAGATAAACAGAATATGGCGTTTGATCATTTCATGCTAGTTTTATTTTAGCTAACTAGTTTATGAGAATCCATATCGATTCGAGGACCATTGAAGAAATTAATAATATGTAACTGATGTCATACAAGCTTGTATCGTTCTAGTTTCCGCTTTAGAGAATTAAAGGGTTCAAAAATGTGAGGAAATGTTAGGAATTGGAACTGAAAAATCGATGAAATTATGGACGTCCCTTACCTGGATTGTAATTATTTTTTACCAATATTAAAATGAAAGATAGGTGTGACGTAGGGTAATGCTGTTTTTTTTCGCCCTGATTAAGACGCTTTCACATACTTTGACGGTCAGTTCTCGTATGGAAGAGAGAACCAAAGAGCCCAGAGAAAACCACCATCAATCGGCAAGCAGAATGACATGTAGTCCTTTAGTAGAATCTCTCTGGATTGGTTATTCGAACCTAGGCAGTATGCTGTTAGGAATTAAGTTATTTCCAGTAATGACAGTCAGTTCTCCGATGGTAGAGAAAGCCAAAGAACCCAGAGAAAAGCGCCAACAGTCGGCAAGCAAAATAACATGTAGTCCTTCAGTAGAATATCTCCCGGATTTGCAGATTTAATCTAGGCAGTATGCTGTAAGGAAAAATTAAAAAGTTATTTCCAGTAGTGACGTTAAGTTTTCGGATGATAGAGAAAACCAAAGAGCTCAGAAAAAAGCACCAACAATCGGCAAGCAAACTGATAAGTAGTCCTTCAGTTAAATCTGTCTGGATTGGGGATTCGAACCTAGGCCGTATGCTGTTAGGAAAGAGTAAAAGTTATTCCAATGATGACGGTCAGTTCTCATAGAGAAAATCAAAGAACTCAGAAAAAACACCAATAATTGGTAAGAAGAATGACATAAAATCTTTCATTAGAATCTCTCCGGATTGGGGATTCGAACCTAAGCATAAGGCTATTATGAAAGAGCTAATGTTATTTCCAGTAGTATGATAATCATACAAAATAATCATATGAAAATCGAGTATTTTATCCACTTATCGGATGAATAAGATCATCACACTAAGGTTTTAAAGCTGCATTTTACCTTTTTCACCCTCGCAGGGTCACTTGTACAGAACACAGGATCAATTTGTATCATGTTGTTTCTAAACTTAAATACAAGTCACTAACCATAAAAACTTTAAATAATGTTTGTATTTTAAGTTTATCATTTTGATAAGATATTCCGATGACACTATCCAGTACATCTGCCGACACTTCGTCTCAGCAAACTTATTGTACAAGTACATATGAATTCTTCTTTTATCTACCCCTTCCCCCACCTATTTCTCATTCTTTACAAACAAAGGCAATTAATTCTGGTGCCAAACCTTGATAAACCGGATCCTGTGAAAATTGTTTTTTTTTAAGGAACGGCGAACATCCGGTTTTTACCGGTTTCAAACTGTATTTGAAAGCCGAAAAAAAAACACATTAGGTTTCTACTAATAATTGTCAGTTAAACGCAACTGATTAAAACATGTTTTCTCTAATGATAATTTTGCAGTAGTAATTAGTTGTAAATAAGCTCTCTAATACATGAACATTAAAAATAATACTTCCTTAATCTTGAACAATCTTGATTATGAAATATTAAAGCAGTTCTTTTATTGTATTCGTTATAAACCAATCATCATATTTAGTATAAATTTGAACAGACTCTTCCATCTCAAACATCGCCAACGAGTTGAAATTATGACCTTAACCTTTGTCCTACATTATTTTATTCGATACATTTAGTCTTATTCATGCCAAGTTGAATAAAAGTCCATTTATAGATTTTACCATTTTCTTTAGGATTGCGATTTCAACATTGACTTCTTTCGTTTGTGTTTGATTTTGACCACGAGAGTTAAAAAATTAAAACTACTGTCTTACTAAGTTTTTGGTTATTTAATTACTGCATAGACAAATTAGTGTTAGAATTCTATTAAAGATTCTGAGTCATGTATTACATTTTTTTTAAAAATTCAAATATGAAAAATGTACATGAATTTAACGTTGACGTGACTGCCATACCCCAATGTTAATTAATTTGTTAATATCATTTTACTTCAGAAATGCTTTTTCTGTCCAAATATTTTTTTTTACAAAAGTGTTAATTAAGGAAATGGTTACGCTTATCAGAACAAACAAACTGGTTTGTCTTGTTAAGGACATGATCTTTTCCGTGATAATTCACTCTTACAGTAGATATAATAGGGCTTATCATCATCGGTTATATAATTCCATTAAATTTAACCTTTAATTTTATTTCTATTGGTGACATTTATTAGTATTTAAACACACAAGTGAAAACAAACAATTTTCTACAATTTCCCCTGATGTTGCAATTGTTACAGTTAATTTCACATTCCAATATATCCCAGGAGCCCTGTCCTATTGCTGGTCACCATCGTAGTGTATATATTCCCAAAATGGTATGAAAATATTAATGTTTTATATATAAATATGCAATAATTAATTTCATTTGTTGATTTTAATGGTGATTGCTTAGCATCCCAGAGGTATTAATGCCAAATGATCTATAGTACACATCCATTTGTGTCTCTACTACGAAGTCATTGGTCGGTCTAATTATCTTAGCAAATATACTCGAAACATTCCTAAATGTATACCTTCAAAAACATAACGGAATTTCGGACTATGATCAACAAGAAACTGCTTGCAAAATTAATATTTTAAAGCAAAAGTAATATTTGGATAACCTGCATAGGAAAATAAATAAATTGCCAAACTTCGAAAGTAAATATTGCAGCGGGGATATCTATGAATGATAGAAATAGGATATCTTTGCTTTTGTTTTTAGTCTACCTAAACTTATTCACTTATTTTGTAAAAGGTGTCATATATATATATATATATATATATCTTACAAAAAATCAAATTTATGTCTTTAACATGGTAAAACATATTTTTTGAAAATAAATCCTAGGATATAGTTCCAGCTGAGGTTTTCATCTCTTCATGGACTTTCCAAGCCATAATTTCAGTATCAAAAAATTATAGCTTAAAAAGTCCCTGAATGGATGCAATCGTTTTTTGAAACTGTAAACTAAGATTTTTGTTAAACACACACACACTCACTATAAATATATATATATATATATATATATATATATATATATATATATATATATATATATATATATATATATATATATATATATATATATATATATATGTTCGCTGTGTATGCCTAGGGTGTCAAGCGTCACCATAGTGATAAAATTTTAGTTTATTTGCCGCGATCAAAAAAATAATAATAATAATAATAATAATAATAATAATAAATAAAAAAAACAATATTGTGAAATGATAAAATGGAAAAAACAGTAGCTTACGACCCTGTCAATTTGGATTCTTTCATTTTCATCATCGTGTCGGTTCTTGGTTTGTAGAGGAAATCCGAGTCATTAAAAATAAGAGCGATATGTAAGATGATTCTTCAATTGAATTTAAAAGTTATTCAATATTTTTTATTGGGCGTTAATCCTTTAGAAAACTAAATTTAATGTATTATTCTGTAAAAGAGAATTTTTTATGTGAAGTGTAAAATTACAAATTTCCGGATTTCAGTTGTTTGCAATTTTATTGCTTTCACAAACGATCTGCAGCATAGAAGTAAGTGTATTATAATTGTTTCGGTATTTAAATGTATAGTGATTGTATTGAAGTGTCATAATGTTTACCACCCCCAACACCATTATAATTGAATTTTAACGCTACAACGATGGGATACCGTGAGACAATAAACTACTTATTTGTCACTGCTGGTAATTAATGCCGCCCACAATTTTGTTTCCTAAAATAGACGTTGGTTCAAATAAATTCTTGCTATAGGAATATTTCGGAAGTAGCATAAATGCTTTCAACACAGACTTGGAAAAAAGTCGTGGCGTTTTCGCAGACAACGAGACTCGCTAGTTGTTCCCCCGCTAGGAATTTGGATAAAACCATTTAATTATAATGTAAACCTTTTAATCGCTATATTGAACATCAATTAAAATCTTCCATCATTCTATATAAATCAAGATAATATATCAAATACTCTTACTCTGTAAAATATAAAAATATGTTTTCGGTATGGATGTGTTATAATGATGATAACATTTAAAAAAAGACATTTCATAGCGTATGGTTTTTATTCATTTATAATAATAAATTTAAAACAAGTGTTTCAAATGTTAACGTCAGAAAATTAAATAAGGTCTGATTTTGTAAATGTTTATATATAATTGCATACCTTTGCGTACGGACTCTATCGCGCAGGCGCGTGTACGTTAATAAAAATTCCTATAAACTCTTCTTTTTGTGGCTTAAAATTTACGTTTAAATTTTAAATAAATCAAAATTATTCAAAAGGCTATAATTTGTTAACATATAAGCATAAGAAAAACGAGTGCTTTTCTGTTAACCGACAGCAGAGAGATAGCCAGGAAAAATGAGCAACAAGATAACTAATTACAGACGAATATAGAGCTCTTTAAACCGTTTAATTACTGTTAATTAGCTCTCTAATAGTAATAACAGTATGATAAAGACGAATAAATCTAAAAAGCATAAAAATATCGAAAACAACGGATCAAAAGATAAATTAACAAGAAAATAAAGAAAAAATAGCCGATATACTCAAAATATAACAAATAACACTGAAAAATACATTATCGGGAATTTTTTTATTAACAATATATTTCTGAAAACCAACATAGCATCATTTGATGCGAAAATGACATTTTTCTGAATTGGAATTGACATCAAATAGCAAGTCCGTGGGCTCTGATATTTGAAAAGGATAATTAAAAAAAATCTATCGCTGCTTATTATAATAAATTAAAAAAGCAATTTGACAATATAAAAACGATTACATTAAACTACATTAAAGATGCTCAATTTCGTCATTGCTTTTCATTCGAAATTTAATCTGTTGTCAACAATATTGAAATTAAAAAATATGCATGTATATATTGCCACGAGTTGTGTTAAAAGTCGGTATTTGACGTTACACGAATCTATACAAAAATAGATTGATTGATTGTATAAGGTGGTTTAACGTCATAGTCAAGAATACCCATTTATATCGAGATGTCCCAAGTTATTGATGAAAGTGGTGGAAATTATGACCTGTGCGATAAGGGCAATGTGCAGATATGATCCCTTAGCTTGCCACGCCTGCCGTGGCATGGGGCAACGGTTTTTTAGATTTCTCCCGAAGAACTCCATGACTTTTATTTCCTAATACCTAGTGCTTGGCAAAAAAGCAGATCTTTCCTATTTTCAGGTCTTAATCAGGGTTAGAAGCAAGCACTCTAAAAACTAAGCTACCGTGATATTTTAAACAGAGAAATGCAAGACTATACCAAAAACTGTTAAAACAATAATCAAATGATTAATAAAATGCATGGCGTAGATACTGAACAAAGAAATAAAAAATAAGGAGAATGAGATGGTTTTATGGTGATCTTTTTATCCGACAACAATAACGATCAAATAAAAAGCAAGATAATTGCTTATTACATCTAAATTCAAAATCTTACTTCATAACTAAGTCTCAGTAATTATGATGCTAGTTTGTTCTCACATAATCAAGATATTTAATTATCATTTATAAATGTATATCACTTTTTGACATTCCAGCTGATTTAATTATCACTACCCTGACATTACAAAGTAGTGTCATAATATACATAAACTAGTTAATTGCAATTTAATTTCTGCTATAATTTAACACATTTATGTAACAATACACACTGTATTTGCCACCTCAGATTTAATTAAGCAAAATATTTCGCTTATGCAAGTCGCTGTTGTAATATCAGGACTTCTTTTATTGTATCAACGAAATGGCAAATGGGGGCGTATAACTAAATATTTTAAATTGATAACTACAATGTATTTAAAGTGAAAATTGAATATTCTTCATTAAATAACAATTCCGTCAATTAGACAAGTATAGCATACAAAAAAAATGTAATGAGCTTTTAATAATACATCAAGAAAATATTAACTTTAACAATTTTAACAAAAACAGATAAAGCAATTGTGTTGTTATCGGAAATTTAAGTGCAAGAGCACTGCAGTCCATTAAACAAATGCCTCAATGTAGTCTATTGAATTGTTGAATTACTCCATTACTATTAAGAAAAAAAAAGAACACCATTGAGATTAAAATATAAACATTAAGAATAAAAGGAGTATTTTGAAAGTAAATTTTAATTTGTACACGTATATAAAAGTTAACGTCTGAAAACACAGACACATTTGGCATTTGGTCTTAAAAGAATCGTGGCGTGGCGTTTTTGTTTTTGTTTTTTGTTGTTTTGTTTTTTTTTTTCACTTGCTTTGGTCCGATGAACGTGATTTTTAAAACTCTTATCCTTAAATATTTATAACGTATCAATCAAAACTATAATGACTACGATGTAAAGTTATGTAAACATAATAAGCACTATTATTAGTTAGTTGTTCATTATGTTATTTAATCTTGTCATGTGACAAATTTGACTCAACGATATCTTGGTTCAGTAACGATCGGCGACTACTGCAATCAAAAAAAAAAAAAAAAAAAAAAAAAAAAACCCAGATCTTGTAGGTTGCGAGTCGAAAAAAACGTATTATATGTTTAATGAAAGAGGTTGCAAAAGAGTATATTATAAAGAAAACAATTCGTAGCAAAATAGGAAACATGTTTCTTTAGAGCTAATTACCGTCGCCCCTGAAAGGGTCACCTTAACCTTAGACCGTAACGTTTAAATGTAGCGCAAAGTTGGTTTAAAATTTGTAACAAGTGGACACGGTTTTACATGAACAGGCACAAGACAAACAAACACTTAGAAAAAACATGATCTTAATATTTCTTAATTTTTCTTTCTCATCCTAAGTTGTTTGGGATAAAAATGTCCCTTTAGTAAGTACCATGTAAGAAAAAACAAAAACTAAGGAACAATTAAAAATCGATTATGAACGAAACGAGAAAACAGATAAGAAAGATTGTACTGCTACTGAGTTGGTATGCAAACGACGCGTATTCTGGCTTTCAATACAAAAGTCTGATGCTGTTATTTACAATAAACTGTGAAGTTTCAATCCATAATCTCTCTTACTTTAACTATTAGGCAGCGACTTGGATATACCATCCTAAATGAATACGACGACGGGATTGAGGGAGTTTTACGTCTACGTTGCCAAAGGCTATCAAGGAATATGTTAAACTCTTACATTTGCACTTTTACATCTAGTGAGACAGAGCTTTATCATTTATTCCTGTCAAACATAAACTGGAGATCAAACAACTGCCTTATTATAATTTACTGTGTATGTAGTTTGTATATATGTTATGTTTCTTGATACTTAATTGTATATATGTCAATTAATAAGTAAGTTTTTGTTGTTATGAAAATCATTATTATAGTGGAAATGAGTGAATAAATGAATGACAGCTCATCTAGACCCCTCATTAGCTCTCCATGGTTCGGCACATGAGTCTCGGCTCCTTTTCGTTAGCTAGGTGTTAAACTTTCGTCAGGTCTTTATGTTGATACATCGAATTCGATTATTAAAAACTATTCTGTACAGGCGATGAAATTGATGACAAAAATGTCGATTGGGTGCCATTTAGTAATATAAAAGTG
The DNA here is from genome assembly GCA_029721355.1 of Tegillarca granosa. NCBI lineage: Eukaryota > Metazoa > Mollusca > Bivalvia > Arcoida > Arcidae > Tegillarca > Tegillarca granosa. The sequence goes on along the minus strand of CM056601.1, from coordinate 28,758,640 downwards.
ACCTTTTGATAAAAGATGTATTAAAATGGTGTTGCAGTATAAGTAGTATTAGGTAACCAATGCGGTAGCTCAGTTGGTAGAGTGCTCGCTCCGTAAGTGGGAGGTCGTGGGTTCGAACCGCGGCCGGGTCTGACCCATGACTTGAAAGTGGGTAGTCGCTGTTCTTTCGCCAAGTACTTGGCAATACAAAATGAAAGTCATGGTTCTTTCGGATGGGAACTTTAAATAAACGAGATCCCGTGTCACGGCGTGGCACGATAAAGAACCCTGCTGTATAATGTCATCAACACAACGCACAGGCAAAATTTCTGCACTTTCGCCTATAGTTGGCGACGTCTCGATATCAGTGAGATATTCTTGACTGGGACATTAAACACCATTACTCAACTCAACTCGTATCGCGTGTAACAAGCGTTTATATATCATGCACTTTTAATCTGATTAGTCATCAAGATATTGTTGGGACAATCCTTTAGAACTTATTAGCTATTCTATACGAATAATATACACATTTTATAAATAGGAAAATTTTCCATTAAAATGAACTGTTTTACAAAACAATAGGTTGATTCAAATGACACGAATACATAAAATGAAAACAGTTTTAAATTCAACTGTAAGTGGATGTCCTATGGCAGATTACATCTTAAAGGTATTTGTTAAATCCCATTAAGATTTTATCCGTTATTATTCCGTAGGCTGTTTTTTTGTAAACGAATGTCTATTATGGTGTGATGAAAGATATCTTCTGATGTACAAATAAATATAAATAATTTATTTTGAAAAAATAATCCAAATGAAATAAAATTGATCAAAGTAAACAAAAAAATACATTACAGAAAGAATTGAAAATAAAAAAGTATAAAGAGAAAAATCGACCTTCATGTATGATAATTTAATTCTGCGCATTTAAAAATAAAATGCTGACAACGTAGGTTAAAATGTAAATAAAATAACCAGGCAGTTCGCAAAATCGTCACCCCCACCACACACATAACTTGTGATTCTGTTGAGAGAATTGAACGCTATTTGATTGCAACAAAATGCACATCAAGATATGATAATAAGTTTTACTTTAAGCGCTCAAGATTCTATTTGCAAGTTGCATTTAAAACCATGTATTTCATTGCATTTTATTTGTAAAGTTTCGATTTGATATTGTTATTTCGAATTCTTTTAAAATGCGTATCGTAGCTTGATCAGTAACATCGGTTTTCCAAATATTTGTTTGGCAATAAATTTAAATCTAATTAAACTTTCGTTAAAATGAATTCATTTTTTTAAAATAGTTACACAAGTCGTTTTTATGACCGGTCACAGGTACATTCCTGGAACAAATTAACCGTGTGATATATTCCCATGAACGCAATAGTTATGGATCAGCACACACACACACACACACACACACACACACACACACACACACACACACACGATGGAAGAAATTAAAATTGAACAGTAGTCTAACATCGGCACAGTAGTTATAGTAAGGTACTAGTTATATCACGGACTACCCCCCCCCACCCCCCCGCTCCCCCAGTCTATTATCCCAACACCAAGTAAACGAATCAATATTTATCTCTTATTGCTACGCACTAGGCGCGGAAGCAGTATTTAAATTTTTATCCTATCTATGACTCGACCAGGGTTTAAACCCACAACCTCCGCTCTAATTGCGGACTTTACAACTAAGCCATCGAGTCGGTCCTTAAAAGTTAAATGATGCAAATTTTATTATGGTGTATATGTTTTAAACCAAGTTTCTTTCGTAAATGCTTTGTACAGCCTTGACAAAGTAAACATCTGACGAATGAACAGACGGACAGAAAACTCAACATTCCTCAACATAAATGTTGGCAATTAAAATTTTCTTCAATAATAATAATAATAATAATAATAATAACTAAAAATTTGATTAGAAAATTACCTTGTAGCCGTGCTTGTATTTTAGATAAATCTATTCTAAAGCCTGTTCCTTTTGAAGACTTCATGTGGCGAAGGAAAAACCCCGATGAACTTCCGATTAAAAACAGAAGACCACACCAATATATGATATTACACTGTTGCATATCTGAAAACACAAATTATATCTTTAAGCTCTAGTTTTGAAAACAAATTTATGCAAGCAAAAAAGTCCCGTTGCAAGCGTTGTTTCCGGTGTTAAAGTTTAAAGAATAAAATAAAAACTTTATCCTCCTTTGAAAATTTTTTCCTGTTAAAAATGTAATACTACCTTTGAAAGATACCTGTAAAATAAGGATGTGTTTTTTTTTAATGTCTTACAGGTATATAAAAAAATGTTTAATACATATTTATCCTACCCTATATATTGTATGACATAAAATAAGGACACTCCTTGAGATATTTTAATCTATGTAGGTATGGTAAAACATATACCATTTTTAATGAATTAAATGATAAAATTCAAAATAATGGTCTATAGCATATACAAAATTTATTCCAAATTGATCAACACTTAATTACGTTTTGGTCATTTTCAGTTTTTGGTCAATTTCTAGTAATGCGGTCATCTTGGATTTAGAATCTGGCAGAAAATCACAAATCTTAATTTACTCGATCAAACTAAGCTTGGTTTCATTTGGCCTAATGTTTTAAGAGGAGAAGTTTTCAAAGAGTCAGCTATATTAAGCCGTTAATGTGCATATAGCACTAAAACATGCCAACAAAATAAGGAATTGAAACCCTAAGGTTCTACTTTGTATATACAAAATTTCAACCAAAAAATGTAATTGCCATTTATCTGTTTTTAAAGTGACAGCGGCCATCTTAGGATATCAGATCGGACAGAAAATAACAAACTTTAATGAACTCCACCTATGGACACTCCAAACCAAATTCGGCTCCATTGGCCAAGTGTTTTCAGAGAAAAGATCGAAGTAGATGAGGATATTATAGTTAATGTTTACTGAATTGCGGATGTAGTAGATATGTAAATTGAATTCACCTTCAAGCACTCAGATGTTAATTTTACACAGATATTAAACAATCTGATATAAAAATGCATTCATGTTAGGTTTCAGTTTGTAATTCAATGACGCAAGTCTTTCAAAACAAACAGAACGAGATATTACCCGCGGTCTTAAGTATTTAAAGATACGTCACTTCCGAGCATGGTTGTAAATAGAAAACTGATTTGTAAAAAAGTTAGCATTACATAAAAACTACTGTCTGTTTTTCGAGGTGAGTTTAAAAATTCGATTTATACGCGCAGTTTACATTTTAAATCAGGATTTTTTAAAAACATGATTGCAATAAAACTTATATGATCTATTTTTTAAAACAATATTTTAAGTATCTTCCCTGTTGCTTATTTGCTTAGATCATCTGTGAGACAAAAGAAGAGGGCATCTTTTTGTCTTTTATCTGAAAACGTTAGTGTCAAGGTCAGGTGTATGAAAATAGATTTAGTATCTTATCACCTTATCACCAAGCTTTCTTGTTTTCTTCTTGACTCCGTTGCTTTTTTTGTTTTTGTTTTTGTTTTTTTTTTGTTTACACAGTAATGTTTCTTTTGACATTTAAAATGAGTTTTCATTTTTTCTGCTGATTACGATTTTAACAAAATGCAACATGAACGAATTAATGGCGTTTTACATCCCTAAAAAGGGTCCTCCTCTTTCATGGGAACAATAAGATTTTGGAAAACGAGGAATGGAGTGTTGGAGAAATGATCGACCCTTGATAACCTTCATGAAATATAGCCCAAGATAGATTCAAACATGGGATGAGATGGCTGTGAACAAATAGCCTTTGTTTCAGAATACTTGTCATAGAAGGACCTAAAACATGACAGGAAAAATGGTTTAGTGACAATATTATGATGCACTGTAACCTGTTAGTATAATACATAGTTTTGTCAACAATACAATATGTATGATTAATCGCCGTTATACATAAAAGCTGACTTTCTAACAATCATCGTCACTATATACAGACATAATAGAGATTATCTTAATTTAACATTAAACATGTGTATTTTCACCCGTGAGTCATTTGTTGCTCATGCACATTGAAAAGAAAATGCGAAGATAGAGTTCAATATAGAGTTATTCATTACAAAAACATGTGTAAACACGCTGGTAATATTTCTCAGCGATTCTATGAGCCATGAACTTATAACTCGATTTGGTAACAGTAGCTGAGGTTTATTGACTATTTCTATTACTATAAAAATACAGCAACTAGGCTGTATCGATTGGATGGGTACATTTATTTCTTATAAGAAGAAAAAGAAAGATTCGAGTTACAAAATCCCTATTCGAGAGTCTTTGATAACCATGAGTAGGATTTTCAATGTTGTTTGTGTACCAATGATTTCTATATGAATCTTTGATGTTCATATGCTTTTGTATTTTTTTTATAAAGTCCAAATTCTTGTATGATTTTTTATGTGGAGGACCTTGTTTAAAAAGGCAATTAACTTAACACTTAACTAAAGTGTTTAAAAAGAGACTTTTTGACTCTCAGCTCAGTTGCTCTTGTATTTTTGCTCTTTCGGTTTCAGCGTTTTCGCGATAATTCAATAATAAACGAAATCGGGTATCACAAATACCATATCTAACATGAAGCTTTCCATTTCTTCCTAGATAGGAACGGTGTGAGAAAATCGTTTTCTAGGAGATACCGACATCATGTAAATGGATAAAAATATTTCGGTTTTGTCTGTTTACTGACAATTTTGATCTTTCGGAGACAATTTTCATTTTTTATTTAAATAATTATTCATAAAAATCGGATGCGCAGTATCGGCTTAACATTGATATTAAAATGCTGAAAACAGATAAACAAAGAAACTCTCCTGGGTCGCATTAAACATCCTACAAATTAAATTCACGGAAATGAAAACCGGTCGTAGCATATGCAATCGCCGATATTAAAACTCACAACACGCTTGAGGTATAGGTAACTCATCGGTTTATTGTTGCAGTATACAGATCACTCTTCCTCTAACTATCATGGTTCTAGTCCCAATCAAAGCAGATCCAATTGTACGTTTGTCTGATCTCTTGTTTTCTCCAGGATTTTAGGCTTTCTCCACAATAAAGAAACAAGCCGTTTTGATATAAGTCAGAAAATCGTAATGTTAAAATAATTCAAACTGACTAAACAGCCAGTCAGCTTTGATACGTTTGAAAGCATTGGCCATGAGAGGAAAAACCTCATACATTTTGCAAGGTGAAGATGAAAAAAAATCGTTTTATACATCTAAACTACAATATATTTATTGTTCATTATATGTTTGTTTTAAGATTAGTTTCTGTCATTCAAGTTTAATTAAGGAAGCAAAAGGTGGAGAAATAAATTGAAATGTTCATTGAAATAAATAGATTTCTTGTTATGTACTAATGAATCTGTATGGTGTGGGAGTATATAAACCATTTCTGTTCTATATAAAATAATTATTTCATGACAAAAATGATTAGATTTAAATGATATTCGATATAAATCGTAAAGTATGTTGGAATACAATTTCTTTGTCGTCATATCTTCTTGATATTTTTTAAATCTTACGATATGTTTGTTTCTTGACTGTTCTATGTAGGCTTTAACTAGTAAATAAGTCTTTTAGTAGACGAATTTATTTATTATATATATTACTGTGTGAATAAGTTTTGTTAAAAATAAACTTAGTATGAGTATTCCAGTATATAAAGGTTAAAAAACGAGCACTATGCAAAAATACAAACATTTAATTATAACGAGCAGACTTTGAACAATACTAGATCTACTAATACCAAGTTGTTCCGAGGTTCTTATACTAACTGAGGTGAAGATCTATGACTAATACAGTTTAAAATGAGCCAGACAACTTTTTCCAAAATACATGATAAAAAATTGTAACTGTTGTTTTTTTTTTCACCTTATTTGAGTCTTATGGGCATGTTGTAAATAGATTTTGGACTTCTGGTGATTATAACTTTCAGATAAATTTGAATTGACAAAATCACACCAAGTAGATGTTTCTTTTAAACGTAAACAAACATACTAAAATCATTTAAGTTTTTAAAAACAATCACATTTTTGCCTTTTTCTTATTAATAATATTTGATTTACACACGGTCGAACAGATTTTAAAGATGGATCCATGCACAAATTATTTACACAAGGATAACCTTTAAGCGTTAATGGTGCGTGTTGTTTAAATTAAGTAAGAAACATAAAGGATAAAGAAAACCATGTCGTTAACAGGGAAAATTTTTAAAATTTTTTTTTTTATATTTAATTCTCTAAAAAACATTTGCAGGTGTGGTTTATTGCTAATCCCACTAATTTCATAGATGCTTTTTACAGGTATTAAAGTTAAATTCACATTTTATACAGCTCATCGACATGCGCATTGTATGTTATTCTTTGCCAGTTCTAGTACCCTTCTTTTTATAGAATATCTGTATTGCCTCTGTACATCATGCAACATTTCATTCACTGTCATATTTAAATTTTTAATTAGCTGTGATGCAGTTCCAAACATTATGTTGCTGTACCTTTAAGTTACTATACAATTTATCACAATAATCGGTTGAAAAACAGCAAAGTGTCATATATATAAATAATAATAATAATTTTATCACGTGATTTTTTCCGAGATTGTATAACGTATAGACAATACAAATGCGAATTCTGACACACAGAGAAAAAATTATCTATTTATATCTCCAAGTAAGCATAGAAGAATTTCAACATGATCATTCTAATTTTTCTGATATCTACAAATAGATGTCCATAGATATCGTCAAAAAATTAAGTTAGTGTAGTACACAAAATTCTGTTATCCAACATAAAATAATTAAATTTTTTTGAGTGCGTTTATTTTTATAATGATCATTAAGTCGCGTGCTAAGTATTGTCGATGACGTCAAGAATTCTGAATGACGTGTTAAATTTGCATTCACAGTGACACTTAAATACTTCGATCACCTTTTCTCAAAAAGGTTGTAGTGGGTGTATTTTAGCTGGCGTTGACTAGCACGTTTTCCGGTCTGCGTGCAAAATTGAATTTCGGACTTCAAAAATATCTTGATGACGAATTCTGCATTCCCTATTTCATCATCACAGCCCTCAATAGGAGTGTTTTAGTAACGTGTACTTTTGTCCAAGCTTTAATCAATTTATTTTTGATGTCGTACTATATATTTTCAAATACTGATCAATTTGCTTACAGCCTTCTACCATCTAGTCAAATTATCTTTTACATAGTAAATCTTGCATCGATTATAACACAAAATTACTCTTTACTGCCTAATAAAATAATTATAGCATCAATATTATAGGGTAATAGTTGTATAATTTTCTGAATATGGACATTAGCCATACTCTTCATTTATATATACATTTACGATATTATTGTATTAACGACAAGAGCCATAATTAACCAGAAGCCGTATCATCAGTTTCATGATTGGTCTATAGGCTTCACAGACCAGTATAATTTTATGTTTCGAACATGAGACTGTAGATTAGAGGACTATCCCTAAAATTAGCACATGTTTAGTAATAACCCAAATCTAGAGGTACCGTTATTCGGTGCTGATGCAAAAATATAAATAATATTTGCTAAAAAAAAACATTGACCAAAAGCAAGTATTTAAACCAATGACCCTTTGATTCTGAATATTTTACGCCTAACTTTAAAAGTCATTATATATAAATTGTTTGATTTTAAAAAAAAAAAGTAATTTAGCAACAGTTTTTAGTCTAGAATTGCTTTAAGATACGAAGGTAAACACAGGTAGCAATTTTCAGGGTTATGGCTACTTTTTCACATAGTCTTGTGTCTAACATTATCATACAAAAATAAATCCAGAAAAATATGTAAAGTCTAAATGCAAATTCAACTACGTCACTGTATGGCAACAGAATATAAAAAAAGAAAATATTGTTGGCTTGCGATTTTAATGGCCAACATACAAGGGGCGTCTAGTTATATACGCTTGACTCATCGGATTTACCTTGTTTGTTATTTTTATATAGTGACTGGCTGTTACAGACAGTATTTATATATCAAATATAACTAGAAATTGTTTCTTTGGTATACATTCATTCTGTACAGTAATGGTTTCAGATATTAATGTTAAACGATTTGAAATTCGGTTGCAAAATCGTATAAACCATAGGTTATAATAGTAAAGTTATAATTTGAATCCAACTGGGGTAGGCTAAAGAGCGAGAAAGCTTACCAGTTCGATTATTAAGATAGATGGTTTGTTTCCTGCATCAAACTTAGTGGGAGGTCGTAGGCTCGAACCCCGGTCGGGTCTGACCCAAGACTTGAAAGTGGGTAGTGACTGTTCTTTCGCCAAACACTCGACATTACTTAATGAAAGTCAGGGTTCTTCTGGATGTGAAATCAAAATAAACAAGGTCCCGTGTCATGGCAGGCGTGGCAAGATAAGAACCCTGCTGCATAATGACATCGGCGCAACGCACAGGCAAAATTTCTGCACCTTTGCCTATAGCTGGCGACGTGTCTCGATATAAGTGAAATATTATTGACTGGGACGTTAAACGCCATTACTCAACTCTCCTAAACCAAAAAAATGGCCGGTTTAGTATAAAATATAAATTATTTTTGCTAAGGTGGAAAATATACAGGGTTATCATTTAACTTTCTACAAATTTGACTGCAAATCATATTTTGCATTATATATTATGAAACTTGAATAGTTGAGAGAAATATGCTTACGAAAATTTAATCACTAATTACAATCTATTCATAAATTGATTTAATATAGTTTGTGTCAGGTGATTTTGATTAGAACAATACATTATAATTATAACTGACATTATTTCTTAATACTACGTATTCCCGTTTTCAAAAAGATTTCATACCCGGTTTATGTATATCCCAAAACATGACCAGCATGATTTTCTTATATCCCTGTGCAAAAAAAGCGTAAAATCACAAAATACAATAACTTGACAACTGGTCATGTGACCTTATTGATGGAAACGTGTTTTATTTGACGTCATATGACAGCAAACGAATTTTATATCCCGATACATAATTTTATCATTTAACTTTCGAAACCTATAGCCGTTAATCAGGTTATTCACACGGATTAAGAATACAAAATTTAACGGTATTAGTAACTACACAGCATCTTAAAACATGGATGCTCTGCAACATAGCCTCATTATTACTATCACTATAGAATGATTTATGATATGTATTGATATTTGTGTATAAATAAATACACAGTACAGTCTTTTTTCTGGCAGGCGTTGTGTTAAGCTCGGTACAATTGTATTAAGTAGTGTTATTCGGTAATTTGTCAGAAATAGTTCCTTGCATTTACCATCGTTAATTCAAAGGATTGTCGTAGTTATGTTTAGTCAAATACCAGTTGTAAAATAGACAGCAATTTACATTTTTCTTATCAATCATTTCCTGCTTCTGTATATATTTAACATATCTTGATAACAAGATTGATGTAATATTTATACATATTTACTGATATGTCTAGACAAGGAAAGAACTAGACGGACTTCACTGTTAATATCATATATTGGTTCTTTTACTTTTGAAAAAAACAGGGTTATAATTAAAAACGAAAAAAAACCCAACTTTTTCGTCAATCCAAGACTATAAATTTAACCGGGTCCATATTGGTCTAGAGATCTTAATTTTTCTCACTTTTATGTATGTCCTGATTTTTTTCCTTATTTTCATATTTGATTGTTTTAATTTTAATATAAGAATGATGTGTTTCAGTAAAAATGCTATATATATATATATATATATATATATATATATATATATATATATATATATATATATATATATATATATATATAGTTCAATTTTGATGTGCCAGGAAAACACATTTCGAAAAATCATTCCTCATTAGTGACACTAGGGTCCGAAAAATATGATAGTTAAAAAACAAGCCAAACAGTTAAAAATAAATGAATCCAAAGTTCTAAAATCATATGAATACAAATCCAGCTATGGAATGCTTTGCTCAAGGGAACAAACCTTATTTTATATTAAAAATTATAAATTATTTCGGCTAAAAAGTTTGCTAAGATGTACATTTTCAGACAGCACACAAAGTACTACTTACTAAGTTATGGTGTAAATTGGAAAAAAAATGTAATACGATTTTGTATAAGAAAAAAATTGTATGTAAAACCATAAACATATATCCCTATATTATAATGTTTTGACTAACAAATGACAAATAATCTGATTTATTCGTTTATTTATTTATTAAATATCGATACATGTAGTACTTTTAGATTATGTTTAATATTTAACTTTGTACAACAAAATCGAAAAAGTATCATCGTTATATTGATTCCTTTCAGAACTGAAATTTAACAATAACTGAAAACTGACATTTCCTCAGGTTGATTGTTTCAAGTACTTTTCTCTATTAACTATTAAATAAATAATATGTTAAAAACGCAAAAAGAAATATTGTTTCTGTGATCATTAACAATCAGCGACCTTATCTTCTATTTGTTAGAGAAGAAGTTGGATTGTATTGTATTGTATTTTATTGTACAACCTAGCCAAGTTTAATTTATGCTATGAGCTAATGCGTATGTTGCAGACATTTTACCTTCAAGTGAAACTGGAAGGGACACTCATTATCAAATTGCCTGGAGTCTTTTTCGAAGAATCAAAATGTGAACAATCTCTATTAAGAAAACATCGTTTATGTTTATTAAATCATGATAAGAAAGTTTTAATTATTGTATTGTCCATGTGTTTGTTTTGCATTTTAAATGATACCAGGTGGTACAAATTTAATTAAAAGAAGACCTCATGACTAAAAGGGGTATTTTAAAGAACAAACTAGAATTTGTTTACAACAATAATTAATCATTTAATATATGAAACAATATCAAACAGATGCGCACCAATGGATGAAATTCCATAGGTTTAAAAAAAATCCATACTCTATTTACTATATCACTATCAACAATGGATATGTCAAAATATTTTTAACTATTACAAAGTTATATATTATTCTAAGCACTATTTATATGTTGACGATGTAGTGGTTTTTTGAGAAATTTTAATAAAAATATAGCGCCTCATTTTGTATGTTTATCAGTAAGTTTATCATTCTTTTGTCATATTAAGCCAAAATGAAATTCAATTATTATAGCTTTTGTCTGAAAAAAAAAGATGAAACTGATTTCCTAGATTCCGACTAGACTAAAACGTAAGAATAATATCACTATCTTTTCATACACTGTATTGCTTTTTTGTTGGATTCAGTTATCGTACATTTTATCTGCGATAGCGGTACAAAAGTGAAAAAAGCTGGTTAATATTAATTTTTTATTATTTTTTTCAGAATTATATACAATTTAGCAACACTTACTTAAAATTATTTTCCCCTTTTTATCAAACAAAAGACATCGTATTGTTCGGATTTAAAACATACTTAATTCAAGAAATCAATTCCCTTACTTGAATTCACGACACGAAAAACTGTATTTCTTTAATGCAACGCCACCTCATGGCACTTTAAATGAATAACAATATATTTGAGGGATGATTTCAATCTTAATTTGTTACTTAATAGAATATGCATATTTCTCTTTGTTTCATTGGATCAATGTTTTTTAGTAATTAAGAAAATTGTTTATTGCATCAGAACCAAAGTTCAAAATGTAACTTAAATTGCGGCCAATGTCCGGGTTCAAATTTGCTATTATTGTTTTTTATGCCCCCTTCAAAGAAGGGAGGGCATATTGCTTTGCTGCTGTCTTTCGGTCGGTCTGTCGGTCGGCCTGTCTGTCGGTCCACCAACAGTTTCCGTTCATGTTCTTCGCATAGTTTGCACATACTGAAATGAAATTAGGTATACAGATTTATCGTAAGAATTTCTAGGTCAAGTTTTGTTTTGAATACGAACGAGCATTTTTTGACACCGTCATTCCCCTTGGAGTAAGAAAAATTCTAATTATTAGTTTTACGTTTATTATCTCTATAAAGGTTAATTACTGATATAACATATATAATCAGGTCGGTTAAATATGGTTGTATTGATAATAATTTATAATTTAGAAGTACAGTCAAACCTGTCTGAAGAGCTATATGTTTGTGCAACCTATTATTCAAAATTTTGTTTAGCTTATACACATCATACTTTACAGATTTATCTCAGATAGTACTGGTAGATGACCCCTATTGGTTTTAAGTTCAAAAGGTCAATTTCATTTCCATGCACACTGCCTATAATGTATACTGTCCATAATAACAGCTTGTGCTCCCTATAATGTCTGTCCAAGAAGGGGGGGGGCACAAGTGTTTCACAAAAATTTCTTGTTTTTTCTGTAGGAATTCAAAGTTTTATCTTAGCTGCCATGGCTTAATAGAATTTCCTTTATATCCACTTTTGCTTGTAGACACAACACTAACGGCAATTAATATATTTCTGATATGGTGAAAGACACATTGGGAATTTTATTGCTCCTATAAATATAAGAACGTATTTACTGACTAGACGTTTCTTTTGCGTATTAGGCCATCATATTTTCGAATATTCAAATTATAAGATTATTTATCAATTAATGATTTAGAAGGAATAAAACAAGTTGTTATATTAAAGATAGACTTTGTATAATTAAATCAGTGTTTGCATGGCTGTTACTTTTGCATAGCTAAACAACTAGCAATATGGATATGTAAAAACAAAACTGAAATTGCTTTCTTGATCATGGTCACAACTTTGTATATTTTTAACATTTTCAAAAATAAAGTAGTTATGAGGAGTCAAGTGTGATGTTTTACGTACTAGTCAATTTTTTCTTATATCTGACAGTCAGTTTTAGGGTTTTAGGATGGAAAAGGAAACTGGAGTATACATGTTTACCGAAAAGCCACCTACTTTCGGTAATCGAACTGGACACATTTTTCATACTCTGTTCGAGTCTTATTTTGCCTAAAATTAAAGAAGCAATGTGTGCAGTTAGGCCCACTATTTTGTCACAGAGGCCCAAAAGCTGTATAACAACTAAAGTTCAAAAGAGTCAGAACCTAATAAAAATGGTCTTCAAGATAAATTGAAAGATAATGTTTAACTTATTTCTAAAGTCTTAGCAGTAAAAACGATTCATTGATCTGGTCGACACTTTTCTTTTGTCAACAATGGTAAGAGTAGAAAAACCAAAGTAATTAACATTACCTTTTTCCGATGCAATTGTTACATGTTTCAGTAGTAAAAGTAGTGAGATTTCAGAAGAAAGTGTTGCAGGCAAACGCTTCTTCTATAAAACATTGAAATAGTTTCGATGAACTTTTAAGGGAACAAAATAGCTAGTTGTTTAAATAAATATCTTTAGTTTCATAATTGTTTTTGTGTCTGTAATAAAACATCCTATTATTGCAAGACAGTGGGGTTTTTTATAGTCGTATAATAAAACATTTATTATGCATTTGGCAGAAGTAAACGCAACTAAAAAAACGACACACCACAAATTCGTAATTGAAAACACAGAAATAAATAAGGCAAGAAAAAAATGTATATTGAAACCGGCATAACATAATAAACTTTGTGGATACCGAAAAACTAGTGGTGTGGTTGTAGGTCTATTAAATAAACTCTACCAACAAATTGAAATCTTTATGCATGAAAGCAAAAAGTTTTAAAAGCATGCAAAGATGTTGAGACAGATTTTATACTGTTGATGAGACAAAAATATCTGAATATGGATATGAAAAAAGTGATCTGAAAACTTTAGCCAATATTTCAAACTATAATAATGAAATAAAGTCGTATCAATTTCACAAGTAATGGTTTTGTAATGATCAACAATTAATAAGCATTATAGGTATTGTTATGTATGTCTTTGTTTCAAAGCATTGGGCGTGTTATTGTTTGATTCTAAAGACGGTCAAAATTCAATGGAAAAAAGGGAAAATGAGTGTAAAACAAAAAATGCTGAGTTTTTTATTTTAGTTTAAAATGTTAATCAGTTTAAAGAATCGAATGGATAATTCTGTTCAAGTAAATAAAGTATTAAACACTTAAGAAATAATCGATCAATAAAAAATTTATACTTACAGTAATCTATGATACCAAACCCTTGCGAAGCACACCCTTATTTCACGTCACTATATTTTATGTTTTAGTTTGTCTAAGCTGACTATGAAACGGATCTGTCACGTATTATTTATGTTAAGTCGTATATATTACATTTGTCCTCCTTTGAATTTTTACTGCCCCAATGAATTTCTAGACCGTAGTATCAAAATACTTATCAAATTCCCAAACCAATATATGTTAACAACATTTTCCAAATGTCAAAAGTAACTAAATAATCAAATTATTGGCATTATTGATTATTTTGAAAATTTTATCTTTCCCTAAATTTCGATGTGCAATACAAAATCTTGTTTATTAAGTGACACATATGTTCATTTCAATACTAATACCATCAACTAATAAACAAGCCATTACATACAGCAATCAACACATTTGTTAATAACGATCGACAAAATACCGTAAAACAAAACATTGTACATTTATGAACGAATGAATAAATTGGCGTTTTATCGCTATTAACTATAACTATTATAAGCTTAGGAAATTTCGTCGGAAATTGACTACTTGGATTAAAAATACACAACTGTAAGCTTGTCTAGTTATGAAACAACAAAGAACTGCAATATAAATTGAACAATTTAGAAATACAATTTACTCTATCTTATGCTGTCACTGCTATTAATATATAATACAAGTACTAGTTAAATCTTGATGTGCCAGATGTGCACATTTCGGAAATTCATTCCTCATCAGTGACACTAAGACCGAATAGTTTGATAGATAAAAATATAAGCCAAATAAACTCAGTTTAAGAAAAGTTACTGTTATTTATCTAAACATAACGTATCAATTTTTAAGAAAAGCATAAAATACAAATAACAGCCAGTAAAATTAAAATAATTCTTGTAATTATATTCTAGACAGTGAAACAGATAAAGCGGTACTTTTTTGAAACATGATTGATTTTTAATCGATTGTTTTTTTTATCAAAGTTATTTTATATTTTGTTCGAATGCAAAAATCAACGTTTATATTTTATTCTTGGCCATTTTTAACGATTGAACTAATATAATACAACAAAGAGGTTGTACTGTATCACCGAAAAGTTCAAAACTGCTTATAATACCGCTTAACTAACCATACTGAGAAGGGGCGATACAAAAGTAATTTCAGTTTGAGTTAGTCGTATCGCTGTAAGATTGATCTAAAATTCGAATTGTTGATTCCTGCTTGTTTGAATCACCAACAGTGTCCTACTTGTTATAACAGCACCTGTGTAACTTGCAAACTGAATGTTCCGTGTCTATAATATGTTAATAGAAATTAATGATTTTTTTATGTCGGCAAATAGCCGAAACATAGATTGTACAACGTAAAGCAACAGTCAACCAATCACACTAAACATACATAATACTGCAGTGATGTCTTTTTTAAGTTTTATATTCATCATCCAAATGAACACCTTTATCAAACCGGTATATAAAGCTTTTTGAATTTATTGTGTCCCCTCAAAATTTAAAAAATAAATCAAATATTGACTAAATACATAAAACCAAATCACTAAAAAGTTATATTAAAACAGTAAAAGAAATTTTTTTTAAAAAGATGCTTTAAAACCTTAAAACAAAACCAATTGTAAAACAAAATAAAACATTAGCTTTCCATTTTTCATATCTTTATTTGATTTCGTTTATATAACTTGACGTATTCATATTCATAATTACAGTTTATCATTCCTTAATTGGCTCTTATGTATTGACAACTTTACAATACATAGACAAATGAAAAAAATTCTTAGAAGTGTCGTTACCTTCTTAAATTTTAGCGAAAGTTTATTTTCGTTTCTTTGTTGTCTAGTTATAGAAAATTTGTTATTTCAATTTCAATACTCAAAAAGTATTTCTTTTCTTTTGTTACTTTCGTAAATTTTACCTTAAAATTTACTCAAAAATTCTTCATAAAGAGTAGTTATATATTTATTCAACATTTGAGTACGAATAATAACAACACAAAATTAAATTAAAGGCTAAAAAGCAATGTCTCTTACCTTATTTCAGAAACACCAATCTTCAGGAAATCTTTAAGAGATGACATTTGCAACTTGTCTGAATCACTTGAAATTTAGAATTATTATTTCAATTATTTTTTTCTTTACATGTATGTCTATAAATCATTTGTTTTTTTCGAATGCACACTGTTAATTTTAAAGCATTTGTAATTTTAACACAGCCTGTTTGATTGTAAGTGTTGTATGAGTTTTATGAAATGAAACAACGATGAAGCAACAATCAGACATCATATATGAATTATAAGCATGCGTCGTTGTCACTTTGCTCTGCCCAACAAAGAGGGGGTGGCAATTACTATTTGTGAATTAAACAACGCGTATCTACAATGGGCCGAGACATATATATGTGCTCAACCAATACACTGTATTTTATCGGTAATGTTAATCTTAAAATAATCAATACATTGTATATGAATGATGAAATTGCAAGATTGTGTTAGATATGGCCCAACTCGGGATCATACATCCTAATAATGACTATATATGTTCACAAACACACACACACACAGTATATATATATATATATATATATATATATATATATATATATATATATATATATATATATATATATATGTATATATATTTTTGCTGGACAAAAAGTTTTTTTTTTAAAATTAATCATTGTTCTTAGACTTTATAAATCTTTATCAATCTCTAGCTAGAACTAATTCAAAGATGTTAAACACTTAAACAAAAAAATTCTTAAATAAATAAATAAGTAAGAAAAAAGAAAGAAATTAAATTAAAAATCAATTGTATTTGTTATTCAGCTTTTGTTGCGCACTGAAATATATAGATAGATATGGAAAGCAAAAATTTGAAAAGATTTTAAATGTAGTATAAATTTGAGGTTTTGATACCAATAAGAAGGCAAAGTAAGAACCTTACAATTCATGACTGATTAGTTAAGATTTAAAAAAAATGGTTATTTAAAAACATTTAGATTAAATGAAAAATAATTTTCAACTTTTCCATTTTATTACAAATTCGTCTTGTCTAAATTTTTCAACATTTTTCATAGCTAATATTGCTAGGCGCATTTATTTCGACCTATATCACTAAAATGTCATACCATTTTGATTTGTAATGGAATTTGTTAAACAAACATATATAAAACTATTTGATTGTATAGTTTTTCAAAGCGATTATGATTAATACATTTGATTAAATTAGTCAACAACAAGCTTAAGGATTTGAGAAAAAGCAAATTATTATTACATTAAATGAATTAAGCTTGCAACAGAAGGATGATAAGAGCAATTAAAAAAATTGGCAACAGCCAACACAGTGAAGAACACAAAAACAACAAAAATATGATTTTAATTTGATTCTCATCCTTCTAATTTTCATTTAGGAAAGGTTTTATCCTAATCATATATACATTTTACAGGTTAAAACGCTATATATATATATATATATATATATATATATATATATATATATATATATATATATATATATATCACATTAAAGCCAAAATCTGCAGTAACAACAAAAAGAATGGAGAAAGAAAAAGAATAGATGATTTCAAAATAAATTAATCACTTTTCCAGACTTATGTTAGATATATTTGACGCTGATTTTTTTTTTCGCACCTGGCGGTTTAAGCGGCTTAAGCTAAGAAGAAGGTGCTTACGGAGCAACCTGGTGAAAGTTCACGGTTTTACTGAAAAAGCTAGTTTTCTTACTTTAATTTTTGGGATTAAGATTTTGACGTAAACCGGTATGTTGGAGTTTAATTAGAGATTTTTACATCAAAAAAGGAAGAAAAATGATCTGGTAAGAGTTAACGATGATGTTCAAGGAGCAATAAGCTTTTAAACAAGTTGTTGAACTAGGACATTCAGAACATATTTATAGATAAATCAGTTACAATTGCGATATTTATATAGATTTTAAAAAAAATCCAGCATTTAAAAACATATAAAATAATCAACGTCAATCATAAAAATATTTCAGGATCATTTAGTTTTTAACACAGAACACAAGGTTTGGTATAAATAGATTTGAAGATGAATAATACGGTTGTAAATTACAAGGACATTAAACTATGGTCCTTAATGAAAATAATATGTATTAGATAGTAACGATGAGTATTTTATCAGTTCAATTGGTTTATGGGCTAGGCGATTTGATGATCAGGGGCAGTTGTGGGATCACGCTAATATGTGTGTAGTACCGACAGGTATCGACTTTTAGATTTACTTTCACACTGTATAACAGATTTAATAAACCAAGAATAGTTTGATGTATATATATTCAAATCAGTGCTTATAATGATTGAGATGTAGTAAATGTTGATGGAAAAAATAAATGATTGTTTGATTTTCATTTAGTACTATAGTAAATTTTATCTATTTCGTTATTTGATTTGTAACTACGCGTTTGTTAAAAGCAATTTTCGAAAAATTAAAATGTCAAATTGTTTTTCTGTCGATAAAATTACTGATTACATTTTTAACTTGATTTAAACTCAAATTTTCAATAAATAAGGATAGTAATTCGAACACATTGTTGGAGTATAAACGAACAACTAAAAGCTTTGGAAATATTGATATTTTTCTCTGAAAGCATGTCAACAAACTTTATTATTAATAACATTTCCAAAAAGCAGTAACTGATACTCTTTTTGTACCAAAGAGAAATATATATATATATATATATATATATATATATATATATATATATATATAACAAAAGTATCAGTTAAATGTTAACAAAACATATAAGATAATACATTCTCGTTAAAATCAAAGTAATTTTCAAAACCAATGTCATTTATAAACCATTAAACACGGAAAACGATAGTTTACGCTACTTTAAATTCAATGTACTTCTTACAGTTTTTAATTTTTAATTAGCAAAAAGAAGCCACTTATTCTATAAGCAAAGTTACTTTTTCCATTCTTTGATTTGGAATTCAGTTAAGTTCTTGATGTCATTACATTTTTTATTTGTATATATTTGTCCCTTTATACTTAATTATTGCTATAATTGCAGGTGTTGGATCCAGGGGTTTTCTTGCTCTTTTATAAATACATGTTTAAATGTCTTATTGAGTAAATATTTTCCTTCTTTCTTTTTCTTTTCTTTTTTTTTTTTTTACTTTTTTCGTGTAAGTTTGTTGTTTGAATTATACTGTTTTGCATACACTAGAGAGATTCTTGATAAACATATATTTCAATTAACTAAAGACAATGTTAATCTAAACTTTAATCAAAAATGTTAATCAAAACGTTAATCAAAAAACCGACAAAGTGTCAATTCTAAATGTTTGGTGTGAAAAAATTATTTTCATTTATGTTTTACGCTCTGTAAGGGAAACATTTTCACATTAATGATTACTTTTAATAGCAGGAAACGTTAAAATATATATAGCTATCCATAACACAGTAGACAGTACTTGGTGCTGTTAGAAAATGTGCCTTGTAGCAAAGTTTTCAGCCATCTTAAATGAATTTTTTTTTAAATTTCAAGGGATTTGGGGTATATAATTTTGAATCCATTAGTTTTCAAATGTTTGGGTTATCTGTTTATGCAACAATTTTTTCGGCCCCTATAATCACTAAGGATAAATAAATTTCCAAAATATGCAGATATGGCAAATCAAAATTAAACAGATATTTTTGTTAAATATTCAGTACACTAATTAACTAAAAAGCTTGCTATTATCTCATTTTTTAAATATGCCAATTATTTAATTTGGAATTCTATGTTTATATCCTATACTTAATTATACCCCTTTCAGTCATGTGCTATACTGATTTTACATCCGTCAATAATAAGAAAGATGTTTACCATTTTGAGACAATGTGTCACGTATCAAATTGAAGTGGGTAAATGAATTAATAAAGTTCAAGATAAGGTAAATTCTTACTTTTTGTGTAAAAGTAAAGGAGTATTTTACTCTCGCGGCTTGGTTCTAATTTATAGAACTTTTTATTATCTAAAAAGGTCAAACATTTTTTAAATTATTTATTTAACTTCAGGTTCTCACCCATGCAAAAGATTCCTTAGCTGGATTTGGATTTATATAATGTTGGAGTTTTGGATTCATTATTAACTGTTTGGCTTATGTTTTGTGTATGTATCAATGGATTTTCGGTTTCCTAGTGTCACTGATGTGGAATAACCTTTCTAAATATACACATATGGCACATAAGATAATTTTGTTTGATATTTCCTCCCCATATCGGGCACCGCTCCTGGTAGAGTAAAATTCTCGAGAGTATAATCAACTCTATAGTCTTAATTCTTGAATTATGTTAAAAACTTTTTATGCTCGTCCAAATTAATCAGGTAATTTTGTTGAATATTTGGTAAAATATTTATTTATTTTCCCTATAAAAACACTAAAATTTAAAGATAAAAGCCACAGTTATATGATATTTCTCTTCACTGAATTTGCTTAGAATGGCATGTTCTAGTTATTACCTGATAAAAGTCGTTCAAACGTTCAAGGACTTTTTAACTGCCCCCTTTGTCGAATTGACTTTTGCTTTTAAAGTCCGTTGTTAATATCTTTTTCCCACCCACGCAAAGAAATTAGAAGACAACAGAATAGTTAATATTATTTCCATAATGTGTTTCCTTGTCTTTGAAACGTACATTAATTCCATTTGTATAATGCTCGATTTTTCATTAGAATCGAACTATTGTCCTTCTTTCACTTTCCGGACCAGCGTACGCTATCAGTGCATTAGTACAACAGTTTAATGAGTGCAAAGTACATCTTTTTCAGTAAAGTTAATACCACCGGCCTATGGATCATAACGCTTCTAACTTCTGAGGTTTAAACTGTAAAAATGCTTGGCCGAAGGTACAAAGCTGACGAAATGTAACGCTGGGCCTACTACAGACGGTAATTAATTTAAAGGCGTTGGATCATAACGCTTCTAACTTCTGAGGTTTAAACTGTAAAAATGCTTGGCCGAAGGTACAAAGCTGACGAAATGTAACGCTGGGCGTACTACAGACGGTAATCAATTAAAGGTTGAAATAACTCCGGGTGCTTAAAACATGTGTAGTGTAATCGTGCATGAAAGTCACGTCTGATAGGTGTAAGATCTACGACTTAATATGTGTGATGTAGTCCACTAATTCAAAGGAAAAATTGAAGCTGAAAGATATACTAGGGAGCAGGAAAATGATTTTGTGATACATTTGATTATTTTTTTTCTAATTTTTAATAGGAGGAAGCATTTGAAATAACCATAAGGGACTTTTCTTGTGTAATAAACATCTTATATTAAGAAGAAAGGGTTTCTATTGAAACTTCAATATTCCCACAAATTAAAACTTCGGTTGCCTCGCCAATAATGCCAAGCACTTTATCGGGATTCGGCTGTGGATCCTCTGTTGGCTTTGTTTGGTTCTGCGCCGGTTTTTTTGACGTCTCCGATTTGAAAAGTTCTTTATGGCTCTTGATAATTAGTCTTTTCATTTCATGTGTTATTTCATGTTGCTCAATTTTTTCAAACATAATATTGCACTTGTTATTTCTTCCCACTTTTGTTTCCTTTTAGTTTGTAACGGCATGTGGAATTTTGCGTTCAAAAAGTCAGATTTTTTGGTTCAAAATAAATTTCAGAATTGTTCTTGTAAATAGACAATTTTTTTTTCAAATTTCTTTTGCGCGACATGGTGATAATGTACCATTGTCACATTGATATATCATGTTATTTAAATGTTGACTAGGTTATTCTCAGTCGCAATTACGCCTGACTTACGCTTTTTTCATGCACGAAAGGTACGACTTTGGTTTTACGACTGACGCCGACGTAACCGATTTACAACTGGCAATTTTGCGTCTGCTTTATGCACTTGGCACCTGGTTAACTGTGGTACGGCTTAAGTTTTTTTATGAACCGGGGTATGTGGTACTATGTATTCAATTCCGCCTTAACCTAAAATGTAACGTTAATAATACCTTACTTTTTAACAAAAGGAATGAAAGAAAGGTCCAGTCTTACAAGGGTATATTCCTTTCATCAAGAAATATATATTTATAACATATTCTATTTCTCACTAGTGTCTATCAATAGAACTGGGCTTATTGGTCACTTTGTGTTCTAATATAGTGCGTGCAGATTGGGTCATGAAAGTGCCATATACAGTCGGTATGAGAGTTAGCTTTTCTTTTACCAGCGTAAATGGCGGGCAATTGTAGTAAGCAGGTCATATTTATCACAAACTTTTACGCCAAATATTACAACTGATAAAAATGTGTTGATTTTAAACAAAATATGTAATTTTAAGGAACATGACTCTAATATCTTCGATGGAAATTGATAGTAAGTTAAATGGATAAATTTTTGTAACACAGAATGAAAAATATTCTCGTTTATCTGCTACTTTTATGTTCATGTGTTCATGCAATTAAACTGGTTTGGAAATGATTTCATCAGAGGGTCTGTCATATATAATAGTTTTTCAAGTTTGTGACGTGATATTGTTTTCACATGTTTTTTTAATTGAACCGAAATTATCAATTGAATTAATGTAAACTGCATGTGACAATTTTGTATCGAGACCTACTCTCGATTTAAGACATAAGATGTAATTTGCTGTTAAAAAAAACATTTAAAGTTGTTCTTCAGGCTCATTAATAGAGATAGAATACATTCGTTACAGAATGCGTTGGTGACGTAATAAAGTTTTAACAAGGTCAGTAGATTTTAGATTCAAGACTTTGTGTTCTCTCCCGTACGAACTGGAATTTAATATCTTGTATAAACACCGTGTAACTAATATTATCGGATAAATATTGAATTAGGATAACTGATTACAGGACTTAATCTTTGTCCCAATTTTGGATGCACTCTGATTTCATCTTCAGTACAAAAACAATATATTAATATAAACCATCAAAATGCAAAAAGTAGTTGGAATGTACATAAACATTAGATACATGTAGTATAATTTGACTGTTATATGCTGTCAATAAAATTACTATTTTTTCTTTCATTTTGCACATAATACGATGTAAAACTTACCTTCTAAAATAATAATTAGGACAAATTAAAGTTGTTTTTTTAATTTTATGGAATCAGAAAAAAGAAAATTTAAAAATAGTTATGGAACTAGAGTTATATGTAAAGTAGGCGTCATGGAATTTTAAATAAGAGCAAAAATATGAGTTTAAAAAGCAAAATAGGATTAAACTGGTTTCATCCACATCTGAATATTCAAATAAATTACTTGTAACTTTCTCATGTAGTTAAAATGCATCAATGTTTTCTTCTATTTAAATAACTAATTGCTTAGGTTAATTGTGAATCCTTAACAAAATAGTTCTTTAGCTTTTTTGGGGGTAAAGTGCATTTATGATGCTATTTTTTTAAAGAAAAAGATAAGTTTTTATGCTAACGGAAGTACTTTTTTCCGCTTTGTTTACGTATATGTACTGATTCGTTCAAATTTGTCCAATATGTACGACTGTTTTATTTGTTAGACATTATTAGTAAAAATCACTATATTAAGCGACATACCTGTCTTGCACAGTGACGCATTATTAACGAAATATTTCAAAAAACAGATCAAAAAGGAAAAGGATTTCAGAGCTGATTGTAACGTAATAAACCAAGTCATTTATAAAAGGAAACAAGAAAACGTAAAGTTGAATTTTTTAGCTGAGCAAAGAATAAAAACAAAAAAATCACTATTTATAAAGAATAGTTTAAAAATCAGAATATCAAACTTTGAATGTAACACAATTAATTAAGCCATATATTAAAGGAAACAAGAAAACACGAAAATTAATTAGTAGTTTATATCTCTCAAACTTTTCGCCCCCTAGTATCACTGATAAGGAATGATTTTTCTAAATTTGCAGATATGGCACATAAAAAGTTTAACAGGCATTTGTGTTATATATTTACTACCCATGAGTGGGCACCGCTGCTGGTGGATTAAACTCGCCGGGGTATCAATAACTCAATAGGC
Source organism: Tegillarca granosa (assembly GCA_029721355.1). Classification (NCBI taxonomy): domain Eukaryota; kingdom Metazoa; phylum Mollusca; class Bivalvia; order Arcoida; family Arcidae; genus Tegillarca; species Tegillarca granosa. Next base: position 28,734,601 of record CM056601.1, on the reverse strand, counting down.
AGTACTTTATGCTGTCAGATACTATATCATTTAGCCAAATTTTGAGCCGTCTTTATTTTTTATTTTTTTTTTTGTTTTTGTTTTTTTTTTTTAAATAAGGTTCGTTCTTCTTGCAAAGCATTCTTTAGTTGGATTTGGATTCATTTAGTTTTGGAACTTCAGATTCATTATCTTTTAACTGTTTGGCTTATGTTTTCATCTATCAAACTTTTCGACCCCTAGTGTCACTGATGAGGAATGAATTTCCGAAATGTAAACATATGGCACATAAAATGTGTATAAGGTATTTAATTATCACTATTTGTGTTATGTATTTACTACCCATGAGCAGGTACCGCTGCTAGTGGAGTAAACACCACGAGGGTATCCATAACTCAGTAGGCAGTATTTATGCTGTCCGAAACTATACCATTTAGCAAAATTTTCAGCCGTCTTAATTTGTGATTTTTTTAAACTAAGGTTTGTTTTCCCATGCAAATCATTCCTTAGTATGTAGTATGGAACTTTAGATTCATTAATTTTCAACTTTTTGGCTTACGTTTTTATCTATCAAACTGTTCGGCCCCTAGTGTCAATGATGAAGAATGATTTTCTGAAATGTGCACATATGACACATAAAAAGTTTTACAGGTATTTGTGTTATATATTATGTATAATTAACTTGAATTAATTATCTTGATATGTAATTGGTGATATGAACTTTTATTGGTAATATTGAACAATCTAATACTGACTATAACATCTGTTTTACGTTCTCTTAAATAAGTTTAAATCACTACAGTAGTTCAGTTGGTAAAGTGCTAGCTCCGTAAGTGGAAGATCGTGGGTTCAAACCCCGGTCGGGTCTGATCCAAGACTTGAAAGTGGGTGTTGACTGTTCTTTCGCCAAGCACTCGGCATTACAAAATGAAAGTCTTGGTTTTTTCGGATGGGAACTTAAATTAAACGAGGTTCCGCGTCATGGCGGGCATGGCACTATAAAGAACCCTGCTGTATAATGCCATCAGCGCAACGCACAGGCAAAATTTCTGCACTTTCGCCTTTAGCTGGCGACGTCTCGATATAATATTCTTTACTAGGAAGTTAAACACCATTACTCATCTCTTTAATAAGTTTTACTTTAATTATTCTTCCTTATGTGTTTTTATTCTAGTTATAAGACAAAAATTATTTTTGTTTATCTCACAGTGTTACTTAGCAAAACACAGTTAAATTAAGCAAACCTAGAGGGAAATTTACTGGCATTGAAAGTAAATTGCTTTGTAAATATAAGACTTCTTATCGTTTCTTGACAATAAAAAAACACTTTCATTCTATTATTGAAAACACATGTTAAAAAAATTATTGAAAACATCTGGAATAACGATAATTAGGGACAATCAGAACAAGTTCTACATATGGTGCTGCTATATCAGAACCAAACAATTGTTTATAATATGTTCTAAATTTCTAGTGTGTGTGTGTGTGTGTGTTCTGTTTTGCATTGCAATAAAAAATTCATTGAGTTTCTATTTTGATAAAATTTAATGCTCTACCATTAGATAATAAAAAGAGCATTAGGTTTTTCTAAACTTTTCAGAGAATTTCTTCTGTGACAAGACAAACCAATTTGATTTTTGGCGGCGATTTAAATGTAACACTATGTAAAATATTCAAAATAGAAATATATGTGAACAGTTAATCTGAAAAATAAAAAAATCGTAGAGGTCGATCGATGACTAAGACTTCCGTATAAATGGAGATTAAAAGCCTCTTATAAAAGTGATTACATACAGAGAAAAAATACAAGAATTGAAGGTAAGAATAAAATTTGTCTTTTTATACTTTAGTGTTCAAGTAACAACAATAAAACCAACAATTATAAAGACTATTGTGCTATTTAGGCAAAAAAGTAAAAAAAAAAAAAAACAAAACAAAAAAAAAAAAAAAAAAAAAAACACGTTTTCTGAAAATGAAACTGTCACTTTAAGAAATGATTAATATGTGACAAAATTTTAAAAAAATAATAAAAAAGAGAATTTCAAGACAAGATATATAGGTATAGAAAAAAAGAGTTTAATAAAATGAAGTATGAAATGTAAAAAAAAATCTAATTAATTTCTATTTAGTTATAAAAAAAGATTTCAAAATAGATTTTGTACATTTGATCATATAAATGAATATGTTTTTATAAAAAAAAATCTAACATACGATACATTTGATTTGTACTGTTAAAAAATGCAAACAATGCAAAAATTATCTCAAGAGCTGTTGTGGTAGATTAGAAAACAATACAAAATACTCTTTATCTTTAGGAAATACAAAAATGTAATATGAATATAAATAAATATTAATATAAAAAATTATAAAAGTACTTGTAATGCAGACACAATTTCGAAACAGAAATTTGTTTTATTGAAAATGGAAAATAACACACAATTTCGAAACAGAAATTTGTTTTATTGAAAATGGAAAATAACCGGTCACCGTAATAGTTTCTAGGGATCACACAACATCTGATCGTAACGGGACCTACAGAGAATATTACAGATTCCTTGGAATGACATTAATATTCTTGTTACTGAAGACTGGGTTCTCCGAAAGTGTGAGCACTTCCTGCCTAGCCAGCTAAAACCGTCAGGTGTAAAATGAAGGTTGAGAATGAAAAAAATCGATATCAGAAAAAGCATTCGATACTTAACAATCGGGATCAAATCAACAAGCGCTTGATCTGTTGATCATTTTGTTAATATTTTGAAGGGGTGGTCAGATACCGATGATAAAAGGAGGGAGAGAATTAAACGAATCTGCTTCCGATTCATGTCACAATTCCAGAAAAATTGCGACAAGGTCGTATGCCACAACGTAAAATGCCACAACTGTTGTGTCCAATTGATAAGTTATGTTCGTAACACACAATAAAGAAAATAGCAGAAGAAGAAATACGTTTGCTGGATAACAAATAAGTTTTCGAGCCGATGGCCTTACTCGTTTTGTTCAAATATCCACCAATGGTATCTGAGGCAATCATTGCAAACTTATAAACAACTCTGAAATTTGTGCATGTCTTTGTATTTATCTATATGAATACTTCCTCCCAGCCATCTGGAAAACACACTACTTTTAAAATCGGGGTATTAAATTCTCGAATGTTTGATTTGGTCTACTGTCTGTTCCATAAAATATGTCTTTATAAAAACTGATAAAGACAAAAGTGTGTGTTTTTTCCAGACTAGGGATTGAAAAATTTTTGAAGAATGTCCCCCCCCCCAAAAAAAAAAAAAAAATCTGTCTTGTAACAAGTACCCTCTGGATTTACTTAATTGTCACAAAAAATGGAAGAATCCTTTCCAACCATTTTCATTGTAATTTACTCAAACTAAGATGTTGTTAAAAATATTAACTTATTTTTACTAATTGATAGAAACGCGTTGCATTACTTGCAATAATAGCATTATGACATACCAGGCAATACATGGAAACGTAATACGGTATAACAAAAATCTTAGCAACGTAATACGGTATAACAAAAATCGTAGCAACGTAATACGGTATAACAAAAATCGTAGCAACGTTATACGGTATAACAAAAATCGTAGCAACTTAATAGGGTATAACAAAAATCGTAGCAAAGTAATACGGTATAACAAAAATCGTAGCAACTTAATACGGTATAACAAAAATCGTAGCAAAGTAATACGGTATAAACAAAAATCGTAGCAAAGTAATACGGTATAACAAAAACCGTGGCAAAGTAATACGGTATAACAAAAAATAGTAGCAAAAGTAATACGGTATAACAAAAATCGTAGCAAAGTAATACGGTATAACAAAAATCGTAGCAAATGACAACATAAGCGTTAGCGTTAAGTCGAATATTAGTATGATCATGGTTTCATATTAGATCTATTAGACCTAAAAAGTATTTTAATTATGCATAGTACTTTTTGTCATATATTTCATTCAGCATCATTTTTAAAAAAATGATTTCACAAAAGTTTCTTAAAAAAACCCTCTTTAACTTAAATTAGGCTGTTTTTGGTTTACAAACAAACATTCATGATCAACCTTTATGTAAAATGCTACAAGCTTAAAGTTATCTTCAAATTGCATTTTAAGTTCTGTTATTTCAAAACAATTAACCAAAATACTTAAAATTTAAATATGTAAATTTTATCACTTTTTCAGCTTGCTCGAAAATGCTCTCCGACACAATAAATCAAATAGTTCAGTCTAAAATTACACTTGCAATTATAAGTCTTATAAAATAAAAAAATTCAGAAGTTCAAAACTGTATTTATAGCAAGTAATTAAAAACGACTGGTCTTAAACTTTATTTATTCAAAGCAATTAGATTTTTCAACGATTTTCAAAATAATAATAATAATAATAATAAAATGTTTGATGACTTTACAATAGCTATAATATTTCATCAACCTACTGCGATACTTTTTAGTTTTTTAGAATTTTATATATTATAAATTGATTTTGAAAAAAAAGTTTCTTATTGCTATCCATAATAATATTCAACTCGAAAATTAATCGCACAAAATTTTGGAAATAATTTTAAAAAACTTTGATCCGTATTCAAACTATATTTTTGGTTACTGGGAAATGATTTGTATTAATTGTAAACAGATTTTAATCAAAAGTTAAAAACATATCATTTTTAATCCTGTATATTTCATATTTCATACACCTACTTTTTGTACCACTTAGTTTGAGACAGTGAATTACGCTTTATTTGCATACGAAATTCAATGAATAAATTCTGGTATTTTTTCACTTACATGAGTCTAGTCGTAACTGAAAATCCCTATGCGCATCCGTAATTACCATAAACTATTTTTGTGAAAAGGAAATTGCTGCTGCAACGGGGAATTGACAAGTTAAAAAACAAGGCAAATTGAAGATTCTTTTGGGCATACGACATAAACATCACCATAAACATCACTTCCGGTGAAAACATCACCAATTTTGGCATGTAAAATCCCTTTTGCAGAAACAGTTCCCTTTCTACCTAAATATTCCTTGGTATTCGTGGATGTACGTTGCGATTTACTGTTACAATTAGGCTTACGTAAGCAAAGGATACCAAACATTTCAAGATAAATGATTTTCTATGATTATTTTTCACAATTCACTGTCACAAACACAGTGAAACGAACAGTAGACTTCGTTTTGTTTATTAATATTCCTTACTTGGAACGTTCTCTTTTATATTATGTTCCTTTCCGTGCTCCATTATCTTTTTTTAAACTTAATATTTTAATTAAAAACCAATATAGATACAGAGCAATGATGTTTTAAGTCCTACTTACCGGTCATTAAGGCCCTTTATAAACATCACATGTATATATGTCTGTTGATTCGTATAAATTAAGAGAGGAACGATAAGGACTTGGATTTTATAAAACTTGCACAAATATTCTCATTGTATACGCTTAAATATGTTAAATTGGATAATGTACAATAAAAAAAACAGAAACAAACTTGAAACCAATCTCAAACAGCCGGGTATTTCGCGATTTGTTTTATTACGAAAAGGCTGCTTTGGATTACGTCTTCATTATTATGGAATCGTTTGGTTACATTTATTAATTCTTGTACAATAAAGCTTCTTATTTTATTTCTTTTTCTTCTATATCACATCGATACGTTGTAGAAACATGTTCTAGGTATTTTTTAGTTTATAAAACACACGATTATTGTGATTATCAAATGCCAAATACGTAGCGGTGTCACACATGAAAATATTAAAAATGTTTTGAAAATTCAATAAAATGTTCTTTGTAAGTGGATATTGTCACGATTTTCTGATTAAGCAACTTAATATTTTTAAGTCTACTTATTATAAGGTGCTTATTTATTGACCTTCGTCTATCTAAAATAGATTTTGATACCATTTTACATTTATGGATCAAAGGTTTTTCTAAAACTTGAAATGAACTTTTAAAAGGTATGTAAGATAACAAAGATTGGTACAACTGCTTGTAGTATTCAGAAGATATACAAATAGTAATTCTCGGGGTTAACGTCAAAAATCAAGTTTGCAGCATGCAGCTGACTAAAAAATGGGATGTCCGTTCTATGTTCAATTTTCTGAACAATTTGCAGATTTCTTGCGTCAGTGTTTGTGCTTTTGAGGTGTGTAAATCAAGACAACAAGGACAGAGTGTTTTTCCGAACTTCACATTATTACCTCTGTTTGTATGCACAAAAAGTAAGACTTATCTAAATGACTCTTTTTGTCCAGCTACCCCCAACCCAAAGAGGTCCACCATACATATACAACATATACAATTAATGTGTAGTCAAAACTTCAAAGGTAGAAACAAAAACTAAATAACAAACACACGGATGTGTGCACTCGTAACTACCAAATTTATTTATTTATTTATTTATTTTTTATTTATAAAGAGCAATATCGGGCATTAAATTGCAATTACTAAACATGATCTACGGTGTTGAACATTAACTTAAAGTCAGTATAATAAAAATATGAATTTTGCTTAGCAACAGATTTGTCTTTCAACATATTAGGCTTTTTGTCTCGCCACTATCTAGTGCATAATTATCCGCAAGTATGCAAACGCGTGCTTGATTAATTTACCACTTGAGATAAAATTTCTGCTTTATTTTTGCTTTTTATTAGATATTATTCCATGGCATATCCATTTTTTTTTTTTTTTTTTTTTTTTTTTACATTTTTCTAAATTGTAAATCGTGTTTATATCATTCATTGACAATAAACTTTTGTGTTCATTCAATAAATAACCTGAATCTTTGTGCAATGTCCATTTGTGCAAATTACAGGAAATAATAATAATCTAAACATTGGCCAAGGTAATTTTTTTTCAACCACGTGACGTGAAGCACGCGGATTTTTTAATATAAGCATGCATCAATCAAAATAAAGATACAACTGTGCATTAGACGTAGTTCTTTATGTCCTGTGTCGTAATTCTTTTTATCCTATGTATTTTTTTCTAAGTGTTATAAAGAATTTGACATTTGTTCGAAAACCTCTGGCTGCACCATTACATGTTTTCGACCGGCAGGCCATTGTCAGAATTAAATAATTTAAAGTCCTTTTACCCGTATATGTTTTTTTTTTTTGTGTGTATTCTTGATAACATTTTCTGTCAATTGCATATTTTAAGTTTTAAGTTAATTAATTGAAAATAGTATATATATAATATTATAATAAAATTGTAATATATAAATATACTTTATAGCGATCTGACTATACTTGTATTAACTTTATATGCCAATAAAACCGGGGGTGGTTAGTTCTAATTCATTATCATTTTAATTTTTTTTATCATACAAGAAACCAGTCTCTAGGCATTTTTTTAATTAAATTTTTTATTGGATGTTTTTTTTAAATATATTTTCATCTTGCTATATATTGCCATTTTAATTTGCTCAGTTTTACATGAAATTCATATTTGTGTAAATATTTGCCGACTTGAAAGAATTATAATATTTTTTTCCAAATGCCGAAGGCCAGTTTAAAATTAACGAACATAAATCTCAATTGGGATTAAGTTCAACTAGCATGCGACTCAATTATTCATGACAATCATGTTACAAGTCGGCGCAAAAGCACATTGTTTGATTTTGAATATCGTTTTGTTAATAATCAAACCAATAAGAAAATAAAAACAAAAAATAAAATCAAAATAATATTTCAAAGAATAAGGTCGTGATTTCCATTAATAGTCGACTTAAAGCTGATATAGCCTTTTTAGGATGTACTTTTGAAACTCTTGTTATATCATTATACTTGTACTTTTCACAAAAGTGAATATTTTCTAGTATTTTGATGAGCTTAATAGAACTACCTTTCTGAGTATATCTTTCTGTTAGTTATAAAGATACTGCTGACCATAATAATACAGCCTTTTGACAGACATTATACTTAACACAAAGTTTTCAACTGACGCTATCCTAATTTTTGAACCACCTTTGTTCTGTTGTTTTTTTTTTCTGTTTATTAGCGGGCAATAAAAATTATAAATGAATATGTCTGAAACAAACATGCATTGCTCTTTAAAATCGTGCATATAGGAACTGCCATCGCTGTCTCTAAAGTAAACATTGAACATTTGCACCGTAGAGTGGAGTGGAGTAATGAAGTTTTACGCCCCAGTCAAGATTCTTTCACTCATTTCGAGGCGGTCAGTTCTGAGATGGTGGAGGAAACCGGAGTGCCCGGAGAAAACCACCGACCTTCGGCAAGCGAACTGAAAAACTTTCTCACACTAGGATGTGTCCCGAGTTGGAATCGAACCTAAGCGGTGAGAGGCACTGTGATCCGTAAGAGCGCACTTTAGACCATTCGACCACCGAGGCCCCTTTTGCACCGTAGAGATTACGACTAGCAAAAACATTTAACAACCTGTAAGAAATATCTAAACCAGATTATCAGACCTTCATGCCAAAACTCGAGATTGAGGCTCGGTAAATTAATAACCTTTTATTCTATATTCTACATTTATTTAAGTTGATCATAGATCATATTTATTAATATCATTAATTAATGAAGTAGGAGACTGGTAAATATAAGAGATTATCTCTTGTTCCATAATCCTCATTTTTTAAATATAAATTTAAAAGAATCTTGAAGTATATTTAGAACAATAAATATATTGTTAAACTAATGTATCCAAATGCCTTTTGCCAGGTGTGTTGCTATGTCTGTCAGCTATGTTGTACTGTATATGTTTTGTACGTGGTGTTATGTAAATGTGGTTGTTACTCATGACGTGAGTTGTATGTACTTTCAGTGTCTGGACATATCACGTGACTGGTCAGACAGGTTGAATAATAAAAATAACAATTAAAAACTACTCACTAAACTTTCATTTTGGCACTAACTACATGAATTTCTAAAAATCATTCTGGCTCTGGGTTTCCAACTAGTAACATCTATTACTATTTATCTAGTAAAACTCGAAGTTATATGATCTGGTATGTAGTATAGTATTTTTATATTCAAATTATATTTTCGAAATAGTATTTATCAAATCGGTTGGATTTATTTGAGATCATTGTATAACAAAATTTTGAATTTATTCTAAAATAAATTATCACTTTGTGTATTTGTAGTTAAATAAAAGTATACCGTATCTTTAAATCTATCCACGACCACAATAAATATGTGAATGTTAAAAGGAGCTATCATTTTTATCAGTTATCTGGTTTTACTAATAACCTGAAGAGACGATTAAAATGTAACAGTTGTAATTTGTGATTTCATTACTAATCAATTTATAACAATTTCTGATTATCACGATGTTTTTATTTTAGATTCTTGCATTTGACAAATGAAAAAAGATTAAACACATTTTTATTCATCAGCTAAAAGTTGTTAAATAAATCACAAAAAATATATTGCTAGTATTATTTAATCACCATTCTATAATATGTAACGCTAATCTTAGTAAATACATAAAATATTTTCTTACATAAGAATTCTTACAAATATAGGTTGTAAAATGTTCTGAATTATCCTTAGTTATCGAAAAAAAAGACCTTCTGTCCTGCAAGTAATCTCTGATACTGTACCAAAAACCGTTTATTAACAGGTTTCTTTCTTTTTTTTTTTTTTTTCTTTTTTTTCTTTTTTTTTTTTGATTAACCTCATTTTTAATGATACCATTAAAGCTGTTATTCTACAAGCATCAATTCAAGTGTTGAGTTGAATTGAGTAATGGTGTTTAACGTCCAAGTCAATAATATTTCACTTATATCACGACGTCGCCAGCTATAGTCGAAAGTGCAGAAATTTTGCCAGTGCGTTGCGCTAATGGCATTATACAGCATTGTTCTTTATCGTGCGACGCCTACCGTGACACGGGACCTCGTTTATTTTAGGTTCCCATCAGAAAGAACCGTGACTTTCATTTCGTTATGCCGAGTGCTTGGCGAAAGAACAGCCACTAACCACTTTAAAGTCTTGGGTCAGACCCGGTCAGAGTTCGAACCAACGACCTCCCACTTACAGAGCGGCGAGCATTCTACCAAATGAGCTACCGCAGTGGTCAAGTCAAGTGTGGCGAGTAAGCTGTTTGCCAGGATAAAATTCATCTTAACTAAATAAGTAAACATCACAAATGAAACGGAACGATAAAGGTTTGTTGTATACATTTGTAAAGAAAAAATGTAATACATGTATATAGCAATTGAAATTGTGTTACATTGATCAAATAGAATTTATTTTTAAGCATTAAGATTTTGTAATGATGGTGCTATAATACGCATTATTCAGTTTGCCGGTAAAAACAGTGTTTGTTATAGCACCTGTAATTACACAGACTCTATACGTCGATGCTTATTTTTACATTTCGTGTCACTTGAATCTTCTTTGCAGTGTCCTATTATAAAATTTACCGCTAACACTCACAATAAACAGAATGAACAATCAAACGATGGAAAAAAGGTTCACGAAACAAAAGACATAAAATGTAATAATTTTTTTTTACTATGATTAATATGTTCTTCTTTCAATGACTGAATAAAAATATTTAGGCAGACATTTTTCATATGACTTTTTACGTGTGTTTTACATTTTTAATTGGTCAAGAGCATTGTGTATTGGAAATGGAGATATTGTATTCCTACGCTAGTAATTTGTCCCGTTCTTTGTAATTTTACTAAACTTTGTAAGTTTAGCTTTATTGGCGACTCATTTGCAAGCTAGTTATCTCAATTTTAAAATGATGTTGGTTTTCCTTTATTTACTAAACTTTTGCTAGTGTTCGTGATTAACATAATTCCAGCCTAATACTCGGTAAATTGTTAGAACACTTCGGGCAAAGTTCGTTGAGTTACTTATAAATATCGAAATAGCAAAACAGGGATACTTATTTGGGTAGGGTAATTTTTCCGGCATTGTCTTGTTTCAGAGTCCCTGTTGAATAAGTATCTTCTCTCCTACGCGAAAGGAGTACTTTCCAGACATCTGTTTTCCTTTGTAACAAAAACTTAAATGCAAAACCGCTTATAAAATAGTTTTTGCAAATCAATTATCAAAATAACTGACAAAAAATCATGCTGGAAAATATTTAATAACGTAACTTTTTTTAGTCGATATTATGGTAAATTACAGTGATGATATAGCATTGCATATCAAATATCTTAATCTATTTCGGATTTCGGGCTCATCTATGAAATCTACGTTCATTTTCTTTTTTTTTATATTTTGACTAACTAATAAGTGTATCATAATCCATGAATAATGAGAAAACTATACACCAATGCATTTTCTACAAATACCGAAAGACAGATCAAGCACTATTTGCTTACCGCAAATTATTTAGCCTGAAAATAGGTGAGATCATTAATATAGCTATTCGTAGTTTTATTGCTTTTTCTTTAGCCATCGTTTGTAATATTTTTATCAATTATGTTCTATAATTACCATTAAAACATTTTTTAGAGACAGAAATTAGTTTTAGAAATACCCGTATTATCACGTTTAAAACGTGCATTGAATCGAAACTACTCGATAACGTAGCTAGTATTTAAAAAAATGAAACGGACTTATTGCAGGTTGCTACGATGTAGTAAAAGTTAAACGCCAAACTTAACACAATTTTAGTGTTATAAATGTGATGTTGCTTTCACGTTGCCAAGAAATCGTTATTTACAAATGCAATTCAAATTCGTTTATAGCTAAAAACATATGATCATCAAATATAATTCACACGATAACAAATCAACAATATAATTGTAACTATCTGTTAAAGTTACTGAATTTGAAATTGAAAATTAAGTGTTTACAAAAGCATATGCCTTAATTGGCCTTAAAAGCTCACCTGGTAAATATGCCTGGTTCAAATCCAAAGGTTGGTTTTAATAACGATGTTGTCATTCTGACATTATTCATTGTAATGAGACTAATTTACAAAAGCATATGCCTAAATTGGACTTAAAGGCTTACCTGATAAAATGTCTGGTTTTAATCCAAAGGTTGTTATCAATAACGATGTTGTTGTTCTGTTATTATTCCTTTTAATGAGGCTAATCTTTTTATCAACATTCTTATAAAACAGAGAATGTCAGTTCAGTTTTCATTGTATAAATCATAATTCACAAACAAAAAGCTTTCAGAAATGACAATTAGATTTGAAAAAAAGTTATTAAACGTCTGCAAAAAAGAAGTTATTTCATAAACATAAAATATCATATATTTTATAAATATAGATATAAATATTAAAAAATAGCAAACACGAAGGTAAAAGTGTAGAATAAAACCATATCGTGATGTCAAAAGGTAGTGAAAAAGAACTCTATATTAATAACTTTTCAAACAATAACGATATAACCATTTTTAAACTATGTTTGAACTTTGCGAATTTCGAAGACATCAAAGTATTATAAAATAACATTCTGAATGAAAATAGCATATCAAAATATGAATTAAATCTTTGGTTTCTGTGTAGATTTTAATGATTATGTGTGACTTATTGGGCGAGCTCTAATGCAATGTCAGTGTTCCGTTCACACAATAAGTCGCAGAATAAGCTTCATTAAAACATGTCAAGTCCTTCAAGTGATGATGTCAAAAATTTGTGTGGAGGATGCAGATACAAGATGCCCAACGTCATTCAAACTAATAAGTAACATGCGTAAAACAGACTGGAGCTGATAATATCGATGCATCCAAGTCTAAATATATTGCTTGACATTATACAGAACACAGACATCTAAAACGTTTTTACTGTAGCCAATTGTCCTGAAGCGTTTATCCCTAAATAAGTTCAAATTCAACTATAAATGGTGCCAAATTGAACCAAAAAATATTTATATATGTAATATATACAATTTGATAAAAGATATTAAAAATTTGTTTCTTTTTTTCAACACTAAAAACGAATCGAGTAATGTTACGCAGACAATTAATCATTTCGAGGCTATAAAAAACGATGTATTTAAGTCTGATTTTGAACCATCCCTGATTAATAATATTCAACTCGAACAACTATTCAAGAATGTTCTTCATTTTTTATTTTTCTGGAAGAAGAATTTTTTTTTCAATCTCATAAAATTACTCTAATTGTACTCTTTTTTCTTCAGTAAAGTAGTTTCAAGCCACAAAAGTATTTGAAACCACTAAAGGAAAAAGTGCTCACTCTACAAAGATCCCAATTTTACACAGTTTACGGATGTTCTCAGTTAAAACGAGTTGATCTTACACAGATGTGGCTTCATTGCATCATATTAAGTGTGAAATGCCAAATTATGTTTAATCGTATTACAATTCGTCCTTTTATAAATGTGCATTATTTATGTTCTAAAGAAATTCTATATACTATTTGTGCAAAGCTAGTCGGACTTACTGACTTCGTCTTGAATCAGTTCCTCTTCACTCTTGTTTAGATGAATAGTGATAGCGATTCTTAAATTCTATTTAATGATCTATTTTGTAACAACCTATTATTTAAATGGTTTTGTCTTTAAGAAAAAAAACAACTTCTTAAAATCAGATTAAAAAGTATATTTAACATTCAGTCAGTTCCCTCTATTTATTTTTTTATATATATTTTTGTGCTCAACAATTTAAATTAATTTAACAAAATATTAAAAACGATAACTTACAAACAGTAAATTCGCTACTAATTTATTTCGTTGTAACAATATCGACATTTTTATAATAAACCTGTGAAAAATCAATCATAATTTTAGAAATATTAAGATAATCGTTTCTACCTTTTACATAAAGTGCCAAGAGTTTTTGACCGAATGCGTAAGTAGATGTTTAAAGTTGCACTAACAATAATGCAACTATTCGCGATTAGAAAGATGAATAAGATAAAATAATATCAATAAATACATGTGACATAAAATGTAAAACAAAATATTAGTGTGAATCTCCATTGCCAGTTATTTAGAGATCATAAAGTATACGGTTTATAACACGTTATTGGTATTTGTTGCCGTAGTTCTTTGCAGCAGGTAACGATAAGAATTTGTTACTCTTTACTTCAAAACTTTGCATAAATAACACCCGATCACACCGGTTTTGTTTAAGTTGTCTGTCTGTTAAACTTATTTGCCATTTACAAAACTTTAAGATATACCTGTTGTTGCATGTTAACACAAAAATAATATTATGTGTCTTTAAAATTTTCTAAAAAGAAAATCTTTATTAAGCCTGGGCCCAGGTGACCCAGTGGTCACATTGTTTAGCACTCTTAGGTTCAACACCAGTTGTTGCATGTTCACACAAAAATAATATTATGTGTCTTTAAAATTTTATAAAAAGAAATTCTTTATTAATCTTCGGCCCAGGTGACCCAGTGGTCACAGTTTTTAGCACTCTTAGGTTCAACACCTGTTGTTGCATGTTCACACAAAAATAATATTATGTGTCTTTAAAATTTTATAAAAAGAAATTCTTTTTATTAATCTTGGGTCCAGGTGACCCAGTGGTCACAGTGTTTAGCACCTCTTAGGTTGAACACCTGTTGTTGCATGTTAACACAAAAATAATATAATGAGTCTTTAAAATTTTCTTAAAAGAAAATCTTTATTATACTTTGGCCCAGATGACTCAGTGGTCACAGTGTTTGGCACCTCTAAGGTTCAATTACCACTCGGGCAGTTACGAGTTTGAGAAAGTATGTCAGTTTCTCATTGTATGAAACAAGTTGGAAATGTTTGAACCAATAGTAAATATCTGAAATTAATGAATTAGAAATAAAATTTAATATAAATCATCAATGACTAACCATAATTACAATAGCAAATATATTGTCTTTGTATAGTTTATGAGGGTTTTGAAGATTTCACAGGAGAAATTATGGAAATTAAACCATTTTATTTACAGTATAAAAACGTTATTTGATCTATTCATTGCGCTTTATTAACACTCCTTGTAAAAAACTTGTGAAACAAAACAAATAATGTATGTACGTTCAGACAGTCGACCAAATAGAAAAAAAAACCTAAAATAAACTGTTTGTAAATCCTCACGAGGTACATATATATTTATATATTGCTTGGAAGTAAATTGTTTTGTAGCAAATACTCTGTTCATTACACCCCCGCAGTATCGTAGTAAGCGAAGATTATAAGATCTATATCGTTTGACCAATTGAATATATTTTCAAGACATCCCTTGCAACAGTAATAAAACGATTTCTCCAATTGTGATAGAAACAGCAGATTACATCTACACAATTTCCCAACTGACGATAAACTATTGATTGCTTGCCAAAGCTTTTTGCCTCGTGATATCATATAAAAATATTTATTCAATAGGAAGTAGAGAAATCTTCAGATTTAATCTCATGTATTTGAACAACAAATAATATAAATTGTTTGAAAGCGTTTGTTCTCCTTGCTTTGCTTTAGGTTATTTTGTGAAAAAAATCTCTATAGTAATGGAGAATTGGTAGCATCAACAAATTGACTGAATGTTCAATTTTCTGCTTATTTATTCTAGCTATATTAAGTTAATTAAATTGGGTGTAAAGTGAACTAGTTGGTTATTGAAAGGTCATGTATCATCAATGTAGTTACAGAACGAATCAGAATGGTAAATTACTAATAGCGCTTGGATTGGAATAACAGCAAATGCCAAGCGAATTATCTTTTAAATATGTGTGTCTACTTTATTATTATGAAGATTGTGGTATAGGAATCTACAGGAAAAATGACAAAACATCAATAAACAACAAAATTTATCAAATAACAATCGGAAGTTTTGAAAAAGATTGCTTTTTCTAAAACAGGAAGCTTATACAAGTTGATGAAATCTAAGGGCAGTGTAAAAAGCCAGTTAAGGCTTACATGATCTTCTGTTTAAAAAATTACCACACAAGAAAATAATTTAAAAAGACAAAAGAAAACAGTTCCACATTATTTAAACGTATCATAAAATCAACATTCTGGTATTTGAGGCAAATTATATCAGAGGTAAATCTGTAAGGGTAATTTAAGTGCCAGACATTAGCAAATCCATACAGCACTAGACCAAATTATCTGACCGATTACATGAGCACATGAATGTGAATCTCGTTAAAAATAAAATTGGTTTATCATGATCTGATAGAAATATTGACAAGAATTAAAGTTTTATAATCTTTTTGTCTATATATATATATATATATATATATATATATATATATATATATATATATATATATAACAAATAACTGCTAAATTTTGATGTGCCATATGTGCACATTTAGGAAAGTTTTTCCTCATCTAGTGACACTAGGGGCCGAAAAGTTTGATAGACTAAAACATAAGCCAAACAGTTGCTAATTTTGGTAAATCGTATACTTTCTGACAGCACACAAACTACTATATCTTATAGCTTGTCTCTGTAAAATCTTATTCGTTTCATAATTCAAAAACAGACCAAAAACTACTTTAAGAATTCAAATGTAAATAAATTACCGGCTCCGCAAAACGATTACAAGTTAATGCCTTATTGTTAAGGAAAAATTTTAAAGCCTTTATGTATTTGAATTCGTGATCAGAGGTGTTTGTTTCACTTTTTAGAATATTGCGTAAAATCAATAATTTTTACTTAAAAGATCATTGACAAGACCCATCCATGTAAACGTTCTCTGGCCAAACATTGCGTTTCCTAATCAGTTAGTAAAGGGGAGTTATTTTACATGGGAGTACACTTTTTTATAAAATGTTTATTGAGGAATCTTACTTTCCTAATCAGTTGGTAAAAGGGAATTCTTGCACATGGAAATAAACCTTTATAATTGTGAAGTTTATTATAATACAAAATTTCACAATTTAAGTATTCGACGTTTTTATCCTTTCAAAAATGCGTTAACCAGTATTGACATTTAGATACTAAGGTGACTGAGAAACCAAGGTACGAAAGGTAGCAACTGTTTTTATCTCCCGAATTATTGACAAATTCCATGTCTTGACAAGTCCAATTTATACAAGCATCTAAAATAAGTATGACCTTGTCCTTATTAGAGGCATTAGTACTGAAATGACGATTCGGGCGTCATTTTGTTGCAAAGTTTAGTTATACATCGCTTAAACGGGGCAAACAGATAATTTAAGGTTTTCACTCTAGAGTAATGATTTAAACAACAGAAAAGTACAAAAACACTTAATGTTTAGAGTCTCTTGTCACATTTTAAAACGGATATTTATAAATGAATTTTATTTCTTTAAATTTTTAACAAAAATGCAACAGGTGTCTGTCAATTAAAATTTGAAAAATTTGAAATTTATTTAAAACTAAGGTTTGTTCCCTCATACAAAGCATTCCTTAGCTGGATTTGGATTTTTATAATTTTGAAACTTTAGATTCACTATTTTCAACTGTTTGGCTTATATTTTTTATGTATCTAACTTTTCGGTCTTAGTGTCACTGATGAGGAATGAATTGCCGAAATGTGCACATCTGGCACATCAAAATTTAACTGGTATTTGTATTATATATTTACTTGCGCTTACAATTTTGTTACACAAATATAGTTGACACGTCAAGAAATACTCGCCATGTACGAGATATACTGCTTTGTCTTATTAAATCCGTATAACCAAAAATCTCTTGAGAATTTGTTTAATTTACTATATTTAGTTTTATGGTAACGTTTTTAGCGCCTAATAATTAAATATTTACATTTACAATTATTTGACTAAATGACAATAAATTTCTATTTTGTTTCTATTTACAGTTATCTATCGTAACGTCGTTCCTATTTGTGAAATTTGTGACGAAAATACGACCAAACTAAATATAATATGTCATGGTCAACTTAACAGGTCTATACAAATTAAATTACGCCACAGGATAGATATATTCACATTTTGACGTTTGTATTTTCATAAGATATTCCTTGTGTCGAAAAGAAGATAAAATATATATAATTTGATCAACAGTATTGTCTAGACAAAAATTACCTATAAACATATTTCAACAATCAAAATCGTTATAAATTTACACTTAACTGTTTGTACTCTGTATACGGAACATCTGCTTTAACTGTTACGTTTGGAATGTGATCATGTAAATTTTATTTCTGACCAAAAAAGTTGTTTTGTATTAAATATTTTGCTACGCGTCGAATTTAAAACCAATTTGTTTAAAAAGTATCATTGTTAACATCATTAGAATAGCCTGACTCCAGTTTCACAATCATTCCTTAACTAAGATTTTCATTTACATAACTTTAACAAATTTGGACAATCGTATTTGAAATATAAATACACATTTCTGATGAAACGAAATAGATATGTTATAAGATTCAAGTGTTCTTCAAAATGATAACTTAAATTCCTAAATTATCCAATTAATGATAAAACAAACATACCAGTCCTTGTCCAAATTTTAAGTTAAAAAAATCTTAGTGAAGGAATAATTGTAAAACTTTGGCCAGTAAAATAAGAAATTTATTTCAATTCTGTACAGGATTAACGTCTTTGTTTCAAAAACAATTATACATAAAATATTTGACCATATATATTATTTCTCATAATATGGTGAAAATATATTTATACAGGAGGTG
This sequence comes from Tegillarca granosa, assembly GCA_029721355.1. NCBI lineage: Eukaryota > Metazoa > Mollusca > Bivalvia > Arcoida > Arcidae > Tegillarca > Tegillarca granosa. Next base: position 28,716,113 of record CM056601.1, on the reverse strand, counting down.
TTTACCCTTCCGCAGCACCCAGCCTCACTTCCTTGATGGAAGGTCACATGTATAACTAAATTTGCCAGCTTTCTTAAGTTTTAACGTTTTTTTTTTTTTTTTTGGATTGTGATTTGGACAAGGACTGGTATGTAAGTGTTTTATTTCAGTACAGGTGATAAATAGTTATTGCTCGGGGGCGTGGTAGAATCGGCTACCGTATTTGAATTATTTTGAAAGAAGAACTAGCTTCCTAATGTATACTTATAAAAGTCAACAGTCTTTCAAACACAATATGCTAGACTGTGTCGACTATGTGGTTTCAGATGAAATATTTACTTAACATCATCAATGCATGTTCTATTAGATAGCTAGATAGACATTAATTTTTTAAAATTTTTGGGGAAAATATTAATTTTCATATTTTCACTATATTATGAGAAATAATATATTTTTATAATATTTTATTTATAAATTGTTTCTGAAATTATTGGTTTTTCTCAGTTAACTATTATCTTTATATTTTACTATAAGTTTTGCATTTAGTTTTTTTTAATTGAAAAATTAACCTTTTTAAACGCAAATGTCTTTGATTTTCTTAATTCGACATTAAACAATAACTCGCTGACTAATTACCGAAACACAATTAACATTTGAATAGCAGAAATTAATTATGCTTAAATTGCGTTTAAAACATGATATCAAAGAATGTGTTTAAACTAAAACCAGTAGACATGAGTTTTCTCATTTTTACTTATACTTTAATGTGCACATATGGCACATGAAAATTTAGCAGGTATTTGTGTTATATATTTACTACCCCTGAGCGGGTACCGCTGCTGGTGGAGTAAAACTCCCCGAGAGTATCCGTAACTCAGTAACCAGTAATTGTGCTGTCAGAAAATATATCATTTAACAATATTTTCAGACGTCTTAATTTTTGAAATTTATACAAGTAAGGTTTGTTACCTCATGCAAGGCATTCCCTAGCTGGATTTGATTCATATAATTTTAGAACCTTAGAATTTTTATTTTTATTTATTAAAGTTTCGGTCCCTTGTCTCACTCATGATAAATGATTTTCCGAAATGTGCACATATGTCACATCAAAATTTAGCAGGAAATTGTGTTATATATTATGACCTCCAGTAGGTGCTTACTCTTATGGAGCCCCCGGTCTCAATTCCTTGATGGAAGTTCATGTCTTTGTTTGGTTGTAATTAGAACTTCGACTAGTAAGTTTTGTTTTTTAACCAGTGGCCACTAACTCTAATGTGAAAATGATGACATATAAGCATAAGGCACATTTGAGAACGAAGGGACAAACTGTTATTAAAACGTTAACTTGAAAACCTTTCAATGGTCAGACTGCATTAATCAGAAAAAAAAGTCATTGGCCAGTCAGTTACATCTAAAGCTATTCTGCAACATTTTATCAAAAAGGTCAAAAGTAGAGGTTATTAATCACTATTGCCTTGGATTAGATTAACATACTCAAGAGTATTTCTATCTCTTTCACTTGATACATGAACATGTCAGCCGAATTATTATGAAAATAAAGAGGTCAAATAAAAACATTATTTGGGGTCCTTTGATAACGAAGGGCATACCTTAAACATCCATTAGTAAACGGTAACTCAATTAGCAGATTAAATTTATTGTAATCATTTATTGTTTCTTGCAAATTTAAGGATGCATTTTATGTTTTTACAATAAAAATCAGATTAGTTTTTGTTGGAAATTGTTTTAAAGATTTTAAGATTTTTTCTCCTATATTTAAGTCAGTTCTGGAATTATTGGGGAAATTGGAACGGAGTGTCCGGAGTGTCCGTAGAAAGACATCAACTTTTGACAAGCGAACTAAAAAGCCCATTTCACACAAGCATTGGTTCTTTAGAAATCCGAACCTAGACGTCGAGAGGTACTATGTTCCGCTAGCACGTGCTTTAGACCACTTTGTCACTAAGGTGCTTTACATAAAGATTAAAGACTGTTTTAATATCAAATGTATTCCCACTAAAAATGAAAAGTGGTTATTAAAAATAGGCGTTTTTCATTGTTGTTGTCATGATCTCTGCTTCATCCTACGCCATTCTTTTCAAAAATTTTAGGAAGACAAAAATTTAGTATCTGCTAAAATAAAGCCACTGCACTGACTTAAATTCAGCCAATTTGTTTGCTTTAAAGTAAGAAAAGTACTATCAACAGTAGTGTAAAATACGAAAAGTAGGAGAATGTGGCCTTTTGAGACCTGGTGTAATAAATAAAACACAAACATACCAGTCTTTGTCGAAATCACTATCCCAAAACCAAAGTAAAAACTTTGAAAGCTGACGAATTTAGTAATACAAAGTTATAAAGTTTTTGAGCTTTTGCCAACTTTAGATAAAACAGAACTTTGATGAAGACTTGTTATGTATATAGATGTATGGTATCATGTAGTTTTTAGTTGTAATTTTTTTACTATGAAACATTGTTAGATTATATCATTAATTTTATACATTTATAACTATAAATGTTTGGGAAATTTAATGTGTGAACATTAACTAATAAAATTACTTGTGTACAGCATGTAAAGTGAAATTCAGAACATAGTCAGTGAAAACACTCCCGTCAAATCACAATGACAATAAATGGTAAGTGCAGTTGAATTTTCAATTTAAGACCTGATAACGTTTAATAGCAGCAGTTAAATCAGTGAATATGATTAATAAAATTACACACAAACATATTAGTCCATGTTTCAATGACAATCATACAAAAACAAAGTAAAAACTTTGAAAACTGGCTAATTCAGTTATAAACGTGAACTTCCTTTAGTATTATCTTCGAGTTAAAAACGTTACATTCTAAACATTAAACAGAACAAAACTCATACAGTAGTATAATTGGTTGGTTTTAAGATTTAAAACACGAATTGATCAAAAAAGCTGATAAAGATTATGTATCAAATATAAATAGAAAAGATAATTATGTAATAGAAAATATAAAATAAGTTTGATATTTTTGATCTCTTAAAAGTTCCCTTTTTAAAAATATGTTTGGTGATTAAATGTCCGTTCTTGATTTCAGTTGCTTTAGTTGCGTTTGTTTTAACAAAACTATTGGAAAAAACTAAATCTTTAGCCCTGAAAGAAAATGCAATATGCATCGTATTATATATATTATATATTGTATATATTGTTATAATTACACCGTCAGCTGATTAATGTGATTTGAAGTTATAGCATATGATTTATTTACACATATCAAGAACACGCCATCTTTATATGATGATCACACACAAAATATAAACCCATTGCTATCTGAGAATTTACGACAATACATGAATCTTTCATTTTTAAACGTAAAAAGAAACCATAAAGTCATATTTTAATATAAAACGAACATTCCTTGATCACCTTTTGGTATTTATTTTAACGTCTATTGCAGTGTTTGCTGCGTCTTCGAAGATAATGTTACGAACAATTCTTTCTGATACGGTTACATCCAGTTTTGTACCAAATTTCCGTGCAGTTTTCATAACACTATATTGTAGAGCGCTTCTAATTTGAGGATAGTATTAATTGTACTCTCCAATCTTTCTTTTAGCGGATTCTGTAGATTTATTTATGCTATCAATTAAGCCTCTTAATCAGGCATTTTCTCTTGTCAGAGGTCCGGGTTATTCAAAAACAATGTTGGACTTCCCAGATAACGGATTGATATTGGATAGGGAGCGCTGGTTGAGGAATATTTTTTTCCGATTACGGTGAGCATCGTTTAAAGATCTTATTCTTAATGGTTACTTTTAAAGTAGTTATTTTGCAATTCTAGAGTAAATATTTCATAACAATTGTTGATATTCTGCACTTGCCTCAACATATTTCACACCTTACAGCGGTCTTCGACCAAGTTAACAAAGCTTATGATACCAAATTTCTGGATTAGATTTTATCAAGACCATCTACATTCGAAAATTAACGGACTTTCTCCGCATTTACAAGTTAGCTTGGGAAATAGCACTTTCCGCAGAAAATTTAAGAACTGTTAAGGTTTGTTTTCGTTTTATTAATTTTTTAAAACAAAATCCAATGGATCAAACTTTGTACATAACTAGTGCATCCAGTAATTCTCTCCATGAGATTTGGAGACTCAAGTCCGAGCAGCTGCCCATAAGCAGGCGGCAGGGGTTCTCGTCCTAAAAAAATGTACTAAAAATTTGTTGATTCTCAGGTCGCAGCAACGATTCCTCATCATATAGAGGCTCCCATTACAGCAACTATCCCTGGTACATCTACCGCGATATGAACCGCTTTTAATGCGGAGATTACGTTCATATTACTAACTGAAACCCCTAAAAAACAGTCTGTAGAAAAAGTAACAAGGGCACAAATTAATCCCAGATATTAACATACCAAGCATAATGAACACTGGTAATTGCAATCAATACGAAAATAAACAAAAACGTGGACGACAAATCAGAAGATAAAGCGCTAAATGTGGAAACTGCTTACACTCAGCATTGTCAATGCCGGAGTGCATTATATGACGAAATGTCTATTCTAATCAAAAGAAATTGCAATGATATTTATATTATTTGATGTTAAAAGTAGTTTTAGCAATTTTTTAAAACAATATGCCACGAAACGCAATTATTGCAAACTTCATAATAAATCTAATCACAATTTGTATAAAAAATTGATCTTTTTTGCATTTAAGCACACTCATGGCGTTTTCCAACACACTGGTCTACAAAATTTTAGGTTAGCACTGCAACTAAGTGTTGTTAAGCAGTAAAGGTTAACAATAAGAAAAATCCATTTATTGTTTTCTGTGGTCCACCAACCGTACTGTTAGTGGTATTTTACAGTTTACAAAAAATATTTCTTTTTAATGTAGGTATAAAATTTCCATGTTTTTGAAAATATATAAAGCCTAAAATCCACAGTCACAGTCTGTTGAATTATAGAATGTTTTTGTCATCGACAACGCAAAGAAAATTATACTCACCTTAACCTGACGGTTGTCTATTACCAAGTTCCGTGAAAACATTTTTCAATTTTTTGAAATAATACATGTGATGAAGAAATGTGACGGACTGAATTTTGATTAAAATGTCCCTCTTTATTTTAAAACCGGGGTATGTTAGAATGTTTGAATACCGAAAAAAGGTGTAAATGTTAAATAAGTTACAAGCTGCAGTCAATTTACCCTACTACTGCATGTATAACATCCCACTACCACTGGCTATCATTTACCATAAAAATTCCGTCTCAATTCTTAAGAGTTTCTTTTATATGCATTTTATTATTTGGTTTTGTTGTCTTTTCATGTCTTGTCTTCCTCATTGTTTCAGCAATTTTTTCTGCAAGCTTAGGCAACGCATGATGATGAAAGGGAAGGAACTCGTATTTACAACTAAAATGGATATATCTATCAATAAATTAATCAAAAAATGGAAAATAATAAATTAATAAACTAAATAATATATAAAATAAAATGAAATAAATCGGACAAAAATTATTAAATACAACTTTTTCTCAAGATGAAACAAACGCTATGATAGAATAATTTATAACGCATAAAATTAACAGTATATAAAGTCGCCAAGTTACATATCTCTCAAATCAAGAGTGTGTAACAAAGTTACCTTTCACAGTCTCTTTGAGATGTATGTTTACAAATATACCAATATACTTTTTGTATTTGAAGTTAAATGAAACACCTGGGTCAGTAATAATGAAATTATCTGATGTATAGAAAGGGAGATCAAGAAGATTTTGGTGTGTGCGGTTTTGGTCTTCGAAGAGTAAGCTTCTCCATTGGGCACCGGTAGTAAGCAAGTAGTTTGTTTCATATGTTTTTAGTATAAAACAAAATTCTATTCAACAGTAATAATATAAATAAATTTCAATGTATACAAAATTGAGGATTCCGGAACAAGAGTTAAACTCTTATATTATCCAGTCTACTACTAAATAAGTACAAAAATTAATAAAGCTCATTTTTACAAATAATAATAATAATAATAATAATAATAAATTATAAAGCTCATTTTTACAAATAATAATAATAATGAAAGATGAATTATGATAATAAATTGAACAATGTTCGGTGGGTGTGTACAATTAAATGATAATTACACCATAAGGAAAATAAATATCAAGTCAAAAATACACTTATGACGCTTAAGACTACAGAGTTAAGTCAAGAACAAGTTAAAACGTTTAGATTGTACAATAAAATTTTGGACTGTTAAAAATATTTTTTTGATTTGATCATAAAATTTTGGGTCTCCAAAAACAGTTTATTAACACTCAGAGAATAGGTAAGTTGCTCTAAAGTTACAGCTTGAACGTTAGTGAAATTTCGACTAAATAAAAGAAAATGTTAAGTATTTCCTACATGACCATACATTGTACATATAGAATGGGTCTTGGACCAGGTTTTTGCAAAATAAATGATGTTTGAGGTGACTGCATTCTAAATGCAAACGTGAATGAAGAATTTGACCCATTCTTGAACCGCAATTGAAGTAAGGAGAGATTTTTGCAAGTGTTGATGTATTTTTTGAAAACTAGTCATGAGCTTTGAATTATTTTTTCTGGTAAGTCATTCCAATCTCTAAAAGCAAGGGACATAAATGAATTATAATATAGGGCAGTTTTACACATAATATTTTAAAGATTTTGCGAACCCCGAGTATTATGGGAATGAATTCAATACCGTAACTAGGCCCTTAAATATACCGAGGTAAGAAACTTGAAGATTTATATATATATTTATATAATAGCATACAGTACCAAAAGAGTCTCAATGTTACTTTTACAGGAAGATATACTAGGAAAGCTAAAAACTAGACCAGCTGTTGTAAAATAAGTGCCACGAAAACTAGTTTAACCACACCACTAAACCTCGTAATCCAATTTGGAGGATAGTTTAAGAGCTTAAACTGGTTGTTGGCGGGTATCAGACAAAAATAGGTCTATCGTTTAACCTGGATTTCCATATAACTTCTGTGAGAAAAAGTTGCCTCATAGGTAGTTAAGGTACTGGAATTTGATGAAAGAAGGTTGGAATAAGATCACATAAGAATTGTGGGGCTAAATATTAAAAATATTAGATATTAATTGTTTCAATGTGATGTTTTATAATGAAAAATATTATTACAATTATGTCAGATTGTCAATAAAACTTCTTGGAGTTAAATGGTTGGGTTTATTTTCTTTGTTAAACACAACGTAGAGTATGTGGCAGTGTAGTGTCACAAGTGTAAATTAAAATGATATAAATTGAATTGTAGAATGGGGTTGGTTGTTAGGAAATAAATTTATTGGAGATGAAACAGATAACTGCGGTCTATGATCGCTTACGGGGTTATCAGTGCACAATTAGATCTTTTATTCCGGTTTACAGATATAAAAACAAGCTATAGTTTTAATTTAATTTTTAACGAGTTAGCTAGCCATTATAACTGTCTTCTTTTCATGAAGTGATTATTTCATATTGTAAGAGCATTGATTCAGCGGGCTATGCATTTCAATATAAAAATGAAGATACAATTGCTTAGAAATTGAAATGGTGTCATTTAACATAAACGTAAAAAAGTTGCAATTGAACAACATGCACTGGCAATATCGAACGAAACTTAAACACGACAATTCAATATCCTCGGGCATTTTTCGCTCGTTTAAAATCGTTTGAAAATATTCAAATATTAAATAAAAAGTTTGCATTTTTTGTCATAGTAGAAATTGCAGTATATAGGAGTTGTTGCGCCTTATTCGAATGTTAGTTTCTAGGTTTATCTTATTGAAAATGTTTAAAAGATAAACCTATAAACCAACATTCGAATAAGGCGCAACAACTCCTATATACTGCAATAATAAATGAGTGAATGTCTGAGTCAAAGTTCAAAGACACAGAAGGGTCGGAATTGTAACTTTTTACAATTACAAGTTCGATTTTATAACAAACAAGCGAAAACCAGTTTCATTTTAAAATTATGAAAATTAAAATTATCTTTTATTTAACAAAAACATATTTCAGCATCTGGAGGTAAAGTGTTTGCATAAGAACTAAGAAACCATCTTCAGCCCCTAATGCACAACACTGCCAACTATATTTCGAATAACGCCTAAACCCAGGGAACATCTTTTTCAGCCTAATATATTTCATATGCTAAATATTGTTTTATACTTTTCTGTGGAGCAATCCCATGAACCTTGTCGCCTGATATGCTGGTTCTAGGAGTTATGTGCCAGACATTGGTCAATACAAATCATAATAAATAAATTATACATTCTGTACTAGTGTTAAATGACTGAGAGTTACTGCGCCTTTAATGAATCTTGGAATTTTTGCTCTTTACATTGTCATTTTAGTCAATGACTTTGAGGAAATTCCTAGAGGGAAAAAAATTAAATAAATGCTTATATTTGCCCTTTGTTTTTTTATTTTTCTTTGGTCGGGTTCTTTTCTATTATGACTACCAAAATTTGTTTTGGAAACGTTTTTTTTATGGTACTTTGATTTAGTACTTTTTAAAAGAGCAATTGTACCTGTAATATAACAATATTTTTTTCTAACCTGTGTGTACATTTGTATTCTTTAAATGTTTCAATATATTGTATTAGTTAATCTGTCCTAAGTACATCCAATTCATGTCTCTTTCATTTCTATCGAGATTTTCAGATCTTGGATAGTGGTGGATTGCTCTCAAACTTTTTCACCATATAGACAATAATATTGAAACTAAAATCTGTCCAAATTGCCTCAAATCTAGGTGGTTTGGATGTTGCAATCAGTTTTTAGGCGGCTCTTGGCAATCAATAAAGAATAATAAGAATAATGACTCTGAAAGACAGTCTTGTTCCTCTATTTCTACCCTATGACTGTTTCGGTTTTTTGTTGCGTTGGCTTCTGTCAAATGTATGTGTTTAAGTAAGCCAAATATGCTTCATCTTTTCTATAATGTATAAGTTTTGTGGGATTTCGTAATTTTTATTATTTTTCTACTTCTGCAAATGAAATAACAAACCAGATTTTAAAAAAACGATTCGTGTTAAGCTGCTATTATAATGTGACTTTTAAACAATAATCTTTATTTTATTTATTCAGCACAACAAGCGATGATACGGCAGATCTATTACACTTCTATCGTAAGACTGATTATGTGAAAACAAGATGACGGTTGATGATGATGGCAGTTTTATGAGGATAATGGTAATTCTTAGTATGAATGTTTCCGTTTTACTAAGAGATTGATGTTCATGCACTTAATATTTTGAAGAGTAAGGCTATCAAAATAAAGCTTGTAATTACAATGGCAAGATAATGGACAATCACTCAAATTTATACGGCTCGCTTGTTTTGTTACAGTTCTTATCTTGACGTTATCAATATAAGAAATACCGCTGTTGTTTATTAATGTCTGGTGGTACGTATCTCCTAGAATTTTAAATATCTAATCGTTTTGTGCAAATACTTAATAATTAAGACATCGCCAAAAAGGCATCTTTAACAGAATTGAATTTCATAACAGATTGCAAAACTTTCAAAGCTTTGTAATAAAGTGAAGTAAAAGCTGTTAAACAAGCTATCGTTTCATCCTTTTTCCTTTATACAAAATGATGCATTTAGCAACAAAAAAGTGTTAGCGACAGGATTTCAAAAATCTCATTTATTAAAGAGAAAAGACTTTTATGAACATGAAATAAAATAACCTCGTTTATTGGAACCATTCTACACAATGTCGCTTTACAGATTACGTAACAACGGAACATCAAACTTTTATGTTAAAGACCATCAAATATGTTTAATAAATTTCTAACGTTAGTAATGTAGTGTTGCTGAAGAATATCATTTTACACCCGAATAAATACTGTTTTCATAAGAAAAAATCCAGTATTGATGTTTATTTGGTAGAGAAAGAACGTCAATTTTTTTTTGGGTATAGGACGGACGTCAAAAACTTTTTGAATGTTGCAACATAAAATGTCAGACTTTTTTATTCCTAAAAACTTTTGGATACCAAAAAAAAAAAAAATAAATAAATAAATAAATAAATATAATAATAATAATAAATTAAAAAATTAAAACATCTTCCATTTAAGTTTGTTTGGGATAATTGAAACAGAAACATCCTAGAATACGATGCAACACAAGCACAACTAACACATTGTCAAGACATCGAGGCTACTTTTTATCAGAGCCCAGAACTAAGACAGCCAGAATCTGTTATTATATTCAAGATTTCAGAATAAAGGTCACATCGAATATCGCAGCAATAAAAAATAAAATTTCAGAATCTTCAAACTTAATTAAAAATATTTAAAAATGATTTTGTTTATTTCACGTGTGATGCGTTTTCCATTTAATCTTTCGCAATCCATGTATTAAAGTTTTGTAGTTTTAATAACATGTTCAATAAAACAAACATACCAGTCCTTGTCCATATCACAATCCCAAAAACAAAGTAAAAACTTTGCAAACTGGCAAAATAGGTGATACACGTGAACTTCCATCAAGGAAGTGAGGCCGGGTGCTCCGGAAGGGTAAGCACCTCCTGTTTAGCTAGCTACACCCGTCACGTGCAAGTCAATTTTGAGAATGAAAGGAACAAAGAACTATGGTAAGTCAATATATCCAGTATAAGTTGGGATACAGTGACTACATACTTATCAACAATATTGTGATGACGGCCATAAAACTTTTTAAGGGCCCTGATTAGCCTAGGCTTGCAATATCCTTGTGTCAACAATTTAATTGTAAGTAATTTGCTTCGTTGCAGAAAGTTCCCATAGTGGGAACAAGCTCTACCGTACCGTATTAACTGTGAAACATATACACCATACGCAGGAGAAGCAGGGATATTACTGCAAAGAAACGGAAAGTTGACAATAGAAAAATTGAAGTCATCACGTTTGTCGTATAGCTTCAGATGTAACCTTTCATAGGTGTCATAATTGAGGTATAAGTCCAAAAATGAAGCAGAACATGGAGAATCTGTCGTGTCTTTTATTTCAAGCTCACTTGGATAGATGACATTCACATATTCTCCAAATTTGTGATTATTTAGAGAAAGAACGTCATCTATATATCTGTATGTGTAGTTGAATGATTTAGCGACAGTCTTTTTCCCAGATTTGACAAGGTTCTGTAAAAATTCTGATTCATATGAATAAAGAAACAAATCAGCAAGTAAAGGCGCACAGTTTGTGCCCATTGGTATACCGATTGTTTGCTGAAAGATAATATTGCCAAACACAACAAATATGTTGTCTATCAAAAACTCTAACATTTTGTTGATGGCATCTTCAGTATATTTTTGTTTGCAGTCTGTATGGTGTTTTACAAAATAACCAGAATCCCTGTTGAGCACTACATATTTATATCTTGGTTTACCGTTTTTGTAAAAAAATGAAAAGTGAATGATTTGTTTTAGACGTTCTTTCAATTTATCATGAGGGATAGTGGTGTAAAGGGTAGAAAAATCAAAAGTTTTTATACTTTTTACCGAAGATAGAGTATTAGAGACAAAATGGTCAAGTAGTTCTTTAGAATTTTTGAGAATCCACATTTGGTTGATGCCAGATGTAGAATAGACTCTATCTGAATAAGTCTGAAGGCCATCTTTGACAACTGTCAAAATTTGTGTTAGAATTACTGATAATGATTTAGTAGTACATTTAGAGGAACCTGCTATATATCTTTCCTTGTATGGATTTTTGTGAAGTTTTGGAATCCAATACAAGTAAGGCAGGTCAAGTTCTTTCTGTTTTAAATTGATACCAAAAGACTCAAGGACTCCTCCATGATTGGAAAGAACTTCATCTTTTGTAAAATTAGTTTTGGTATAAGTAGGATTCTCTGATATACTATCTAAACCAAGCTCCTTAATAAGACATTCAACATAGAATTTCTTGCAAACGAAAATAATGTTATTAGAAGCTTTATCAGCAGGAACAACAACATACCTGTTATGTATGTCAGTAAGGACCGCAGAAACCTCAGGGTCCCTGAGCACTAAAGAAGGTTTAGTACCCATAGACCCATTAAGTTTTGCAATCCTTGACTTGACAAAATTTCTAATTGTCCTCATCCACTCATCAATATACACAATCTTATTAAGCAATAAAATGTATAAATTCAAATTCAAAGGGGTTGTTTCAGCGCAGAATGTAAATTGCATCACATTAACTATTAAATTCAACAATTTATATTCATTGTACACAGTGTTCATCCACATTGTATAAATGACAATAATGACTTTAACAATTGTAACTAAACACACAGTTCGTCAGTCTTCCGATTTTTTTAACAACTGTTCTTTTTGCTCTATCCAGGTTAAGTCTTGCAGAACAAAATTCTGCTATAGAGCAACCTCATCATGGTGAAGAACCAACCACTATGGTCACAAAAGATTACCCCTATGTCGGGAATTTTACGCATTCGTCTGTTTTGAAATTATGTGCAGTAGATGGGGACCTATTGCCTCGTTATCAGTGGGTAAGAGAGGTTACCTTTTTTTTGGTCTGTAACCGTTATAATGGGTAGGTCAACAGTTTTAACATGAACTCTATTTTCAAAATGTGTCCCTAGCAGATTCCGAACGCCGATATTTAGATAAAAAGTTAATCTAATAAAAGGGCTTTAGTCGGTCATTCATAGGGGTTTAAGATAAGTGACAAGAGACATGCAGAATGCCGTCCTTATTTTAAAAATTGTAATATCCTATAATCAACCTAATCATATTGTAAGAAGTCGTTATTGCCGACCTTACCATATTTTAAAACATGCTTTATACTGTCGTTATAATCATTCCTGTTTATAATGTCTAAAAATGCGTAAATTCCGACCTCACCATATGGTCGTGACAGTTTAACTGTCAAAAAAGAGATTTGTTTGTAATTGTTTACAAAGTCGCAATTGTTAAAAAATATTATTGTAAAATGGTATGCTAAATTTAGTATACTAGATCGCAATTGTCGATCACTCATATTTTGATAAAAACGTATTCAGGTGAATGTATTAAATGTTTATATATGAATTGGAACCACAAATGTAACTTGTATTATATATCTCTTTTTTTTAAAATAAGCTTGCGGAACTTTAAATTAAATTAGTGTTTTTGGACAAATTATTTCTTATTTATGATTTTTTATTTTATTTTTTACCTTTACATTAGCATGTTTTTAAGTTACCGGTGAATGGAACCGAGGATCGTTTAAAACATCATTTTGATTTTTAATAATAGGATTCAGAAAGTTTGTACTTTTAAAAAGTATCTTCAGTATTGCAACAAAAATATTTTGACATTTAAACTCTTATTTCCTGAATTTTGTTTTTAAAACATTAACCTGTAAGATGCGTCAGTACAAAATATGATTTTAAATGATACACTTTTCAGCAAAAAAAAAAAAACCAATAAAAACGAAAAATGTAAGACTACATTGCATAATTACACACGCTATCATGAGGTTTTCATGGTTTTAATCTATCTACAGTCGTAATTAATGCTTATCAAATGTTGCCAATAGTGATCTTAGTAGTAATGGTCATTTTTTCAACCATATATAATGTATATAATGTATGGTTATAATATACAAAGTAGTCTTATCCGTTTAAAAGGCCTAAAACTGGAATATAAGAAGACAGAGAAATACTTTAAAAAGTCATGTACAGTTTTGAGGTGATTATGTGTTTAGCTACATTTAGTGTTCCATATTAACCATAAATCTCGGACAAATTATTATAATAAAACACAAACATACCATATGTCCAAACCAAATATTACAAATTAATAAAAACAAATCAAAATGATAGTTTTAAGATGTCAGAGATTATTATACAAATTTGTTTTAAATTTTGTACTTGGTTAATATTTGCATTTGCAAAATATAATGTTTTACTACACCAATTATTCCTTTACAGATCTCTTAACATTTTTTCTGTTCAACGGTTTTGTAAGAATAAAAGGAATTTCTAAAAATTACAATATTTTCAAGTATGGAAAATTTTGTTAAAAAAAACATTTATCTTTGTATCACTCTTTACAATTTCGATTCTTTATCTCTTGTATGTTCCAACTTAAGTAAAAAAGCTTATTATTTGCTAATATATCTATGCTAACAACATAACAACAACCCCAACAAGTCTGAATAATGATTAACAAACACATTTCAACGTCATTGTTCAAATTAGAGATTGACCTTTATATGATATAATTTAATAGAAAACTTTGTTTGCCTAAATAGATGTATTGTGATATATCATTGTTTGTATAATTTAAACATCTGGACGCTAAAAATGAATGTTTTCATCTCTAAACAAAGACTTTAGAGAACGTTATCTTGTTTTAAATTCTCAAAGGGCTTTTTTACTGCGGAAATATAAGACTTAATATCAACAAATATACATTTTTTTAAATTAATAAATTATTTATAACGGTTTTTATAGACCACATATCGTGATATGAGTCATATGACATATTTAGGAAAATCATGTATTATCATTGTGAGCTAAAACTATTTTTGTGGTTTTCAGTTAATTATACAAATAATGTTCGTCATCTTGTCTTGGCCCATATTTTGTTTTTCTGATCAGCAGAGAGAGAGAGCACATTGTATAATTTTTTTATTTGAAACAATCGCTTTCAGAACAAACAGCCTCTTCAAAGAAGTCGCTTAAAATGAACTTTGCATTTGAGTGTTGAAGGAAGTTACATTTTTTTCATAACTAACAAATATAAACCTTATGTTTTTTTTGTTTTTTTTTTTAGAAAAGCTACAATTTTATATTAAAAACATGTGTTTTGAGTCTCATCTAAAAGGCCAAGAAATGACACAATTAAAGTTATATATTAGAAATTCTTGCTAACATAAAAATTGAGAAAAATTAATAAAACACAAAGTGGGAACGCAGAATACACAACATCCCGTTTTTCTGAAAGCAAATGACATGAAGTAAATGAACAGTGTTTTGTTTAATGATCTAAACTGTACTATTTAATATTATAAGCTCCTTTCTGGTTACTTTATTTCTTATATCATGTCTCATCTGCATAAAACAGGGCCATTAGTTTGCATCAAAAACTTTTCCAAAGTGTTTTAAGATAACGGTTTTTACAATTCAGACTGATATGATCAATGTTTTGCAATAAAATGAAAATCATCAGTCAAACAATTCTAATGCGTGTACAGCTAAATACATAAGGAAACAAGCCAAAGCAGTTTGGTTGTATGATGATTGGTTCGGTCGTATCCTGAAGTTATAAACTTAATATGGGAACAATGGCAACGTTTAACCTAAATAAACAAAAACAAAGGGATTTGTGTGTGAAAGGTTTACTCTTAAAAAAGAAATGTTTTTCTGATTATAATTTTACCTTACCACAGAACCTATTGATTTACACAAAATTTGTTGCAAGAAAAAAATTGTCTCTGGTATTTACCATGTTGTTGTCAAAGAAAAGAAAAGAAAAAAAACAGACATAATCATCCTAAAGAAAAAGACAATTACAAGTTAACCCAATTTAACGCTCTAACATTGGACAACGAAAGTTTTAAGACCTTATGTGAAAACTCTTCTTAAAAGGCCAAAGAATAAGTGAGGAAAAAACACAAAGAAATAGCAGCACAAATTTACTAAATACACTTTTTTTTTATTTTCAAAAGAATCATTGTGAGAATATAAATTCATTAGAAATAAGGGACCATAAAAAGGCTACATACGTCTAATGTAAGGTAAATTCCAGGAATTTTCATCAATTAAAAAACCCATAATAGATTGTTTTTTTAATCAGAACTGTACTTTTGTATGCTTTTTGTCTTCAATATGTGTATTTAAGATAACCATGCGTCCAATTTTTACTTGAATTTCTCAGTTGCGAGTTGTTCTGCCCTTTAAGCAATGAATTACTAATCAAATTCTCAGATGGATCGAAACCTATCAATATAAATGTCAATAATTAAACGTTCAATGAAATAACAGGAAATGTTGTAAGTAGCCAATAAATAAATGAATCAATAAATCAATAAATAAATCAATTATTTAAATAAATTTAAATAATACGCTTTATGTAAATTGGGGTTACAAAAGGTTTGAGGTATATGTACAGAAACGTTTGAAGCTTTAGGGATAATATAATGTAATTTTGTAGGAGTAATTCAACTCCTATTAAGAAGAGTTTTTACATAAGGTCTTAAAACTATCAGTAGTTTAACATTTTAAACTTGTATCGGCAAAACATGTCGACCAGCTTTTAGCTTGTCGACCGTGTTTATTTATACATAATGTTTAAACATGTTTTTCTATCTGTCTGTGGCACTTGCTATACATGTTTGTCATACTGCAAAGATATGTATCGAGGTCCAGTTCAAAGGTAAAGGCGCCAGCTAATTAAATAGTTGGAGTGTTTATAATCATCCGAGTGTCCGCTCTTAATTATCAGACAGATGCAATTGAGAAAAAAACTCTAAAAGAAGCAACTAGATAATAACTATTCTAATCGTGTTTCTTAATTTCCAAAAAAGGTTTTGTTTAGGACATAGAAGTACCCTAATTTGCCGACTTACTTTGCTTCGAGGATAATAGTATAAGCATAAAATTTCTGTAATTTGTTATATTTGTAAGAGATGTTACAGGAACAGTGTTTTTTGGTTTTTTTTAGATTTTAATTATTATGTATTAATTACTTTTCTTCTTTCATAATGATTTGGATTTCTCTTGTCTTTGAAAATATGTTCCCATTAGACTTATTACTTATAATTACTAATATATATGTAGCCAAATGTTATCATATTCGAATTCGTTTCAAATAAAAACTTAATTAGAAAGAGAGTAGGACATTCTGTTGTAAAAAGATGCATCACATCTTTTTCTAAAACTACACTATCTGTCGCCACTTCGAAAATATATGAATTCCTTCCGGTCCAAATGTTTAACTTTATCGGAATTTATTTTTGATTGATAACGTGTGCATTTTGTGGTTGTATTTGTTGTTGCTTTGTTTCAGTTACTAGAAACCTTAGGTTAAAAGATAATTTTTAGCTTTTTATCACGAACGTTTTTGACGTGGTATGTTGCCACCGTACTTTAATTTAGAAAATGAAATTGATGTGCTATTCATTGAAAGGAGCATCAGTCTCTAACATCTGTTTCAACCTAGAAAAGTCGCTGTCAAGCAGATAGACTTGATCCATTATAATTTAGTACTTTTTTGTACAAGTTGGGAGATTTCTTTCATCTTTTATAATTTGTGTTTTGAATTTTTACATTTTTACGCTTTCGTTGTTTTTTTTTCTGTTGACAAAAGAATTCGATGTTTTAATTAAAATTTAAAATAAGTGGAAATGTGGTGACGTATTTTCTAACTCGAACAAGAAATCATGTCAGACTTAGAAGCTACATATTAATGAATCCTTCAAAAACATTTGTGGCTTTTTACAATTTCTTTTAATGTTTTATTTGCAAAAAACTAATTTTACTGTTTCTTATTTATCAGTGTAAAAATAAGGATTGTCATCGTGAAAGTAAACATGTTAGAGCCTTACGGTTTAAGTATTTGACTTTTTATCGTAATGTCCCAAGTCATGAGATTCAGTTATCTATTCAAACACAAACATTCCAGTCTATGTCTGAATTTTTGTGCTGCGCTATTTGTGTTGACATTATCATTTATGTATTAGACAGGATATGTTTTATCAACAGTAAAAAGTCTACAAGATCAATGACTGATACTCTTTAATCTATTGTATTATATTTGTTTTTATTATTCATTTAGTTTCAAATATTACGTAATTTTATTTACGGTTTGTTTCGATTAAATTCATAAGCATTTACATACGTAATCATTGATGATATCAACATTAATAGAGAAACGTTTTCTAGAAATCATCTCCTTTGTTTTTACCAAAGATATCCTCAAATAAATGCTTAGCCAATCATGAAGTCACCTTGTGAGACCCTTAAACCTGTGTGTAATTGTAAACCTAATATCAAAGAGAAGATTCTGTGGAAATACATTTCAAAGTATAAGATTTTGATATTTTATTTATAACTTGTGAAATGTTACCATAAATAAAATTATCTTGACTAGGATTCACTATCAATTCCTAATAACATGCACATGATTTTCAATGGAATGATATTCATGTCTTCGTATTTTTACTTTGTTTTATGAAATTTGATGTATTAGTTTGCAAAATCCTTTTTTGTTAATATAGCATACAAACTTAATATCCGTTATCCATTTTTTTTCATTATACAATAAACAATCTCATTTGTGGAGATTTTACAGAAATATTTTATATTGTTAATAGCAATTTTGTTTTACAATCAATGGACCTGAACTTTGTTTTGGTGCAATACCTACAAGTATCCCTAAATCAAATTATATAAACATGTAACGTGGGCTTATCATAGTTTTAAAATGCATTTCTTAGTAAATATATGGTTTTCATATGCAATAGATACGTATGTCTTATTGGATTTCGTCTGTTTTGTAAGACAGGCACAGTTTATGAGATGTCAAATCTCGTAAAATCCATAGCTTATGAGATCTTATTAAAGGATTGATTTTCATTGAAATTCAGAATTCAGAAAAGCAGTTTTTGTACACAAAATTGATAATGTTAATAGACATCAAACATTTTTCCTTTTAACTTTGTAAAAACACACAGACTATATATGTAAACCTTTACAGAATTCTCTATATACTAAAAGCATTTAAAAATATAACCATATTTTATTACAACTATATAATCCAATAAAATTAACAAGATTTATCAATGAAATGCAAAGGTTATATATGATATCGGAAAAGTATAATATATAACAAATACCTGCTAAATTTTGATGTGCCAGATGTGCACATTACGTTACAGAATGTAGTTCTCTAGGTACCAGGTGGGTCTCAATTTGAAGAATTGGTTAATATATTGCCTGTAACAAAATTACAAACCTTGCTATGGTAGCTGCGTACTTAAATTGACTTTAACAAGCAATACGGCCAAAGATATCAAATTCTACGTTCCCTTATGGTGTCTTCACGGATTAAGCTGTGGAGTTTTTTAAACAAGAGTCTGTTTTTTATTTTATTTCTTAAATTGACATTTGAATTTTGATCGAGAACGTTATAAAACGTTCTACTCAATTATTTAAAAAAAACGCACGTATACAGAATTTATTAATTTTTACGATAATATAACAGAAATGTATTTTATCTAATTTTCTTTTTAAATACGCAGAAAGATCTTCATGTAAATTACAATACAAAACATAGATTCATATATCGATAACTTTGTTTAATCAATGAGCAGCTTTACTGTAAAACATCTTTATGTTTCCGACAACTTCCTTTTTTGTTGCGTGAAAACTAACTGTGTTGACTTCACATTTCCTTAACATACTACTCTAAAGTTACATACACAATGATTACAAAAATTATTAGATCGTTTGATTACGATTGTATTGGAAACTATTTCTTTCATGGTAAAATAACCTGTATAATGTTTCTGTGAATAAAACAAAATTAATTCTATATGACACAAATTGAACTAAAATTAGAAATAATTAAGAAAAATTACTTTTCTTCGCAGTATTATAAAGTAAGTCACTGAAATTATATTTAAAGTTTGATCAATGGTGGTAATAACGATTATGGCTTAAATATTGCATTAGCCAAAGTTCCAAATAGGGCATAACCTAGTTTGAAAAAGTTTGTAAGGTTGGTTGTTTTTGTTTTTTTCTTTTTCTTGGAGGGATCAGTTTGATAGAGTGTCATAGCTCAGACCAAATCTATAAAACTGAATCTTGTCTTTGGTATAAATTTTATTCATCGTTTTAAAAAATAAGTCTGTTGTGAATTTAAAATTGATAGATTTATTTACTTCTGTTTTATCTAAAACATACCGGTCCATGTCCAAATCACTGTCCAAAAGCAAAGTAAAAACTTTAAAATCTTGTTAATTCAGTTAAACAGGTAAACTTGCACCAGGTAAATAAGGTCGGATGCTCCTGTCACGTGTAAAACATGTTTCGAAAAGAACATGCAAGTTTAGGATGTTAAACATGTCCGGTATTAAATCCGATATAGGGATTTTAAACATATCAACAATATCGTGATTATTGTCATGACTTTTTTTTTTGAGTGCTTTAATAAGCCAAAATTTGCAATATATCTGACTCATCTATTAATTTGTAAGCAGTTTGGTTTTTGTAGAAAATTTCTGAAGTGTGAACATGCTCTTCACTACTGTATCACCTGTGAAAAATAGACCGTACACATGAGAAGCTGAAATATTGCTGCATAGAAAACGTAATTTGACAATAGAGTATTGAAATCATTATTACCCTTACCATTTAGCTTCTTGCCTGGAATCATAGTTGAGTAATTAATCAGAATATGAAAGAGAACATGAAATACAGTCTTATCCTTTATTTCAAGCTTATAAAGATAACAGGCATTCACGTTTTCTCCAAATTTGGGATTGTTGGAAAATAGAATGGCATCTATATCTTTATTAAAGTAGACTTATTTTGTGATAGTCTTCTTTGCAGATTCAACAAGGTTTTTCAGAAATAAAATTGTTTATATTTTTGCTACCAGGGTTGGAAATCATGTTGCTCTATATTACTCGGATTCTATTAGTATTAAACCAGAATGTATTTGGTTAATAATCTATGTTATTTACGTTTTTGAAACGACTGTCGTTAACGTTGCAACAGAAAGTTAATTTCTTTACAAATTCTAGCCAAAAATATAGCACACAGAATCTTAGAAGAATTTGGAAAGATATTTCAAAAGAGAATATTTTCAAACAGTGGTTATTATATCATATTTGGTTACACAGTGTTTTAAAACCTTAAGTCTTTAACGTTATGTTTATAGACAGCTTTTTTTTCTCTTTCAAATCTGGTTTAACCCACTCAGTAATATCATTCATTGATTAGTTTTGCAAATTATAGTGATGGTTGACATCATACATGTTAAATTTTCTTTGATCTAAAAAGGAAAATTGACTTGAACACATTTCTGTTCTCCATAAAGGAACACATTACATATAATTTAAATATTTATTTAGAGACAAATCACACAATACGTTTTAATTCGACAATCTTTCTATAAATTTGAAAACTTTAGCTGTACTATCAGCTACATGTTTCTGTTTCCCATCTGTTGATTTTTGCTTTTAAATTTCATTTACATTTTTCTTAAATAATAGTTGCAAAACCAATGAAAATAATTTGTCACTGTTACTGACTTTTCATATGTAATGTTTTACATTACTTTAAATTGGCTTCTTAAGAGAAATTGCGATAGAATCTAAGTGTTGTGCAGAATGGAGAAAACAAATAAAATTTAAAAAAAAACAAACTGTTCTCTTTCTCTCATAAGGGTCTCGGTGGCTGAGTGGTCTAAAGCGCGCTCTTACGGATCACCATGCATCTCACCGCCTGGGTTCGAATCCAACTCGACAAGATCCTAGAGTGAGAAGTTTGTCAGTTCGCTTGCCGAAGGTAGGTGGTTTTCTTAAGGCACTCCGGTTTCCTCCACAATCCCATAGCTGACCGCTTCGAACTAAGTGAAAGAATCTTGACTTGGGCGTAAAACACCATTACTCCACCTCTCTCTCTCTCTCTAGTTGCAATATATATATATATATATATATATATATATATATATATATATATATATATATATATATATATATATATATTGCAACTAGTTTGTACATGTTACTCATTTTTTAATTCTGGAGAGAAATAAGCTATTAACAACGCAATTACATGCTAATTTCACTGAATCGCTTACGTACTACGTGTTATCGATAATTGCAATGATTATGCTCATATAATGTCATCAGTTGTGATTTGATGTTTCCCTCAACACGGATTTTGCTACATTTTGAAACAAATGCATAAACAATTAATGTTTCAAAGGAAAAGAAAAGAAAATTAAAAAAAAGAAAAATCTGTTGATATAATCAAGATTTTGCTGTCACACACGATTACTGTAAGTAACATTATATTCATTTTATATCGCTCCATCAGGGACATTACATATTTCTGTTTTCCAAACCGTAGTCGAGCAGTTACCTAAACCAATCTTCGCGGTGATTTTAATGGTAATAATCCTCTATGGGGAAGTTATAAACTTGAAACAAAGGAGAACATTTTAGATTGTTGCTTGATAATTGTATATTAAATGATTGTTCAAAAACTGTTTTATCTGACGCGACAGGTACTTATTCATCAATAGATCTATCAATTCTTGATCAAAATATTCAAAATGATCTCTCAAGAACAGTCCATAAAGATCGTTGTGGGAACAATCATTTTCCAATTATACTGAAATATACATCTTGGTCAAATCATGCTATTATATCTAGATGGAATACCAAGAATAAAGCTGATTTGAATCGTTTCTTAATGTCTGTGCAGAAAGATTTAAAAATGAAAATGATAAAAATCGCTAAAGAAACTGACGTTTTTATAGTAATTGCTCATGCGTGCTTCCCTTGAACCTCTGCAAATCCACGCATCCACAAAGTATGGTACAAGAAGGAATAGAAACATTTTAGAAAACGTAGGAAACAAGCAGAGAGACAGTTAAAAAGACAATTCTGAGAAATACTTTGATATATTTCCATATAAAGAACTTCAAAATGCAATTTCCAATGCACATGCTATGTCAGTTGGTCCAGATGATGTGCATTATCAACTTCTAAAAAAATTTGCCTCCTCATTGTCTTTTCACTTTGTTAAATATATATTTAATGGTATTTTGCAGAGCTATACTTCCATTATTTTGACAAAAAAACAACTGTTATTCCTATCCCTAAGCCTGTCAAACATCACTCTCATCTATCTAATTATAGACCTGTTGCCTTAATCAGCTGTGTTTGCAAAACCATTGAAAGGATGAATAATAATATATTTGTTTATTTACATGAGTCTAATAATCTTCTCACTCATATTTTGTGCGATATCATGATCAGGCGCAATAGGAGTACCTTAGATCACTTAATTCGCCTGAAATCGTGTTGCATCAATTTTTCAACAAAAGCAAAATAAATAATGACCCGGAGCTGTGCATCAACGACAATATTATAAAAGTTGTAAAAGAAGGTAAGTTTTTTAAGAATCATGTTTGATACCAAATTAACTTTTATCCTGCATTTGAAATGCCTAAAGGCTAAAAGCTTAAAAACATCAGTTATTTTAAAGGTTTTGTCCGATACAATTTGGTGGTGATCAACCTACACTACTGCATTTGTACAGATAGCTTTTTATATTGAAATTTGATTATGGACTCATTATATATGAATCTGTTCGCAAATCATATTTATAAACCTTGATGCAATTCATCATCAAGGTCTACGTATTTTATAAGGAGCTAATAAAACGTCTCCAATTGCTGTTGAGGCTAATGAGCTTTCATTTTATTAAAGGCGCAGGAAAATATCGCTGCAATATGCTACGAAATTATTTGCAAATCCATCTTATCCGGCATATGATTGTGTCTTTACCCTTCTTAAAAACACTTCTACAATAAAAGAGTCATCGCTGTTGCACCTTTCGTATTCAGATTAAAGCAACATAGGAGGAATGTGGCTTGAATTTCAACCGGATTAAATAAGCATAAATTAACAAATCATCCTCCTTGTCTTTATGATAAACTAGAAGTTGATCTGGATATTTCAAAATATAAAAAAATCAGAAACAATCGAGGAAGTTTACAAGCGGCTGGAATTTAATTTATCATTAAAAACAGCTATACACGGTTGATTTCTGATGTTATTTAATAAGAACAATAGCTTTTCTAATGATACTAATGGATAAAAAAATGGTGGTCGTGTAGCTTTTGCTGTCATTGTTGGAAATACAATGATTAGTATGCGAATTCTAAATGAACGCTCCATATTTACAGCTACGGCTTAGGCAATAACATATGCTTTAGATTTTATTTCAAGATTGCCTCATAACAATTTTATTGTGTGTTCCGACTCTTTATCTGTACTACGGGCAAAAAACAGAAGTTTAACAGCCTAAAAACACAAACATATCCGTTTTATCTACATCACAATGCCCCCCCCCCCCCCCACTAAAAAGTAAAAACTGCAACAACTGGCAAATTTAGATATAGACGTATACTTCCATAAAGCAGGTGATGCTATTTTCTTCGGAAGGGCAAGCACCTCCTGTCTAGCTAGCTACAATTGTCACGTGTGAAGTCAAATTTGGGAATGAAAGGAATATGGAACTATGGCAAGACAAATATATCCAGTATTAGTTTGGGTACAGTAACTTCATAGCCATGGTAGAATAAAAGTTAATGCAAGAGCCGTTTCAGCTGCTACAACATTATCTAATAAATCACTTCTGTTTTATTTCCAATACAGATTTCAAACCATTAAAATACTTATATTACTGGTCTTTCATCAAATCAATGAAATTTCAAGAAACATAATGAGTTACACTATGTACAGCCTTTTTTACGATTTATACCTTTGTCTCAATATAGTAAGCGTGAAGGTGTTTTCCTACGTCGCTGTAGAATCAACCAGTCATTTTACACATATTTTTATTTTAAAGGGAGATCAACATCCACTATATGTCCCTTGTAAAGGTCAACAATCTATTATGCACATTTTGCTCGATTGTTTTGACTTTGCAGCAACAAGAAAGAAAGAGAGAACATTTATCATGAAAAAGGTGGGATTGTTAAGGACACCTTCATTGTAATGTAACCTAACCACCGCAAATGCTATTAACCAATCAGGCGGCGCATGCAACAATTGTTTGTTCATTCGATTAAAAACGTTGCAAATACATTTTTTCAGGAAAACAATAACATCTTAAACCTTCGCTTCTTGTCACATTTAACTGTTGCTACTATAATTTTTGTATTTAAAAACGTTACAAAATGGAAATGCATGTTTTAAGTTAAAAAACATCTGAAATTTAAAATCCGTTATATGATACGCTTCAAATAAACAAAAAGTTTAATATAACGCATAATAATTTTCCTTAACCCTAAATATTCAATATTTAGCTGATATGACGATTATAACATAACTTATGTCTATTGTTTTCAGTTTTTAGATTTACGATGGTTCATCTTTAACTCAATGTCAATTATAATACCATGTTTAATCTCTATCGAATTGACGGTATGTTTAATATATGCCTTTTTTTTGTTGAAAGCTGTTATAAAACATATAACACATACATACTAGTCTGTGTAAAAAACCAAAATAAAACTATGTTCTTTTCATTTACACAACCTGTTTCAATATTTACTACAATGTAATTGTATTGATCTTAGCAACAAAAATAATTTTAAAAACCCTCTATAATCAATAGCAATTAAAATCAATACATGAAATAGTTTTTAAGCCTTATATAAGAAAAACATTGCTCTTTTCTGTATAGCTTTTTTTTAAAAATTAATCCAGTCTTTTCATCGTACGTTTTGTCAGGTGTCTGTGCATCGACCACTCCTAATATTAATCCAACGAATATTAAGTGTTCGAGATATGTTTGTGTTGCCGCTGTCAACAAATTCGCAAATATCTGCAAATATTTGTTGCTGCTGTAAAAATGTTCCGAGTAATACAAGATCTACTAAGGTTTGTTGTTTTCCAGATCTCTAGCAGTTTGTCTAAACCTTTATTTTCATGAACAATGGACCTATCGACCATAACCGATAAAGGTATGCATGACCTATGTCGAATCATGGCTTATTTCAAAGTTGGTCTTGCTGACAATTTCCTTTGTAACCTTTTTCGAATAACAAAGATATCAGACATACTGCAGTTGATATCGTCTGTAATCTTCATTCAATTAAATTATCTTTAGATTAATCTACTAGCTGCGAATTGTAAATAGGTTCTATAAATCCAGATCCGGTATTCAAATTATCATGATTTTTTAAAGAGAAAACTTTTGATCAAGAAAATTCAATTATAAATTCCTGTTTAAACTCTATCATATTTTTTGTAAAGCTCCCTTAGCAAATTAAGTTTTTTAAATATAAGTTTTAATCGCATTTTATAAGAATTTACATCTCAAAAATATAACTAAATGATTTAAATTGTCTCTACAAAAATGCTTTATTGTGATAAATTATCCAAATTACATAAGTGCTTCTCTCGAAAGTGCATTATACGAAGCCTAAGCGACGTTGTTTTGATTATTATTATTCTTAAACTCTTTAACTTATTAATTAGATCAAAGATCATAAAAGAGTGGTGCCAACATACAGTTATTTTAATGCAAATAAAAAAGTGTTTGAATGATGAATACAGATGACCTTGATAAAGAAATCTATGAAATACAAATTAATCCAACCTTCCATTTCTAGCTAAACTATCATATATCATAGTCCAAATTGCAGTTTTTGTTTTAATAAATGACTGTTTTAGTAAAGCTTTTAAACAACAGAAATGATGGAAATAATAAATGGTATTGAAAGTAAATACGTTTGTCAAGACATATTACATAAAATTTTCTGTCAGGAATCAGTAATATCGTAATTTAGCTTTGATGTAATCCTCATGTCTAAAGTTTTAGAATTGATGTATAGTTTAATATTGAAGAATTGATAAATTTATCTTACATTACGTGCCACTGCGGTAGCTCAGTTGGTAGAGTGCTCGCTCCGTAAGTGGAAGGTCGTGGATTCGAACCCCGGCCGGGTCTGACCCAAGACTTGAAAGTGGGTAGTGACTGTTCTTTCGCCAAGCAATCGGCATTACGAAATGAAAGTCACGGTTCTTCCGGATGGGAACTTAAAATAAACGACGTCCCGTGTCATGGCAGGCGTGGCACGATAAAGAACCCTGCTGTATAATGCCATCAGCGCAACGCACAGGCACAATTTCTGCACTTTCGCCTATAGCTTGCGACGTCTCGATATAAGTGAAATATTCTTGACTGGGACGTTAAACACCATTACTCAACTCAATTCTTACATTACGTTGTTTGGTCAAGCAGGCTTACATATCACATTATCTCTGACCGTCTATTTCCTAATGCCATTTGGCATACGCGAAGATCTTATTATCAGAAAGTTTGCCAGTTCGATCGCCGAACGTAGGTTTCCTTTGGGCTTTCAGATTTTACATCATTAATTACCTGACCGTCTAGGTACAATTTAAAGAATAGTGACTGGGCCGTATATTACACCATTACCAATCTTATATAACGACTGATCAAAAAAAAAAAAAAAAAAAAAAAAAAAAAAAAAGAAAGCCAGTAAGAACACTTAATGCTTTTTTATTAGTACAAATAGCTGCCTGGTCAATTTTAAGTATTGTATCCTCCTGCTTTTGAAGATTCTATTTATCGAGATGATTTTATCATATATGTTTAATAGGAAAGTGTATTCTATAGATAATTTTATCAATATTTTGACACAACAATGTCGCGGTCCAACGCGTTCATAGCTCACAAGCTTACAATGAGCTATCTTATGCATAAAACAACTCGGTGGTTTTTTTTAAGGTTTTGTTAAAACATGTTTGTTATTTGATATAACAGACTTTTTATTTTCATATTAATAATAAAATGTCATTAATATTCTGTTTGGTATGATAAAAATAAAAGGATTGTAAAAAAGAATTGAATGTTGTTACCTTTTGCAAATAACCAGAATGTTGGTTTTCATTGGGTCAAGAAAGAGATCCTTCAACAAAAAAGAAGAACGTACCCGCATTCTTGAAACAAAGGGGCACAAAATTGTTGTCAATTAGTGTTGGGTAATTCAAATATTGAAAATAGGCACGCAACAAGTACTCAAAATTATATATATATATATTTGTGTGTGTGTGTGTGTGTGCATGTGTGTGTAAGTGACAGATTTTCGTAGTTTAAGTTATAGTAAAAAGGAAATTTAATGAAATATTTAACAGTTTATAATGTTTTGAAAATCTGTTTTGCAACATGTTTTAATAAAAGTTAGTTATTAATGTAGCTTAGAAATTCTATTGATTTTAAATAGATTGTAATTAATTACTTATAAATCTTTAATATCACTATTTAATAGCAAAGACTAAATGACTTCTAGTCTAACTAATCAATCGTTAAGCAAGCAGACGAAATACAATGATAACTGTTGTAACTTTGCATGTTTATTTTTCATGTTCTGGTTTGTTTGCTGCTGGTGTGTTATATGAAAACGTGCATTACGTGGGTGGTATTCTACAACATTGACTGTGGGTCCCCGATTATGGTTCGTCTTTAATAAGAGTTGTTCCTTGGTCAATTTATGTTTTGTTGCTACGGCTAGTGTATTTCAAATGATTTATCGAATTTTTCATCAATGTGAATTGTATACGGGGATATTGATATTTTTATCTTTCAATATGAATCCATTTAATCTCAAAAAAAGGTACAAATTCACCTGTCAAAAATCCCTTTAATGATTTGTAAATTATCACAAGGTTTTCCACTTGTTTTACAATCAATAAAAAAATTATTTTCTAGTTATCTTACATCTAAAAAGGCAATGTTTAACAGTCGTGGCCTCAAAAATACCATATTTAAATTTTCACGACCTAAGATTGATAAGACATCATGGAAAAAATAATAGAATCAAGAAACAAATGTGGTAAAATTACATTAAATAAGATATGAAACAACTTTTATTGATAATTATTTATTATTGTTAATGTACATACAATCTGTATATTAATATTTGTATACATTTATATACAATTTACCAGAAAATCGATGAGATAATATTGATAATAAAGTATAACGCGATTTTTAAAAAGCATTAGCGCTTTCATTTATATAAAATAAATATAAAAAAGTCGGAAACAAGCGAAGAAGTTTACCATCAGGAATTTGCTATCATTATAACCATTATAGATATATATAATTTACACTTATGGATCAAACGATGGCGTTCGTGTACGTCGCTTCCGCTTCCATTGTTGGACATACAACAGTTAGTATGCGAATTCCAAGTGACAGCTCCATACAGTTGCGACTAAAGACAAAACACATGCTGTATAATTTATTTCATGATCGCCTCATAACAATATTATCAAATATTCTGACTTTTTATCTAAGAGATAAAGAGCAAATAATTAGATCACCCTCTATTTAGTGAAATACTGGAAGTGAATATACCAATTGCATATGTAGTTTCAGGATTGAATAAAATTTATGGCTTATGTTTTTTATCCATCAAACTTTTTGGTCTTAGTATCACTGATGAGGAATGAATTTCAAAAATGTGCACATGTGGCACAGCACAATTTAACTGGTATTTGTGTTATATATTTACTACGCCTTAGCGGGTACCGCTGTTGGTGGAGTAAAACTCCCCGAGGGTATCCATAACTCAGTAGGAAGTACTTTGTGCTGTCAGAAACTGTACAATTTAGCAAAATTTTCAGCCAAGTTTAATTTTGAAATTTATTAAAAACTAATTTTTTTTTTCCCTCATGCAAAACATTCCTTAGCTGGAGGGTTTATATAATTTTGGAACTTTAGATTCATTTATTTTCAACTGTTTGGCTTATGTTTTTTATGCATCAAACTTTCTGATCTTAGGGTCACTGATGAGGAATGAATTTCCGAAATGTGCACATCTGGCACAGCAAACTTTAGGTAGTATTTGTGTTGTATATTTGCTACCCCTGAGCGGGTACCGCTGCTAGTGGAGTAAAATTCCGGATCCCCAAGAGTATCCATAACTCAGTAGGCAGTGCTGTCAGAAAATGTATCATTTAGCAAAATTTTCAGCCATCTTAAATTTTGAAAGTTATTTAAAACTAAGGTTTTTTTCCTCATGTAAAGTATTCCTCAGCTGGATTTGGGTTTATATAATTTTGGAACATAAAATTCATAATTGTCAACTGTTTGGCTTATGTTTTTTATCCATCAAACTTTTCGGTCTTAGTGCCACTGAATGAATTTTCAAAATGTGCACATCTGGCACAGCAAAACTGAACTGGTATTTGTGTTATATGTTCATTATTGTTGGTAAAATATACAAAGATATAAGTTTATGTCCTAATCACAACACAGACCTAAAATAAATAAATAAAATAAAAATAAAAAAACTAAGTAAAAACTTTAAAAAAAAAAGACAGATTGAGATATACACGTAAATGTCCATCAAGAAAGTTAGAGCAAGGTGCTCCAAAAGAGCAAAAACATCGTCTGCTTAGCTAGCTGCCCCTGTCAATTGTAAAGTCAAATTTGAAAAGGAAAGGAACATGGGACTATAGTAAGTCAAGTATATTCAGTATAAGTTTGGATACAGTGATTTCATAACTATGTAGCTATAAAAGGTAATGCATAAGCAAATTTGATGTTTAAACTCAAAGTTGTTTGAAATGTTCCCACAGCAAACTAAGTTGATTTTTTAAAAAATAATTTTAATCACATTTTATAAGAGTTGACATCTCAAAATAACTTAAAAAATTACATTGTCCTTACGAAACTGCTTTATTGTGAAAGATTATCCATATTACATAAGTGCCGTTCTCGAACGTGTATTATATAAGGCTAAGCGGCAATGTTCATAAAAGAATGGTGGCAACATATTGTATTATTTCTAACGCAAATCTAAAATTGTTTGAAATATGAATACAGATGAGCTTGGTAAGCTTCATTGTCAAAATATATATACAAAATACAAATTAATCAAACCTTCCAGTTCTTGTTTAAATAATATACAACAGAGTCCAAATTACACTATTGGTTTTTATAAATGACTGTTTTAGTAAAGCTTTTAAACTACTGATATGAGGGAAATAATAAATGGTATTGAAAGTAAATACGTTTGTCGAGACAACGTATGTTTGATGTGTAGTTGAATATTAAAGAATTGATGGATTTCTCTTACATTACGTTGTAAGGTCGAGCACGCAAACAGGCCACATTACTTCTGACAGTCTATTTCCAAATGCCTTTCGTGAACATACTTTTTTTCAGAAAGTTTGCCAGTTCGATTGCCGAAGGTAGGTGTTTTTCCCTTTCGGCTTTTCAGAATTTCTACGCCATCAATTAACTGACCGCCTAGGTACAATTTAAAGAATAGTGACTGGGTCGTGATTCATTACACCAAACCAATCTTATATAAAAACAAATTAAACACAAATAAATAAAAAAGTATCATCATGAATCAATGAAAGCCAGCAAATACATAATTTTTATAAATACAAACAGCTTTTTGGTCAACTTTATGTTAATTAGATTTGATTTCCTGTATTCACCTGCTTCTGAAAATTCTCGTGTGTAATCGTGGTGATTCTATTTTAAATTTGTAATAGAGAAATGTTCTCTCTAACTTATCATATTTTTTGACTTAATAATGTCGCATTTGATGCGTTTGTAGCTCATAAGCTAACAATTACTTTGCTTGTGCATAGAAACACCTCTGTCTCTTCTTTCTGCAAATTGTTTCTGTTTTCAGGTTTTGCTAAAATGTATATGTTGTACAGTTTTCATAAAAATAGCCTGTCTTATAATCCAATTGATAAAAACAAAACTTGTAGGGGATTTGAATACTTTTAAAACTTTTTAAAATAACATCTCTACAGCGAATGAAGGTTTGTATGTGTCGTCCATGACAATATTGGGTCAAAAAAAGAGATCTCTCAAACAAAAATAAGTAGAAAGTATTGACATTCAAAGAGTCACAACATTATGGTCAAAGAGAATTGGATAATTCCACTGATATTTAGAATAGGCACGAAACAAGTACTAATTTTCCAAGGAATAAAATTAATCAGCTTCTCGATACATTAGTAGCTGCTTCCGGTGTTTATTGTTGTCAATGACGCAGGCGGTCGAATCAACCATATGTCTGTAATTTATAGAAAGACAGTAGAAGATTTATGCATTTAATTATATACAATATAGAGTCCGGGAAAATAAATAAAGGTACAATGGTTAAATATGGTTATAATCCTTGTCTAGTAATTATTCTGATTAAGATAAAATATCAAAATATTGAGGCCGCCAATGAGTAATACGTCAGTATGCATAATCTTTAGATAAAGTTGAAATTATATATATATATGTGTGTGTGTGTGTGTGTGTGTGTGTGTGTGTGTGTGCGTAAACATATTTTTTATAAGATTTTCGTGACATTTGTGTGGAAATCCAAACTGTGGAACTAGTGATTATTGACAAGAGAGAAACACTCAAAGACAAAACAGTTACAGTAAATGCAATATTGTCTTGTTATTCACAAAATATGCATCGATGTGAATTTAACATTGCGATGAACATTACATACGTGATACGGGTTCTTCAATTTGTATTCGAGTTAGAGTGTACAATCAGCATATTTAGAATGAAGAAAGATCAAATGAAGTTAACACTTATGTAATTACGGGAATTAGAATTTTACTGTTACCCCTTATTACAAGTTGTTTACCGACTATGCAATTGAGAGAAAAGAACACGAAAAATAGCTTAATAAGAACCCTTATGCCAAAACTTAACAGTCTTACTTAATTTAATTATTATGAATTTCCGAAATGTGCACATTTGGGTCATCAAAATTTAACTGGTATTTGTGCTATTAATTTACTTCCCCTGAGCGGGTACCGCTGCTGGTGGAGTAAAAGTCCCCAAGGGTATCCATATCTCAGTAGGGATTACTTTGTGCTGTCAGAAAATGACCCATCTAGCAAAATTTTCAGCCCTCTTAATTTTGAAATTTATTTAAAACTAAGGTTTGTTTCCTCCGGCAGAACATTCCTTAGCTGGATTAAGATTTAAATAATTTTGGAACTTTAGATTCAATAAATTTAAACTGTTTGGCTTATGTTTTTTATCTATCAAACTTTTCCGTCTTTTTGTCACTGATGAGGAATACATTTCCGAAATGTGCACATCTGGTACGTCAAAATTTTAAATGGTATTTGTGTTATTTATTTCCTCAATAACAGTGTCATCGCATTTTTGTCATATTGTTATAAATCAGATCATCACTAGTTACGCTGCTATTATGCAGTTATATTCATGCTTCTCCCGCGTATGGTGTATATTTCACAGTTAATACGTTATGGTGGAGCTTGTTCCCACTATGGGGACTTTCTACAACGAAGCAAACTGCTTAAAATTAAATTATTGACGCAAGAATATTGCAAGCCTAGGCTATCAAGGCTCTTAAAAAGTTTTATGGTCGTCATCACAATATTGTTGATAAGAATGTAGTCGCTGTATCCAAACTTATACTGGATATATTTGACTTATCATAGTTCTTTGTTCCCTTCATTCTAAAAATTTACTTGCACGTGACGGGTGACGGGCTAGACAGAAAGTGCTTACCCTTCCGGAGCACCCAGCCTCACTTCCTGGATGGAAGTTCATGTGTATAACTAATTTTGCCCGCTTTCAAAGTTATTACTTTGTTTTTGTTTTGAATTGTGGTTTGGACAAGGACCCGTATGTTTGTTTTATAAGTTATAAATGTAATCATGTAAGGTGTCTAAAGATAAATGAAAAGCGTTAATGCTTTTAGAAAATAGCGTTATATTTTATTATATCTTTATCGTCATCATTATTTTAATAATAATTATTATCCCATCAATTGCCTGGTAAACTGTATATACCTAAATAAAAACAGCTTGTATGTACAGTTCGGTAATAAATCACTACAGTAGAACTTCGATAACTCGAAGTCCATGGGACTTCGGTGGTGACTTCGAGTTATCGGGTTTTTCGAATTATCGAAGTTGAAGGATGACGTCACCTTAATACTAGTATATGTTTTCCACTAGAAATGTTTGATGTCGTAAACAGTTATCGGAACTTGAATGAGACGCAATAGAAAAAAAATACTAATAGTTACTTTCGAAACATAATAATAATAACTATAATACGTATAAAAAACGTGTTATTTTATTTTAAGATGATAATGTATACAAACAACGGAATCGAAAATCAGAAATGTGTAATGTTTATCAGCAATACTTATTTATTACATTTTTAAGATAATACGAACACAGTAAATAAAATTACAAAGCATTGCCATAAGTCTTTAATATTTTGTTGCAGTCGTGAGTACCACTGGGTTAGTCGTTTAAATTAAGCTTGGAGTAATTAAGTTGAACTGTTACTCGACGGCGGCATATTACTCGGCTTTTGTAATTAGAGATAGGAGTAAGATATGAGCGTACCTATCAAAACTAATTGTCCGTCACGGTATTGAATATTAATCCGTTAATTTATACTTATTGATACGGTTAGATAACTAGAACTACTCATTCACTTCTCTTATAATTACCCATATATGATTTATCTGATTGTTTTAATTACGTGTCTTTGGTCACACATGGTTAGAATAAAATTCATTTTTTTAAGTTAATTTTAATAGATTTTAACTACAGACCAAATATTTACTTTGGGTTATCGGGGATATTCAAATTATAGAAGTTTGAGTTATCGAACTTGTCTTAATATAACTTATATAGAAAAGCGGTCGGGACAAAATAACGACTTCGAGTTATCCGTGGTATTCGAGATATCGAAGTTTGAGTTAACAAAGTTCTACTGTATTAAAAAATAAAAATTGTTTTAGTAAAAGTAATGTTACCACATCATTTGATTCTGATACTACCTGACCAGGCATTCCTATTAAATGCTTTTCCTGATTCGATTGTTTTTGCATAATGTCTAGTCGACCATAGGTCGTGAAATTTTCAGTATGGTGTTATTTAAATGCGTTAAATTAATTGAAGCCACGACGAATCTATATAACCTTTTCAGATTCAAAGTAACCATAAAAATAATTGTATTTATTGATTGTAAAACAAGTAGAAAAGTTCAGGAAAACCTTGTGATATTTTACTAAGCATTGGATGCAATTTTTTGACAGGTAAATTTCTAAGATTTAAAAACTTATTAACATCATAAAATCATATTCCCGTATAAATACCACGTTGATGAAAAAATCTATTTGCAGAAACACATTAGCCATAGCAACAAGATTTAAATTCACCAAGAAGCAACCTTTATAAAAAGACTGAACATAATGGGGGACCCATAGTCAAAGTTGTAGAATTCTACCCACTTAACGCACGATAAACGACACGTATGCATGCAACACACTAGAAGGCAACACACCAGTTGTTGAAAAATTAACTTGCAAAGTTACAAGATTTATTATTACAAAGACGTGTATGACGTTTGATTATATAACGAATGATTGGATAGACGTCGTTAAGTCATTTGCTATTAAATATTATTATACCTCATATATATTAAAACACATTTTATTGGATGGATTCCAATCACATGACATGTAACACATGAGATATTTCCCACAAAATTACCGTCAGCATGTGACAACCTCCCCCTTCTCGGCACAGCCATGTGATAATAATATTGTCACCCGTTGACAACCCGGCATAAAGGAGATAACTCGCAAAACTTGGATGTTGTCGTTTGGTAAACAACAAAAATGGCGACTAGTCGTTTTGGCAGTTCGTCAGAGGCGGACTTGCAATTAATTATGCAGGGTAAAGATGCAGAAAACACAAAACGGTATGTGGACATTGTGTTATTTCACATGATAAGCTTTGTTTCGGTATAATAAAATAATAATTGCCCTCTCGGTATGTGGACATCCAGAATTGTCACTCTTCAGAAGTATTGTCACCCTCGGGCAATGCCCTCGGATGACAATACTTCTGAAGGGTGACAATTCTGGATGTCCACATACCCAGAGGGCAATTATTGTATAGTGTTATTAAATATTTATTAAAATCAACTACAATCTTATAAAAATTAATAGGATTTGTAGGTACAATAACAACTTTAACTTTTATCAAACCTGTTGTAAAACAGTTTTTTAAATGATTACCATTGGTAAAATACTTCATTAAATAAATTTACTGTTTTCTATAACTTAAAATGAAGTGTGGATATATTTTAGTCATGTTGCTAGAGTCAAACACAAATACTCTTATCGTCATATATGTTAGTTTGAAATCTAAATATGCATCAACATGCAACCTCGATCATGCTTTTCGGTTTAATTATTGTTTTGTATAAAGAATTCCGATGTCTATCTTCTCCGTAATTACAATGTGCATTTTATGACAAGTAATTAGAAACCTATAGCCCTTCAGTAAGGCAACCCAAAAGGTGTCCGTTCTTCTCCATGCTTCGATAAAATTTATGTTTACTAAATTCGTTTTCAGCACAATTATCTGCATCAAAAATATTGTATACATAAAGATTGACTTTAAGGTTTGAAGACTTGTACATGGGAAGTTTGATTATAATTACGGTTCTTCTTCAAGTAACCCTTTTTAATACATTAACTTTACCATTGCATCGTACAAGTGTACAACAATTAACAAAGCTATTAAAAATTCAACTTAACTAGATGGACCTGTTCAAAGAGTTTTTGTTGCCTTACACTGTTTTTGTAGTTGCTTCCCTGATATTTTCATTTGCCTCATGAAATTCCAATTGCTGCAAGCTTGACAATCGTTCAGTTCATAATTGACAATGAACGACAAAAAACCTTGTCACTCCATGTATGAATACACAATACACAATCCGGATCTACATTACCATAGGTAAACAAACATGGCTATTACGTCACTTTCGTTTATATTCGAGACAAGCTTAAAAAGCGCATTTTACGAAATTTTACAAAAACGGGTTCAATGGTTACAATGCACAAAATAAAATCAAAGTAATTAATCATGGCTGATATTCACCATAATATTGACATTGTGAGAGACAAAGTTTAAAAAATCAAATGGTGTTTTTGAAATAACAGACAAGAACTGGTCTGTCAAAACCATCAAACAACAAAAAAATTCTTGAACAATCGAATCTGATAAAATTTTCTTCCTACCTTGGCAAAGCTGCTATATCCACAATTATTTTGAGATAATGTGTAATGGTACAACTTGCCAATTAATTTTGTGTCTCGCGGGATGTAATTTTCATGTGATGTAAATTTCAATTGGATTAGATTCACGCATGTATGCCACATCCAGTGAAAATTGTCCGTTTCATATGCTGTGTTTGTTGATCGGAAAACCGAAAAATCAGCCTCATACTTTTAATAAATATATAATAGAGATACAATAGTAACTCCTCAAAACTATAATACATGGTTTACATACTACAAAACTCCTTGCTAAACTTAAAAGGATCATTTTCTAAACTTTGAGATATTTGCACCACATCAAGTATAGAGAATAAATATTTGAACGATACAGAGTATGAGGCTCTGCACATAAAGTTAGAGTGAATTTCAACCTAACATTGTCGACATTCCAGAAAAAAATTCTCGGTAAATCCACATGCTTGGTCATTGAAAATCATTCCTCTGCTTCAGTTTCTTCGTTTCAGATTCATAAATTTCACTTCCGACATATAGCCAGCAATCATCCAATGCAACTAACACTTTTTCTCTAATCTTCTTTGCAAATTCATCTATAATTTAAATGGCGCCACGCGGTTGCACCCGATTTTGGACCGAAATATAACCAAAAAATAACAACATATTTATTGGCGATATTCAATTTTTATTTATATTATTTTATATCCAATACACTCAATAATACATTATGTTAATGAAAAATCGAGAAAATACCATGCCTGATAACACTATTATTTTTCAAACAAAAACGCTCGTTGTTACCTCACACAAAACTTACTGCGGATTTATAATGTGTCATTTTAGGTCTAAAATTTAGCTGTTGCGTCCACTGGTCTCCCCCGGTGGGCATGTATTAAAGATGGGAATTTTTTATTCTTAAAATCAATGAATAGTTTTGTTAAAAATATTTAACGAAAATTTAACAATTGAACTGTTTTAAAATGATGTTCATTTAAGTATGAAGGCAACAACTTTGCAAGTCAATCTTATAACGCACATAAGCGCGTTATTCCGTTTGCTTGCGAAGTTATTGCTTTCATACCGACAATGATCATCATTTTAAAACAGTTCAATTGTTAGTTAGTCCTAGTGTTATTTAAAGTCATGCAAAGCATAGAAAGAATCAACCTTAAACTTAAACTGTTCATCGGGCACAAAAAAAATGAGGTATATGTTCTTTTAGACCGGTGTATTTTTCTACATTCAGTATCGGCACGTTAACGCCTACCCAGCAATTTAAGTAAAAGAACAAAGAACATTTGTTTCTCAAAAGGATAACTGTTACAATGAATCCTGCTTTTACCTCATTGTGTTTTCTTATTAATGATTCCTAATGTCATTGTTTGCAAAAAGTTGATTCAAATTACTGATTAAAGTAGTATTAATAACAATTTGGTCATTTAACTTTTTTTCCATTTTTTCTCGCATTGAGGTTTCTCAAAATGTAATACAAAAATAATTTTCATGTGTCGTGTCCTGTTTTTAAAGTCTTTAGTAAAACTAATATATGACTTCTTTTTGTATATCAAGTGAATTGGAGATGTCTCTCTTGTACAGAGAGATACATATTCTTCATAACACCCCTGTTGACATTAGTATTAAACTGGTCAGAAAAATGACTTTAGCATTGACTTAGTAATGGAATGATCATTTGAGCTGCTTCTGTAATTTCCGTAAATCGTTTAACGAATTTTGAAACGGTCATGCCCTTCTTACCGCAGTGTTACTGTCTAAATATAGTTCTCCCTTCAAATATTAATTTTGAAGACTTAAAAGTTTGCCACTCAGCCGTTGATGTCTTTAAAGAAATGGAGCCGAAACCTGCCAAGACATAAATGCCTGTTGATGTCTTTCATGACCACAATATTGTAAGACAAGATTCATATCAATGATAATTATTTTTTTGCTCAAAATGTCAAGATCTTGATACAAAGTACACAATGTGAAATGCTACTATACTTATAAAAAAGAAATGAATTCTTCTCTACCCAATGCTTATTCAGCAATAGTAATAGTTACTTCTTAGTAATTCATTACAATAAAATGATTAAAAGAAGAACAATGAATGTCAGCAGATTAAGAATTAACATACTGTACCGTAAGGTTTAAAATGTAACAAAATAAAGAAATCAAAAGAAAACATATAGTTTGCCTGCTAATATTTTATTGACTTTTTACGCGGTAAATGTATTTAATTTGCATGTGTTAGGCAAAACTTTAACAGAAAAACAGTAATTAGCTTAGACAAAAATTGTTTACGGCCTTCTACAAACTAATATACAAATAAATAAATAAATAATGACAAAAAAGTTGAAAAAATACCAATGTATCATTTATGACAAGGACTGGTATGTTTGTTTTATTAGTGTTTTTGTACTGCCGTCATTAACTTAAATTGTGTTATTTCTTTCTTTTGTGTAGTCATTTTTATTGTCAGGTATATTTTTC
Organism: Tegillarca granosa; assembly: GCA_029721355.1. Lineage (NCBI taxonomy): Eukaryota > Metazoa > Mollusca > Bivalvia > Arcoida > Arcidae > Tegillarca > Tegillarca granosa. Next base: position 28,676,818 of record CM056601.1, on the reverse strand, counting down.
CAGATATATATTGTAAATTTCAATTTTTCTTGAAAAAACAGATTTAATATGTTTGTTTGGCAGTTTAATTTATGACGATTTCGGTTAAAACAGAGCAATACTTACTTTTGAAATAGTCGATTTTTTAAATTTAAATATAGATACAGAATTACCATAGTAAAATTATCTTTAATCCCCGGCTTCATTTAAGTTGTTTAACCGGTCACTTTAAAAACAAACTGTTGCCACGGCTGTCATAATATTTTGATAATCGAGACATCGTGCAAAAATACCATCAGCATTTTCGGACAGACATATAGAAAAATTAACGCTGAATATTACCATTACACCTTTCTGCTTAGAGTAAAATAATCTTTACTAGAAATAAATGTACTTTTTGGGTGTTTTTGTCTCTTAACAACTATTGAAATTGGTAATGTTTATGCTTTATTGACTAATTACTATGGTTATATTTTTATTTGTAATATCATGTCAGTTTTTTTGAATTTATCGGTATATTGAAACATCTTTTTTGGACATTATGTAAAACATAGAACGACAAGTGGTAAATAATAAAACACAAACGTACAAGTCCGTCCGAACTTCATCTCGGAAAAAAAAATGAAATTTGGATATTTCAGTTATACGCCTAAACTTTCATCAAGAGAATGAGGCCGGTTGTTTTGGAAGGGTAACCACCTTCTGTCTAGTTAACTACATACTTTTATATTTTCATTTGCCTTGTGAAATTCCCATAGCTGCAAGCTTGAGAGCCGTTGTAATTATTAGTGACAATGAATGCCAAAAAATTTTGTCACTCCGTGTATGAATACATATAAAATGCAATACACAATCCGGAACTACATTATCGTAGGTAAACAAACATGACTGTCACGTCACATTTGTTTACATTCGAGATGAAACTGAAAAACACATTTACGAGATATTACAAAGTAAAATCAAAGAAATTGATAAAATAATATTTTGATAACATATATAGGCACCTGGCTGATATTCACCGTAATATTGACATTTTGAGAGACAGTGGTGTTTTTGATGGCCTGTTGAAAGAACAGACAACAACAGATCAGTCAAAACCATCAAACAACAAAAAAAAATTTGAACAATCGGATCTTTAAAAAATTCTTCCTACCTTGACCAAACTGCTATATACCGACAATGTGTAATGGTACAACTTGTCAATCAATATTGTGTCTCGCGGGATGTAAATTTCAAGTGATGTAAATTTCAAATGGAATTAGATTCACGCATGTATGCCACACCCAGTGAAAATTGTCCGTTTCACATGCTGTGTTTGTTGATCGGAAAAACTGAAAATCATCTACATGCTTTTAATCAATTTACAAGGAATACAATAGCAACTCCTCAAAAGTACCTCATGTTTTAAGTACTCGGACTAAGTACTACACAACTCCTTGCTAACCTTAAAACGGTAATTTTCTAAACTTTGAGAGATATTTGCACCACACCAGGCGTAAAAAATAAGTATACTTCTCACTGCTTTGCTGTCTACATTTGAATGATACCGATTATGAAGCTCGGCACATTATGTAAGAGTGAATCTCAACCTAACCATGTCGACATTCCAGAAAAAAATCTTGGTAAATCCATGTCTACTCACATATCACAGATTCGAAACCCACATGCTTGGCCATTGAAAATTATCCTCAGCTACAGTACCCCCTTTCCGTTTCAGATTCACAAATTTCACTTCCGACATTTAGCCAGCAATTTTTTACTCCAAACTTCTTTGCAAATTTAAAATTGGTGCCACACAGGTGCACCTGATTTTCGACTGAAATATAGTCCACAAATAACAACACATTTATCGTTGATATTCATTTTTTATACATATTATTTATATCTAATATTCTAAAAAAAAGTCCTTATGTTAATGAAAAATCGAGAAAACACCATCAAAATACCATAATTTTTCAAACCAAAACTCCCCGTTGTTACCCCAAATTAAAAATATTGCGGATTAATAATGTGTCGTTCTCGGTCTTAAATTCAGCTGTTGCGTCTACTGGACTCCCCCGATGTGCATGTGTTATAGATGGGATTTTTTTTTCTTAAAATAAATGAAAACTTTTTTAAAAAATATTTAACGAAAATATAACAATTGAACTGTTTTAAAATGGTATTCATTGTCAGTATGAAGGTAACAACTTTTCAAGCAAACGGAATAACGCGCGTTATATATAAATAATGTTAAACATCAAATGCGACATTATATTACTTCGATGTTGAGATATATTACTCAACTTTAATTCATATAAGTGCGATAAAATATAATAATGTTATAAGATCTGAAATTTAAGCTAAAAAATCTTTATATATAAACTCAAATTAAAATCAGTCCAAACTGAAAAAAATAATGTTTCATTTCAAAGATATCTTAATTTACCTGATAAATAGTATTTAGAGTTTAAGTATGCTTTTGTATTAATGTAGGTGGTTAAGATAAATGAATAGTGTTTGGATTGTCAAAAAGCTTAAATGACAACATCTGTTATAATTTAAGAGGGTGTGGGAAATGTTATTCATCTGTTTATATGTCTTTTCAGTGCTTTTTGTTGAAAGTTCAAGGTTCATCTTTTGTATGTACCTCAGCTAGTTATGGCTTATAATTATGCAAGGAAAAGGGGTTTAATTGTTTACATCAATATTGATAAAAATACGCCCTCGAGATTATACTGTTTTGAACATGTTATCGAACTCTATCTATATCCGGATAATAAAATATTTTTCTGTTGTTACTTAAATTAAGGTTTCTTCAGTAGATGTTTAATGTCTTAAAATAGAGTGAATGTAAAACTATATATGTTTGTGCCTTGTTTTATGTGATTAGTAATTTATGTAGTAATTAGTATCGAGTTTGATGATTTTATCTTCCAGCTAAATTGTTATCGGAAACAGTAATTTGACTGTTGACGCGGCAGGATACAGAAGTTACCATCAAGAATAATTTTATGAAAAGCGGATTACCTCCATCTTTTAATAACAATATATCTATGACGATTAACAACTCAATAAATATATCGAGATCAAGCTACTTAAAATATCAAATAATTCTTTTTTATGTTTTAAACCTTTTTAACGAGTGCGCAATGAGTATCAAATGTAAGTGCGGATGTAATTAAGCCTTATACCTGGCTTCATCCGTAGCTGTAACTATTTTTAACTTAGGGTTTGTGTTTCTATTTGTGACTTTCGTCTTTAAAAGTTTCAAAAAATTGAAACAAGAGTTTTACAGCCTTTAAATTGTATTAACCGATAATTAAATCAAACTAGAAAAAAAAGAGAATCACTTTTTAAGCAACGATTTCTTTTCTAACGGTTGATTTTCTATACTCGTTTGCTTTTGAATGGATCTAAATTTAATTGTTAACTTTATTTATGAACGTTTAATAAATTTAAATGTCCTTTTCGTGTTCGTTCTTGTTTCTTTTTGCATATGTATTTTATTGTCTGTTAGTTTATTATTTTATGTTCTATTACAATTATTTCATTAGGCTTTTGCTAAGAACACATGTACTGGAATATACACATCTGTATACTTAATGTGATACACGAAAATAAGGCAACTCTAACAATGTATTAAGAAATGTGATATGAAATATCCTGTGATAGTAAAACAAACCTAATAAAAAGTTATTTGAGTTACAATTATGGCGTTTTTTTCCTGATTTTCTAACATGATATCTCCTAATATTACAGTGTAAAACATGTTCCTAAAATTGTTTAAATATTTGTGATCTCATGGTTATGCATTGCATATTCTTGTACCATTACATTGCATATTTTTTTACCATAAACATACAACTTTCTCTCTAATACTAATCTATTGGACATAACATTGTCATATATATTTGCTACTTTTAGTAGCAGAAGATTTGATAGCCACAAAGTAAGTCATGTGTTTTGTAGAAATCGGGTAATGCATTATTTATTACATCATCTAAATCTTTAATTCTTATAAGTTGTAAAATAAAAACAGCAGGGTAGCAAAATATCCGATATATTAGAGACATTGTAAATAATGTAAACATAATAACCAATGATCTTCGATTTGATTGGAGGTGTTAATCTTGTCAAGAACTATGAAACTTCAGTTCAAATAATTATATGTTATTGGAAGCGACAGGATCCCTCCCGCTTTGAAAGAATTTCTTTGCAATCTATAGATTATCATTTACTTCATGATCAGTAAATTTATGATCTGAAAAAAAACGCTTGATCTACTAATAGTTTTGTGACTTTGGTACAATATTAAAGTAAAGCTAAGTCAGCCCACTGTCATTCAACAGCAGTCACTAATCATCTCGATACGGCAACTCGAAACAGAACAAAAAACATCAACTTTAAATGAAAAATTTAGGAATCTTATTAATATATATACTTTTTATTTATTGTCTACTCACTGATCGTTTGTTTCTTTAGTTACTTTTGTAACTTATGTCAATTATTATAAACGATAGGGAAAAGTTAATTGACATTATCGACCAAGCTAACTAAACAAGCCTTTCATATAACAATATAGCGGTCAGTGATTCGAACTTCTTGTTAGACAGCCAGATGCACCATGATCTACATCTGGCCTTCTAGTCAAATCAATCCGATTGGATTTCCAATTATATCTCGTTTTTGAGCATAAAAATAAAAAAACCTACTAAATTTGGATACATTTTAATATTTAAAAAATAACACAACAGTTTAAAAATAACATAATGTAAACAACCGTGTGTTATATACATAGTAAATTATTAATGGATTAAAGTTGGTGTTCGTAATCGAAGATTTATCGAATAAATGGTGTTTTAACTTTCGATTTTTAGTAAGCGTGATTTGTTGAATTACAAACCAGTCTGGCTGGCATATTGTTCGAAGCTTGTAATTAATTAACAGGAAAAAGGGCTTATAAAAAGTCAATTGATAAAAGCCAAACGTAAGTTTAGAAGACTATTCCTTTCTTTTTTTTATATATATTCCAGTGCAGAAATTTCCTGTAAAGTAAAAAGAACTAACTCATTTGATAGAAACATCAGTTAGCGTTATTAAACAAAGACATAAAATCTAATCACAAACACTTCCTATGCTCTGATGGGTAAACAATACCGAAACATATACTTTGAAAAATGCTAGGACAAAATCATTTAAGTTATAAAACTTTTCTATCTCCTGTTTTATTAGAGATGTTCATCTAGGTAACATTATTCATATATATATATATATATATATATATATATATATATATATATATATATATATATATATATATATATATATATATATGACCATGCCTATACCTTGGTATGAATATTAAGTAAAGGTTAACAACATACCAATGTCTTGTATCTTTTATAAACACACCTGTGTTTAATGAAAAGAAAATTAAACAAGAGGCCCAAGATGGCCCTAATTTGCTCACCTGAGTTTAAATGTATCTGGTATGTCTTGATTATATCTGGTTAAGTCATAACATGTTGCATTAATAGAAGTGGTTTCAGATAACATTATCTTTATTGTTTTGGTTTTTAGCTATATAGGTCACTGTGACCTACTTTTGGTAGCCAAAGCGACCAGAAACACAAGTTAGAATGGCAATTGTCTAAAGGTGCTATTGACTTATATGAATGAAATGTGACCAGTAGTGTCTGAAAAGAAGTCTTTTGATGGATGTATGGATGGATGGCAGAGTTTCTATCCATAACAAAAGCTCACATGAGCAATTTTCAGATCCGGATTTTAGACTTTACAGATTTGACACATTAATTAAAATATTTAAAAAAAATTGAAAAATTCAACTGCAAATTATTTTTTAAAAAATTGTTCAATTAATTTAAATAATGTCACATAGCAATGATTTTGTAAAAATAAAAAATAAAAAAATAATAAAAAAATATAAAAAAAAAAGAAAAAAAAAAATTCAAGGTTTTAGCTAAACCTACATATCAGTATCACATGTATTTCAAAAATAATAATTCACTAAAAAGTAAAAATTCATAACATCTCTTCCATGCACCATTGTAAGTCATAAAATTCAGAAATTAAAAAAAAGTGGCCCCACTGGGATTTGAACCCTCGACCCTTGGGTTGCTAGAATTGAAAATGAAAAAGGCCAAAAAAAAAAAAAAAAACTTGTATTTTACAGAATTTCATGAAAATTGTCAAACATATGTTTCTTCACATAAGAAAATGACGTTTGAAAAAAGAGTTCACCTAAATTTGTTCATTATTGTAATTTTTGTAAAAAAGTACTATTTACAATATACAAAAAATAAACGCAAAAACGCATAACCTAATTTTTCACAAAAATTATTGAAATTCACAAACTTTATATATAAGATGCCGTAGATGCCAAATATCACATCAGATTTTATCTCAGTGAAGTGGTTTTGGAGAAGAAGATTTTTTTAGGTTTTTAACTATGTAGGTTATTGTGACCCACATTTGGTAGCTATGGCAACCAAAGACACAAATCTGAAAAGCAATGTTCCATAGATGCTTTTGACCAAGTTTAAACAAAATGTGACCTGAAGTTTTTGAGAAGAAATCGTTTGAAGCAATTGTTGACGGACGGACGGACGGACGACGGAGGGTCTGCCTTTATTGATATCAATAGCTCACATTGAGCACTTTGTGCTCAGGTGAGCTAAAAAAAAAACAAGAATTCTATGGATTGAAATGCATGGCCTGGTTAGTTTTTGATCAAGTAGAAAATGCATTACTTTAACATAAACTTCTATGGCAACCAAAGACACAAATCTGAAAAGCAATGATCCATAGATGCTTTTGACCAAGTTTAAACAAAATGTGACCAGAAGTTTCTGAGAAGAAATCGTTTGAAGCAATTGTTGACGTACGGACGGACGGACGGACGGACGACGGAGGGTCTGCCTTTATTGATACCAATAGCTCACATGAGCACTTTGTGCTCAGGTGAGCTAAAAAAAACAAGAATTCTATGGATTGAAATGCATGGCCTGGTTAGTTTTTGATTAAGTAGAAAATGCATTACTTTAACATAAACTTTCACATTTTGACACGCCACCGCCGCCTACCTGAAAAGTAACAAATTAGTCTCGCCTTATGGCAATGCCAGGCTCCACAAAAAAATTATATGAAATAGACCTTTTACGCGTGTTACAAATTACGATATAAATATTAGAACTTAGTAACAGCTACGATTATATGTAATTAGGCTTATATTTTGAACAAAAAAATTGTTTTTATAAAGTAATCAAAAACAAAATACTTTGTGGTCTTGATAGAAATATTTCATCTGGTTCAGATATTTTAACTGACTGGTATGAAAAAAAATTAATAGCAGTTTAAAAGTGTATTATATAAATTTTACATAATAATAATAAGAATAAAAATGATAATAAATAAGTACATCAGTTAATAAATATAATTTTAATTTAAATTGAAGTTTTGTATTGATTTTATTTATATTAGTATCACTATCAATTGTGACAGTTAGTTCAATGTTTTAAAAACTAATTTAATAGACATTTTTGCTTTCTTAGACCACTATTAATTTAAGAGGTTGAATGTTTCAGTGGCTTTAAAGTATTTTAACCTCGTCACTTAACAATATAATTCGTTTAAATCCGCCAAAGTTGGACGTTTTATAGTTAGATATCATAATAATGTGCGTTTGTCCCAAAATGAGTACATTACAGAAAAAAATATTGAGCAATTACTCGTCATCAAAAGTCAATGTTTTTTTTTCCAAAATGAATACATTTGAGAAATAAATATTTTATAATTAACTCGTTAACAAAAGTCAGTGTGGTTTCCCAAAATGAGTACATTTGAGAAATAAATATTTTACAATAAACTCGTTAACAAAAGTCAGTGTATTTTTCTCAAGAAGTGTACATTTCAGAAATAAATATTTTACAATTATTAACTCATTAACAAAAGTCATTATTATGTACTAAATAATGACAAAATTGACGTAATCTATCTAGAATCATTAACGTAGGAAGGGATCTTAACATAAAATAACTTCATGCTTATTTATCCTACATATTTGGAAAAGTTTGCTGTTAAGGTATACTGAAATATAATATATCAATGGACTGGAATAACGTTCCGTTTTTGTTTAAAAGACAAATCTGTTCGAAATAACGATGATGGATAAGAATGTGCTCTAATACCTGATTGTATACAACGATATCAACATATACAACACAGTACGAAACCTTTGTTCATTAATAATAGATTTACCATTGTAATTCGTCGTACTGATATTTTTCTTAGCTATCGCCCCACCCTCTAACAATATTACTAGTAGGCGAAAATCAAATCATTTTCAAGCGTATATAATTGGATGACGGCCGTTGAAGGCACATCGATTAAGGCCTGGATACATTAAATCACCAATTGATTCTTTCATACTGGTTATACAAGGAACACATTACCCTGTTTGAACGTCTCATGAAAATATCTGAACACAGTTTTTTACGGAATTCAAGTTTCTAACGTGCCTCTGCCTTGTAAAAAGACCTAAGTTATGTCTGTAAAAACGTGTACTGTAATAAGCTTAATATTTTTGATACAGGCGCTTTTGACTAGTTTAGCCTCATCTTATCCCTTAGCTCTTAAAGACTACCTAGACATTCAGGAACAATTAGAACAAAAAGAAAAAAAGCAAGACTCAAATTGGTAAGTAGTCATTATTTTTATAATTTTTTTAAAAAAATTCTATTAATTGTATAGGTCAATGGATTTCGATTTATATAATATTGAAACTTTAGATTCATTATTTTCAATTGTTTGGCTTATGTTTTTTATCTATCAAACTTTTCGGCCTTGGTGTCAATGATGAGGAATGAATTTCCGAAATGTGCACACCTGGCACATCAAAATTCAACTTGCATTTGTGTTATATATATATATATATATATATATATATATATATATAAATAGATTTTTTTGTTTTAAAAGTTGTTTTTCATTTGATATTTTTACTATTAATGTAATAAAAAATAAAATATTAAAACCGTTATAAAATGGGCAAACTAATTGAAGATGATAAGTAAAGTATTAACTTTAATATTCTTATACTATTTTTATTTTTTTATCATTTGTGTTTATTGGTTATCAAATTGAATCAAACAGTAGAACTTGATGTAAAATTCTAAAAGTTTAAATGGAGGTGTATTTATTGTATTTATTACCTTTTATAATAGAATGTTCTTGTAAACATTGATAAAGCACCAATTTTATAATATCTAAACGTTTGGCTAAATTTTGGATGTCTTGAATCTTTTAATTTATTCAGTCACTTTTTATATCGGTATCGAAATATTAACATTGGCACAAACTATAAATTCACAGCAATATTTTTTTCAACGTCAATATGTCTGTTTTTATTTAAATTCATTATATTAACAAATTGTATAAATAACAGGTTTCACTTTTAACGTTTTAAATAACTGATTGATTTTCGTTATTAAATGGTATTAAAGACGGTGGTTATTACAGAATTCTTATTTCATTAAATTAACCTTTTCAATGTGTTCTAGAGAACTGAGATATGAAGCTATGTTGTTTATGTCATTGCCTTGACGATATTTGTATGAATACTTAATATTGAAAACGGTTTAATTTACAGAAATACATTAGTTTAGAAACATGGATCTTTTGTTGGAAATTATCTTAAACTATCCGTTTATACAAGTGAATGCACAAAAATCCATCCGATAAAATATTATTTCAATAATTGATAAACAAATTTGATTTTATTGCGATAGTAACTAATCACAAACATACCATTCACGGTCATGTCTATTTCTAGACATATATTTAAAAATTTAAAAAAAACATAAAAGCACTCTTGTGTGTTTAATTGTTTAGAAAACCTTTGAAATTTAACCTATATTAATGGCTAACTTTGATGCTTGATTTTTCTCATGTCTTTTAATGAAATATACAAAGTGTTTGGAAACCATTTTTCTACTTTAACTACATTGTTACCCAATTAAACTTATGTGTAGGCCGATAAAACGCAGAACTTAGAGTTGGTTCTCATTGGGTCTCAATAGAAGGCAAATACTAGTGTGAGAAAGTTAGTCAATTTGCTTCAAAAAGGCCGGCAACTTTCTCTGGATACACTGTATTGTCTTCTACCATTCCTGACCAGTTCGCTTTGATGAAAATAAAGAAATCGTGATTGAAACATAAAACTAAGAGTGCAGCCTCATCACTTTATTGTTTTATTTTGTTGTTAAGCATTGCTACACAAAAATTATTGCCGATTTGTAGATTAACAAAGACGTAACAGAAAATGTCCTAAAATTAGATATGATCTTATAATTTCAAAAGGCACGTAGGTAGAGAATAATTATAGTATCGAGGATTATATGTGGAATGCTTAATCACTACAAATGTCACTTCAAATGAGGAAATAAATATAAGAAAATGAGGAAATAAATATAAGAAATCAATTCAAGAAATAGATAATCCTGAATATTGCGATAAATATCTGAGGTATTCTCTGAAGGCAATACAATTTGTGGCCAAAATAGCAATACAAAATTTATATTTACAATGTATAACACATATTGGTTTAACTAACGATTCGTTTTTTCTTGAATAAGACTAAGGTTTTGTGAATAAAAATGCACCAGACAATAGCTAAATAATAATAACAATAATAATACAATTAATAATAAAAATAATAATAAAATAATATTTAAAAAAAACTTTAAAAGAGATGAGAAACTAAACACGTTGATCAATCCACAGATTATAAAATTTCGGATTTAAGGATAAAATAATTGGATTATATATATATATATATATTAAGCTTAAATCATCGTAATAATACGGGTGATCAATAAGCAGTGATTAATTTTGATAACATCTTCAAGAACAAAATTTAAATGTCAGGGTCCAGTACCTCAGTAGGACCCTTGGTGCAGAGAGGAATGTCCTGGGTTAGATCCACAACCTAATCCTGCATTTTCCTGTTCCTCTTTCCTTAGGCAAGCTTGCTTAATTTCGAAAACGGTTGACCTATGCATCAGTCTTGGAATTGTTTCAACACTCGTTGCTGTTTTGATTTAAAAACATTGGTTTGATGAAGAAACGGCAATAGTAGAGTTGGTAAAGCGTGAAGTACCGCAGGTCACGGATTAAACCTCATAAAACTCCCTCACTTATCTTATCTTGTTAAGAAGAGTTATTTGTAAGAACATCATTCACTGATGGAACGAAATTACACTATTTCTGCTTTACCCCTACATTTAAAAAAGCGGCCTTTTTAGAAACAAGCAGCTTCCCCCTCCCTGACACTTTGTTTAATTTATATCAATTATCTTGAATTTGCTTCATTAATTTTAGACAATTGTTGACTACCTTTAAGATTAACAGCAATAGTTACTATCATACATTTTATGTTATCTTTAAAGGGATACATTAAATTGCCAAACTTGATATCCAACAAAGATTTGACGATTTGAGATATGTAAGATTTAAACTCATTATGATTTTATTTGGGGATACTGATTATAAAATCGACAATTGTTTTGTTGCAAACAAGGTCTAGCAAAACAAGTCGGGGCAAATTAATGGATCACATGAATTTAGTACAGAAACCAATAAGTGTCCGCAATATATATGTTTCTGGTATGGTATCATTAAATGTTAACACTAGAAACAATGCTTATTAGTTTGATCTGAAACATTCCTCCGCAGGACAGATGTAAAACGTGTAATTATTTTTTGGTCAAAGTATCAATCCTTACTCACGTCGCAAGTGATTGAAGATATGTCTATTAAATACAAGAAAAACAAGTTGTTGTCACAGCGTGATGAAAATCCGATACTATATTACTACTATAAATCTGTATAAATTGGTTTTATCTGTAGATCTAGACTGTTGATATATAATATATATATATATATATATATATATATATATATATATATATATATATATATATATATATATATTTATATATATATCTTTAAAACAGATCTTATTATCTTAAGCTAGTCTTTATCCATTGCAAAAAAGGTTGTCACAATTATGAATATCATAATATTTGCAATCAATATATATAAAACATGTTTTCAGTCCTTTCAAACAGAATAATTTGTTTAATTCCGGTTTGAGGATAAGAAAAACCAACACATACTGAAAAAAGAATTTAGTAATGTATATGTTATTTTCTTAGATTTGTAAGAGTGGATGCATCTAGTAGTTTTGCATAACTGTGACAATTTTTAGACTACAGACTTAAAGGGTCTGTAATTTAGTTGTATCTTTTCGTATAATGTGAAAATACATTGATATGTATCGCCTAATGGCATTTGGATTTTATAATCACAAAAAAGACGCACGTTCCAATTGAAGAATTATTTGAAGCAATGATAAAAAGAATAAGAAATATATGGAAAAATTCAAAATAGACAAATAAATGAGTTTATTCATTCATTTATTCGTTCATTTACTGATAATGAGTATGTAATACAAATACCAGTTAAATTTTGATGTGCCAGATGTGCACTTTTCGGAAATTCATTCCTCATCAGTGACACTAAGACCGAAAAGATTGATACATAAAAAATATAAGCCAAACAGTGGAAAATAATGAACAAATAAATAAATAAATAAATAATTGATAAATATAGAAGAAGAGAAAAAGCTCAAAAACTTGCTTTCATTTCATTGGTAGTTAGTAGTTTGCAGATTTTAATTTTGTATTGATATATAAGAAGTCAGACAACATAAGAATAACTACAGTCCATTAAATCAACTGGACCATATTATGCCGCTTAATGACGGATTTTTTTTAATGTATTGTTACAGGGGATATAAATGTTGTAATAAAATGAACTGATCAGACAAATTATTTCCAATCATTAATCGAGTACAACAGAAAAGACTTATTTATAAAGGATATGTATTTGCTTCGTAAACGTCGTTATTACTTTATAGAACCTTTTCCTAAACCATTACTTAGAAGTTACACAAAGCCATATGGTTGGAAAGAAGAATGTCAATAATTTTGTTGCAATCTATCTTTTTCAAATATTCAAAATACATAAAACAGTAATAATGCCTTTTAAGTTGTCTTTCTTGTCCACTAGTGACGTTGGTAGGGTTATTTTTAAGAACTTAATTTGTAATAAGTATTTGTTTGAACTTTTAAGATGCAAAGGTTTAGCAATTTTAAGATTTCTTTTTATTGTTTTACTATTCAAAGAAGAGTTTGTAAAACCTATGTTATGGCTTTTTATTGAACGATAGTCAAGAGTATATATATATATATATATATATATATATATATATATATATATATATATATATATATATATATATATGAAACATACGTACATATGTGTTTTATGTGTTGTTATACTGAATACATTTTTATGCTTAGGATTGAAAGCACGGAACAACACCATTAAATTACAAATTAATTACTTCATCTGCAATCACAATTTCTAACGAGTGTAAAAAGATGTATAACATCTAAAATATATATTGGAAATAAAATTTGGAAGTATCATATCATCATTTAAGTACTTTGAAAATGTGCTTGAAAAATAAATACTGATATCAACTGTGTAATTGTTTTACAACCTGTTGGTTAATAACTGGAAAATATTTGTGAAAGTTTTTTTTCTTCTTTTTTTTGATGTTAATAAGAACTTGCTGTTAGAAAACTAGGCTTCGATTAGACTTATGGCATTTTATGCCCAAGGCAATATTCTTTCACTTGTATCAAGGCGGACAGCATTGTAATGGAGGAAACCTGCGTGTCCATAGAAAAACAACTACCTTTGACATGCTAAATAATTACTTTTTCTACCCTGAGATCAAACTAAGTGGAAACAGTGAAAGGCACTGTGGTCTGTAATTCGTCGCTTTAGACCACTTTGCCATTACCATCCCACTCCCCGTTTTAATGAGTTTTCCTGATTTAGGCTCCTATTTTATGCCAGTAATTTCAGTCACCAGGGCAATTTTATATAAAATTATAGAGAAAAATAAACATATACTTTAGGTTGCAGCTTGACAAAAGTGTATTTAGCATTTCAAAATATATTGAGTCTTTTGACCGTTTCCATAGCGATGTTAACATGATTACATAATGTTAAATACCACTCTGCCTTTGCGTTTGACATTTGTCATGTAAACAATCAATTTATAAATTCAATATTACACATGATGATTAAATAAACTATTATATTTAGATGAAAACGATAAGTCGTATCATGTCATCGCTTAGCTAAAACAATTTTTAATTTGTTTTTTCTAATGAATCCCGTTTGGCAATTAAAAAACTTATAACATGCTAAATAAAAAGTCGAGTGTAAAATATTTTATCAATAATAGTTGAAAAAGGGAAAGGAATTATTGCAATTTTTAAAACAAAAAAATTCTACATGTACCTATCGCCTTGCATACAGTAGGCTAAAATATATGATCAATAAAAAAAGCCATAAATATGATATAATCAAAAAATTTGAATAATTTTTTTGACAGATCTCTCTCTCTCTCTCTCTCTCTCTCTCTCTCTATATATATATATATATATCTCTAGAGAAAGAGAAAGCAAGCCAAATTAATCCTATATGATAATTGTAAAAATATTCTTCCTGAAGATAAATGTTAAATTTAACTTTAAATAATAAGTATCCATTTGCTTTGTTACTAGCATGAACAGTTAGTTCATCTGTTTGTTTGTATAAAGTTTGATTTCGAAACATTAATCTCCAGTTGTCTTGAATAAATAAAAAACTGTAAGATTGGAATACCATTGTTCGTAACGCATATCAATTGCTTTTGTCTTTAATTTAATAGTTCAGAATCATGTTAAATACTAATTCATTTTGTGTAGTAATACAAGGTAAAAATGTCAAAATTGATAGCTTACTCAAGGTTATCGTGTTGTTAAAGTCGAATTATTAGCAAAAATTGTTAAATACAAACACAAATGGTGTTAACGAGAAAATACATCAAACACGTATGCTCAAATTTATATTCATCTTGTTGCATAACATCTCTTTAAAAGTGGATAAAACTTAGGAAAGAAACAATCGTTATGACTAACAGAATCAAGTTTCCTCTACAGATACTGGCTGATGGACCATTCCCTAATATGTGTAGTCAAAATTGTTTTTATTTTTTAAGGTTGACGCCCTTTTCCATATTATTTAAGTAACTAAAATAAGAATGAGTTTGTGTGCAGTTTAGATGTTTTCTGTAATTGTGAAACATTGAAAATGGTCAACACATCAACAATGCTATGAACTAAAAATATAAATAAGCATTGTTATGGGACATTTAGAGTTGTATTTGACTAAAATAGATAACTATTGATAATATGTCATTGCCTCTGCATATGGACAAAATGATACGAATGTTGAGTTGATTGCAATAAATTTTTGGAGTAAAAAAAAAGTAAATAGTAAAATAAATGGAATTCATAAGATTTTTATAATTAGATTTGACATATAACTGTCAAGGCAATTTCCGCCTATTTGTTCCCCCATATTCATAGAACAATTAAATATATCATGCTTTATTGTTTTATAATAAAGCCATTCTGTATTACAAATGAATGGACACATAATGTCAAATCAACCGTAAGTAGCGGGAATCATTGTCTTCTTCAACTAGTAATCGGAAGTTCAAAGCATATAAGTTACTTGTGTTGAGAAGCGTATGGATAGACTTCAGACATGTGTAGTGTGATCAATCAGAGACAAAGAATGTGTTGTTATTTTGATTTATCTGTTTGTTTGTCAGTATGTTTTTTAAGCACACACACGCACACACACACACACACTGCTGTTTTATTTAACTATACTGGCCTTTACGCTATAACATTAGTATTGTTCAGCTTTAGAGGCGTAAAGTAAATTAAAACACAAAATCTACATAAAAATCATCGAACGGGCAGGAGCGATTTCAAATAAAATGACCAAAAATATATACCAGAGAGCCCGGTAGGTGCTATAGTCGACAATCCTTTAATTTTTAATCGGCGTTATGACCATTTAGCTTTTTTTCTAAATGTTTTTTATTAGTTTGGTTTTTTTGTTCCTAAATTGTTCTAATAAAAATTGTTTCTAGACTCCAATAAGATCTCGAGAATTTTCTATCAATATTTGAAGTTTTGATCTCGTCTAGACCAATCTAATAGAATATATATTAGTGAAATAAAATGTTTGACTAAATTATATTTCAAAATAGACAAACTGTGAGGACACTGTACTGATCATTAGGAAAGAAATAACTTTATACTTATCAGAAATCCACGATAAATCACTTTTATTGGTCTCCCATATAACTTTGTGTTAAATCAAAACAATAGTAAAGCAATAAAGAATGATAAATAGATTTGAACTGAAATTGACTGTCTTTGTACAATATAAATGTTTGTATCAGAATTAGTATAAAGCTATGTTCTAATCAAGCTCCGACTGATATTCCGGCTGCAGTGCATAAATTGCATTTTCTCGCATTTGTGATAGATTTATCTCACTGAATTGTTGGTACAATAGTTTTTTCCATATCGCACCGAAGACGTCAAAAAAAAAAAAAAAATAAAATAAAATAAATAAAAAAAAAAATAAAAAAAAAATTCTATGAATATTATTTTGAATATAGGCCTAGCTTGAGATGAAGTGTCTGACTACTCGATAGGAATTTACTATAAGAAGAGTACTATCCCAGTCGTAATATTCCAGCACCGGTTGAACCGGTCGATACTCTACCCTCCGAGCGCCAGGCGAGGAAGTAGTATCTTTAATTTCAGTCTTATGTATGACCTGACAAGGATTTTTAACCCCCGATCACTGCTCTTGAGGCTACCATTTAGCCAATAAGATAGTATTTTAATTATGTAAAAGGGTACAGGACATTTCCCTAAGCAGAGAATTTTTAGTGTCTTTCCAAAAATGTATAAATAACGAAATCTCTTCCATCAGACATCGGGTGATATTTTACCCTATGCATTTGTAATAAATAGCCATACAATAAATATAGGAAGAACGACCACCTCTGCATGGAGACCACATGTACTTAACGATTACTCGTTAAAGGATATTTCAGCCAAAAGACCCTCATTAAAAAGAGTACATGTCTATAAAGAAAATGTTCTTAGGTATCTCTGATAGTATTTATATTTAACTTTTTCTGCATTTTATAAAATCAATTTAAAACACATAAGTTGATATTATTTTATGTCCAGTGTGTATACGCCAGTATTCAATGGAGTCAATAACACCTGTTGGGATCGTGGACTTCAAAGCGGCAATAAAACGTCGTAGGTCAACGGTAATTTTTACTCGGGAAATTTCTTCCCATAGAGTAACAAACAAAACGGAACATGTATTAAACACGGTAAAAAGAGTGATGATACAAAATAAGAGAAGTTATAATTATATAACTTGCTCTGATTGCATGAATAAATATTGTTTTTGTCCAGTGTCTTACCAATAACGAGAGCATTAGTAACCATATGACTATTTATGATCATGTCTTATTTCGTTATATTTCGAAATATTCGAGGATATTGTTTTGTTCTTGTGCATATACATAATCAGTATTATTATTCATTCTTGTTCTCGGTTAACTTCATTGTTTTGTATTTTATGCCTATTCATTAAGGAGAGTGTACAAACATGTGCATTCTTTAACTAATCTTAAAGCTGCATTAAGTTTACCAAATTTCTGAATTTTTTTTTGATTTTCTAAAAATATATTTTTTAAAAGCAGATATCTTCTAACCACGATCCGTGACATTCATTTTCTAAAATTTCATTTCTTTTAGCTGTAAATAAACGGAATCCTCTGACCGGTTGGTCAGTGTTCTGCGATGGTAATTACTGAGCTAGGAGCATGCGCATGGATGTACGGAAAAGCCTAGAATCGAAAGTGAAACATGACAGATTGCATTAATTGTCCTTAATTAATATCCAGATGTATTTGAAATGGTGTTATTTTTCTCTTACTAAGTCACAAATGACAAATTCAAGAAGTTCTGTGTTTAATTTATCGTATTTCAACATTTTGAAAGTTGTGTTTAAATGACCCGGGTTTTGATGACGTAACCATGTTCTAATATTAGATCCCAAATGCTGCATCTCGCTGGGTAAATACTTTAATTTCTGTATTTATTCGAGCTTTTATCGTTGAACCAAATGTAACATGTTCATTAGGGACATCATTTATTAGATTAGCACCGTTTTATTTTTTTTCTTTGGAAAACTTAATGCAGCTTTAAATAGTCATTCTAAAAGCGGGTCCTTCGAATGAGACCTTAAAAACCGATGCGATGCCCTGTGTTACGACAGTCGTAGCACGTTCAAGAGATTTAAAAAATTACAATAACAATATATTAACTCAAGGATATTGCAAGCCTAGGCTAATCAAGGCCCTTAAAATGGTTCATGACCGACATCACAAAATTGTTCATTAATGTGAAGACTTGTATCCAAATTCATTCTGGATATATACAACTTTGCATAGTTCCATGTTTCTTTAATTCTCAAATTTGACTTTGCGCGTGACGGGTGCAAACAGCTAGACAGGAGATGCCTACCCGTCCAGAGCACCCGACCTCGCTTCTTTGATGGAAGTTCACGTGTACAATTAAATTGGCCAGTTTTCAAAGATTTAACCTTTTTTGGAGGTGGGGGTGATTTGGACATGGACTGATCTGTTTGTGTTTAATTCATACAATATTACAGTTGAACATAATGTACAATGGAACCGAACACTGTTTGTTTTCAACAGAGTTAACACAATGGTAAAAACACCGTCTAAATATTTTTTAAAACGAAAAATGATCCCAAAGGCACTTGACTAAGTACAATGTTTTCATTTATTTTGGTATTTAAATGGCGGACTTGTGTAAACAAATGCATATAAAATCACGTGTGTAGTCTAGCTGCATTGTTTATTTCTAATTAAATAAATCGAACCACACCTGCGGACAGTTTGAAACAATATGAACGATAAACGTTTTTACAAAGCCAGAAAAAAATGTTTCTCCGATTATGCAAATTGAAAACCGGGCAGGTCGTTTACATATAAACTCAGATGGGTAAAATGTCTTTGGAAATCTAGCCGTTAAGGAAAGTATTTTTCATCGATTTTTGTCGGAATAACGACTGACAATTAGTATTGCCATGTACATATTATAAATGTTAGTTGTAGATAACATTTTATATAAAATTTCTTTGATTTTGCTTAGTGTATTTTCCCTCTTAAATTTCTTTCTAACCAATCTTTCTTTTTATATATTTTTTTTTTTGTTTATCCTACGGTACCATGTTTGTGTTATTCATCCTAACAAAGGTCTTTAAATAATATATGATTGAGGCCAATAACTTTTATTTTTTGCTGAAATCGTTGTGTTATTAAGACATAATTGAACCCATTTGTCTCCCGAGATTTCTAGAAATATATAATTAAAGCAACAAATTTGCATGTCGATATTTCGTGATGATGTTCATGGTTGAAGTTAAACGTCTGTTAATGATAATGATTTTACTCTTAATCGTAGATTATTGAGACAGGTTCATTGATGGGTTAGAGATATGCTCTTAATATTAGCTTGTAAAACTTTCTAGATGTTTTGAAGTTGTATAAGATTTTTTTTATTGAAGATTTGCCTTTAACTTTTTGTGCGTTTTATTTGTTCATTTATTCTTATCTTTGTCTTTTATATGTAAAGCACTTTATATTTCTTATATAACTGAAGATGCCGCCTTTCAGCCAAATCCTATTTATTGTATTTAAATGGTATGATATAACTTGTTCCAACTACGGAAACTTTCTACAACGAAGCAAGTTGTTTACCGATCAATAATTGCAAACCTATGCTTATTAAAGCCCTTACGAGTTATTACAATATTGTTAATAGCTATAAAATCAAATCGCTGTATCCAAACATATCCTGGATATGTTTGACTTTTATGTTCTTTTCACCTCAGAATTGTTTTTGCATGTGATCGGCGAAGGTAGCTACACAGCAGGTGCTTACCCTTAAACTAGCTGATATTTTCCGGCACTGGTGGCCACCAATAACCACACACACACACACACACACACACACACACACACACACAAGAATTTAAGATCTGCATTTTTAAAATACTTTCTGCAAGTAATGAATTTGAAATTTGAAACAAATTAATTTTCCCTTAGTTGAAGCAAATACCATTGATCGGTTTTATGATAAATTGTTCGTCTATAAGATTCAAAATATCACCAATAACCACACACACACACACACACACACACAAGAATTAAAGATCTGCATTTTTAAAATACTTTCTGCAAGTAATGAATTTGAAATTTGAAACAAATTAATTTTCCCTTAGTTGAAGCAAATACCATTGATCGGTTTTATGATAAATTGTTCGTCTACAAGAATCAAAATATCATCTTGACCTCCCACGAAGTACTTGTTTAGATGCCAAATGTATTAAAATAGAATAATATGTATTTCATCATAGATAGAAATTTATTTCTTATTTGTTCTACCTTTTTGTAAAGCGTTTGTTTTGACGTGTGTGGGTGTAATCAGAATGGTTTCATATATTTTTATTGTTTTTCATTGACACATCTAGTTAAAATGATACCTGAAATGCAACGTGATGTTCAACATGAAAATTATAATAAAAATTAATGAGAACCAAAAGCAAGGCTATTTTAGCGCCATCTTTTAAAAAATTCTTTAATGTTACTTGTATGTTTTTTTTTTCAAGATTAAAGACGGTTTTTCTGATCACAATAAAATCAAAACTTGCAAAAGCAATCCAACCTTCAGTGACACTCGGTGATACAAAACATGTCATTCACTTTTCTCTTCTTAGTGGTAAAAACCGAATCAATTATTTTATCTAGACCTAAAAGAAAAATGGTTAAAAAAGAACATTTCATAACAAAGGCCCTCAACAAAGAGAAAAGATGCACATTTTTAAAATAGACTGTACATTATTATTATTATTATTATCCTTTGCTGATCAGTTTGAGAAAAGTTGTTTATCTTTTTTTAATTTAACTAATTTGCCTAAAAGTCGTTGTTGCATAAATAAATAAATATATATATATATATATATATATATATATATATATATATATATATATATATATATATATATATATAATACGGTGAAATAGTAACTACACATTTTTTGTTAAAATCTGCCCCGAAAGTTATGATTCTTTAGCCGCATAAATTGTTACAAAACTAGTATCACCATCATGGTATTTTTCAAGCCAATACAATGGATTAATCATGACAAATAAATGAGTATGTCCACTAACTTGCTGTTTCCGTAATTGGATAGGCCATGTGGCTTCCGTAATCGTGACACATAATTATTTCCAAAATCTCTTAAAATTCCAGTATTCTTACTGAACATTTGCTTTCATTTCCGTTAATTTTGAGAAAGATTTCAATCTAAAATTCCATATATCTAAACAGCGTATTTCTTGAGAAGTTTCTGTTTAAATCAAACTTCGTATTATACATAGAAGAAATTATGTCATCATATTGTATCTTGTCAAAATTTTTGAAATATAATTTTGATACATTGAATTCTACAGATATTTTTAGGATGGTATTAAAATATTGCAGTAATGAAAATGTTTGACAGTGGTCTTGAAAAAATTAAGGTCATTTACACCCCTACCCCAGAACATTAAAGGATGCTGCTCTATGCAATGCGAAACGCTGTCAAAGCGTCATATATCAGCGTGTCAAAATACCCTCTTTCATTTATCAATTACCGGTTAATTAAACGTTACGTAGCGTTACAAGACTAGCCTTAATATATCTTCTTATTGATATTTACCGGAAATTTGACCAAATCAATAGCATGGACATTAAATTCCTATTAGTCTTTATACAAATATAGGACGATGAATGATTTTCTAATTAGATGCATTTAATATAATTTTAGCAAAATCAACGCAATGTGGTGTTCGATTCCAAAACGGACCCATTATATTGTCTAAAACTATTAAATTAAATGTTCATAGCAGCATATTATTGTTTGGTGTTTATTGGGTAACAATAATGCACTGTAACTCACCATTAAATCGCCTACATCTATCAAATTAATTGTCATAGGAGCCATGTTACATGTTGGTAACAACAGAGTACTAGACTGGTTGTAATTACATCACCATACTGTCAGGATGTCAATTCATAACTACCTCACACAGGAAATAAATACCATTTGTTCAGTCAAGCTCAGAGAAGATGTATCTTCAGACAAAAGTATGGTACATATGTCATTCCTTCCTTTATCGTTCTTTAATATTATACAATCTATTTTCTGGACACGACATGTTAAATTTGATACTAACTGTTTTTATTCTGTGTTCAATATATTCCCTTGTGTCAACTTCGTTACAATGGCTTGTGTATTGGAACGGTTTTGAAATTGATCATTGATGAAGATGCACAAAATAAATGATATAAGTCGCATACTGTATTCCCTCGCTGGTCTGTAATATTTATTGAATATTTATTTGTTATTATTTATTTATTTATTTGGGGATGGGGTTATTGCTTTGTTTACTGGAGTTTAGCGTAATGCTAGTTACTTGTACACCATTGTATACCGATAAACATCAGAAATTGTAGAGCGGTCAAATGTCTTAAAGTGGGTAAAAAAAATAGAATTATCACTCAAATTAAAACTTTTAAGAAACCATTTACCGTAAAGGAATGTCCCAATTTACTCTGTTTAAAAAAAAGAAAATCTGAGTTTTAAGGGTTAAATGCCGTGTTAATACTTTTTTTGTAAAAAGTGACATTCTTACCATCATTATTATTATTTGACTGCCTCTTTCGCTTATTTGTACAGCGCCCGCCTCGATAGCGGAACGTTGTGGGTTCAAATCCGACCGGGTCATACGTTAGACTTTAAAATTAGAGATATTACTTTCTCGTCTAGCGCTCGGCATTACGAATAAAGGGTTCACCCGGTGCCATGATAATGTATTCGGATTGGAATGCTTGTTTGCAGCATATCAATTTGGCGAGCTTGCATCTTAAAAGGTTTATACATGTACATGGCAGGAAATACTTCACGATCGCACATCACACGCATACATGAACCTTGCTCAGATTAATCAGTAGAGATAAACAACCTTGCTCCTGTCCCAAATACCTAAATAAAATCTGATTACCATTATTTCAATTTAAATTTAACATTTATTTACAGCAATAGTTTTTCGCTATTGCTTTAATTTGGCTTCAAGAAGTGAAAAAGTTCTAAAAATGTTTCAAATGTTTGAAGGACCAGCGTGGATTGAAAATCTAATTGTTTTTCAATTTGCTCTTCAAAAATTGCTGAGTTTCACCATGCACTTTGATTTCTTTTATCATTTAATGTAAGTAAAATAATCTTGACTAAGGCCATGTAGTTTGATTTGGAATATTGATGTATTCGATAACAAGGTTACTTAGTATATTCTAAAACTATTTTAGAATTAAAAAAAATAATTTAAAATTAGTTTCAATTAATTAATTCTTTGCGTCATCAATAATGTAAAAGGAAGTTTATTTGTGCATATTTTACTTTCTTTTAAAGGTATTTTATTTCAACAGCAAAAAAAAAAAAAAAAAAAAAAAAAAAAAAAAAAAAAAAAAAAAAAAAAAAAAAAAAATGATAATAATAAAAATAAAAAAAGTAAATAAAATAAAATAATGAATAAATAATGCGGAGATGGTAAGTTAATCGGTCTTTTGCAAAATTTCAGTGATTTTGCTTGGGTAATTTAAAATGCATGTTGTCTGTACAAAAGTAGAATAAAGCAAGTGTTAAAAGTTGCTTATCGATTCTAAGATATATTTTAATTTCGACATAAAGCTGCTCGGTTTATAAATTAATAAAAATTGAACAAACAAACGGAAATAGAACCTTAAGGTGTGATGTATAATCTAATGTTATCATTAGGTCACGGTTTCTACTGATAACTACGACCATTATATTGTTTAACTTACTAGCATTTTCTTCTTAAAAAAAATCAAACTTGGTAAAACGTTTTTAAGTAAACACTTGTGTATCATACTTTTAGATCCTATTTATGATGAAGCCTTATTGTAATTATTTTTAAACGCGATCATAAGCTCGATTATCATAGCTGTGCTTATAATTTCTAAATCATTACTTGTTATGATTCCAAGTTTCGACATTGCATACGTATACCTACATCATGTTAATATGTTGACTGAGGAAAATCTTCGCTAAAGAGTAGTAATGTATCTCCCACTTCATAATATAACTGTGTCTAATCGACTGATCTTAATTCAATTCTTTACACATATGGTAGGTTTATTATTATTATTATTATTATTTTATATTGGAAGACAAAGGATAAGTAAGAATCATCTGCATACATTGATTTTGGTTCCACAAAGGTTCCCAACATTCTACATCGATGTATAGACATTGTTGTAATTCACGTCATAGAAATTATTTTTATGACGTCATTTTGTACAATTAATCTAAAAATCCAAAAAGTCGATCAATTAAATATGGTACCAATTATCTTCTTTTACTGAGGATACTTTGTATATGCGAGACATAGCTGTTTCATGATGACACATGATGACCGGAAACTCGTTAATCATTTTTTCTCTCAATTTACCGTATATATTTATAAAAGTTGCTTCTGTCGTTATATATATCCGTTTATCTTTTCATAAATAGAACATAGAATCGGTGAGTATTTAACTTAATTTAGATTTGAAGCGAGTTAAAAAAAATCAGATCCATTTTTTTCCATACACCCTGAGTAATTCCATACCACCTTTGTAAATTTCATAAAAATGGGATTACAAGATACCTTTTTGCAGACATTTTTTTGATCAACAAAAAAGTGATTTTTTATAACTTTTTATGACATCCTTTATTATTAACAAATTATTATTCTAATGGTTAGAAAATTTTTCCCATCCTATGTACAGGATGTTATACTTTTTTGCTAAAGGAATCTTAAAAATTTTCTCTTATTACTGCACATAAACTCGATATATGCACATCACCTCAAAATAGAACAAAGCAATTTTAAATGAAAGAGCAGATAGATAATGAAAACAGAATATAAACAGATGTCTTATATAATATTAGTTATAATATTTTATGTGATAATGAAATGCGATATATTGATGCTAAGAAGCATTATTAATTCCCGCGTCATATTAGTTTTTTCTAAAACAGGACAAAAAGATTGTTGTACAGTTCGTTACAGTTACCAAAGTCTGTATTTATTTAACATATTCACCATTTATTTTAACTACATGTATATTTGAATAATTCATTAGTTGTTATAATTAATCCTGGTTGTATAACATTTGTTTAGTTTCATATATCAAAAGCGTGCAATTATCTAGAGAGCAAAATATCTACGAAGAACACAGTTCGTAGTGCCAAATTCGTTGACCATTACATTGTTTAAATTAATGTAAACGAAATTTATTACCAAACTGACATTTAAGATTTTATATGTTTTTCTCTTCATAAATAATAAATACTTATATTATTCAAATATACTTATGTGTATTCCTAAATAAGTGCCCTTTTTTCTCTTATTGCATATATCAAACCAACACTGGTGTCAAAATTATCTGGCCGTCAAGAATTAGTAAAGAACAATGGCTTAATCTTTTAGACGACACAATTAAGAACAAATTTTTTTTGGTATACAACACTGACATTACTTACAATAAACGACACAATTATCGCGGAGCCGCAATTTGTCGTTTTTGGCCGGGTTGCACAGAGTGCATATCCGGTTTATAGTATGGTGAATGTCGGGCGGGCAGGGAAAATAGGGTACCAACTTTGTGAACTCAACTCCTCCTACAGTTTTCAACCAAAAACCTTGAAACTTCACAGAATGTTTATATATATTGAAGATGTGCACCTGACTTTATGGAAATATTTCCAGATTATTTCCACTTTTGTCAAGACTTTGAAACTTAGTCACTTTTAAGCAAGTTTTTGAACTGGTGGTACCTGACTTTATGGAAATATTTCAATATTTTTTTTCCATTTTTCCCGACTTTGAAACTTAATGACTTTTAAGCAAGTTTTTGAACTGGGGGTACCTACTTTGTGAACTCAACTCCTCCTACAGTGTTTTTACCAAAAACCTTGTAACTTCACAGAATGTTTTTATACATATTGCAAATATGCACCTGACTTTATGGAAATATTTCAGGAATTATATCCCATTTTTCCAGAATTTGAAACTTAGTGACTTTGTACTCTATATATCAAAAGATTATCAAAGATGTGAACCTGACTTCAAATTATGTAGTGAAACCTTTATGCCATTACATCCTACTGTGACAGGTTTTAAATTTCAAATCTTTAAAACAAATAGGATTATTTAACATATATGAAAGGAAACTACAAAAATGTTTTTGTTCTAAAAGTCATTGGTTTATTAGCTACTAGATGAAAGTGTGGAAAACTAGTGCTGTCACCTGTTGCCTATCTGTCTTGTACTGTTAATCTCATCCAGTCCATTCCAATGTAAGTTTCTGTTGCACATTTTTCAATTTACTGTAGCTTTACAAAATGTTAAAATGATTGAGATTTTCCTTATATATATATATATATATATATATATATATATATATATATATATATATATATATAATATATACTTGTTTCAATACTCTTTCATATATATTGTCATGGTTGGACCTATTCCCAATTTTATGACTTTCTGTGAAGTATAAAAAAAAAACAACTTCTGCACCTTGCTTTGTGCAGTTATTTATAATTCCTTCTAAACTTTACACCCATTCAATAGAAATTAAAAAAAAAAAAAAAACAACCTGGCCCATTAAGTCTTTGACCCATTTTTATGAATTTTCAGTAAAGGAATTGTGAATAAAAGAAACCTTACGTATCATGTCTCATCATGGCCTATGGTGACTAAAAAAAACTCGGGCATCATATCTTGTTATGGCCTATTGTGACGAAAAATAACTCAGGCATTATGTCTCGTTATGATCTATTGTGACTGAAAGAAACCTGAGACATTATGACTCGTCGTTGTCATGGCCTTTTATGACTGGGAGAATCTTAAGGCATCATATCTCATTATGGCCTATTGTGACTGAAAGACACCTTAGGTAGTATGTCCCGATATGGCCTATTGTAACTGAAAGAAACATCAGGCATTGTATCTCGTAATGGCGTATTGTGACTGAAAGAAACCTCTAGCATTATGTCTCGTCATTGCCTATTGTGACTGAAAGAAAACTTAGGCATTACGTCTCGTCATGGCGTATTGTGACTGAAAGAAACCTCTAGCATTATGTCTCGTCATTGCCTATTGTGACTGAAAGAAAACTTAGGCTTATGTCTCGTCATGGCGTATTGTGACTGAAAAAAACTTCAGGCATTATGTCTCGTCATGGCCGATTGTGACTGAAAGAAACCTAAGGCATTACGTCTCGTCATGGCGTATTGTGACTGAAAGAAACCTCTAGCATTATGTCTCGTCATTGGCTATTGTGACTGAAAGAAAACTTAGGCTTATGTCTCGTCATGGCGTATTGTGACTGAAAAAAACGTAGGCTTTATGTCTCGCCATGACCGATTGAGACTGAAAGAAACCTTAGGCATTATGTCTCGTCATGGCTGATTGTGATTGAAAGAAACCTTAGGTTTTATGTCTCGTCATGGCCTATTGTGACTGAAAGAAACCTTAGGCATTATGTCTCCGCATGTTCTATTGTGACTAAGAAACCTCAGGCATAATGTCTTGTTATGGTCTATTGTGATTGAAAGAAACCGAAGGCATCATGTTCCGTTATGGCCTAATGTGACGGAAAGAAACCTCAGTCATTATGTCTCGTCATAGTCTGTTGTGACTGAAAGAAACCTGGGGCATAATGTCTTGCCGTGGCCTATTTTGATTGAAAGAAACCGTTGGCATTAAGTCTCTCCATGGTCTGTTGTGACTAAAAGAAACACAAGATATTTCGTCAAATTTGAGGTTAGGTAAAAGAGTATAACGGCTTAACGTTAGAAACTGATCGATCGCAAAGTTTTTTCCCGTCGATTAGTTTTGTTGTCTGCGATATTTATCTACGACATTGTAGGCGAGTGTTCCAGCAATGTAAAGGTGTGAATTTAAATTGCAAATCAGAAACACTTTTAGACTTAAGCAACACAAACTTGTAATAAATAGAGATAAATAAAAATGTCAAGACAATAATAGTTAAAAAGTTGTTACTGTGAAGTAAAAGTAAAACGTTAAAACAACCCACGAATCTTCGACGTGAAGATTGCTACTATAGGACACCCTACATGGTGCTGATGCTTAGACTTCTTCGTGACGTAAAATTACTAAATGTTGATAGAAAATCAAACTTTTAAAATAATGTGTTGTTTGAATTTATTTTACGCTAAACAAGCGTCATTTATTCTAGATGTTGGTTTATTACCTGATTCTATAATATTAATAGGATTCAGAAACGTATAATGTTTGATTAATTAAAGTATTAGAAAGGCATATAGATGTAATTTTGTATACAGTAAAAAACCAGAAAAAGATACTGGACCAAATGTAATAATGTTTAATGGCAACATCCATAGGTAATTTCATTAATCAATAATATTTAAAAGTCTCAGGGAAATAGACTTACGAATAAACCATCGTATATTTCTAATTGATTTTTTGATAAACTGACGCTTGTTGCAGAAAACTTATAACATAAAAGACATAGATCGTTTGTCGATCACCTAGCTATATCAAGTATCTGATTAATACCATATATCCGCGAAGCCAGACCGTACGGAACTTTGTGCTTGTAGGAAATTGTTCTCATAAGACGGAAGGAAAGGTTATAAACTTTAAACATAATATATATATATACAGAGAAACTTAGTGCTTAAATAAATACAATATGACAATCAAACGCATTCAAAAATGCAACCTTGTGCTTTCAAAAATATATTCATGTAGTAAACATGATAAGCAAACGCTTCAAAGTTGAATCTTTTTACTTGATATTATTCAATACTACAAATACGGTTGCAACCATAAAATAACAAAATTCATCTTAAAAGGAAATGGTGCCAAGTAAATTTGATTATTTTTAAATTTTTGACCAAAGGTAAAACTTTTATCGTTAACAAACATGTAACTAAAAATCAAAACAAGCGTGTCCGATATATATCGATCAATTTTCAGAACTATAATCTGTGAAATTAATTATGGTGAAAAAGACGAATCTCCAATGCAATTACAGTTGCAAATCGTTAGAAGTAGCCTTGATATTCGAGCTTATTTCAAAAAGCGAAGGAGATTCTACCTTATATACCACTATTATCAAAATTGTGCTTGAGTAATATTTCTGGTCATATCAAAAGATAAATTTTAAGAATATTAACAAACATATTTTAGTCTTGTTGTTTTTGACTCAAATGGTACACAAACAAATGATAATAACAATGTACAGGTAAATAAACATACGAACACATGCACTTCAATAATTTTTAGTAATTTGCCCATTATACAGAAAAGCTTTTTAGATACCAGTTCTACGTACAAGCCTTAAAAATCTACTTATTCTGAGCATGGGTCTTATGCTGTTACAATTACTTTTTATTTCCCTTAAAACTTAAAAGATACAATGATATTGATTATTTATAAATAGACGAAAACCACATATGTTTAAATCCAATGTCAAGTGTAATTTACCTTTGATGACCATTCAACATCAATAGATATCTTGTCAATTCTTTAAATGATCGTTTTAAAAATTAATTTGAAATTTGAAATCAATATAAAATTACATTTCCTCAGGCACAAATTGAGATTTACATTGAACATTTAATTGATAGGCTGAACAACTCAATATTTATTTTTCTGATTAATGACATAACTGTGAAAAGTAGAATTTTTAGCGATTTAGATCTTATCCTTAGAGTAAATTAACATTTTGTATGTGTTCAGAAGCATCAAACAATTCCTATAAAAACAGTTTTAAAAAAGTAGATGGTTAAAAAAATTACATGAACAAAGAAGGAAAGAGATTCTATTAATCTTAGATATATAAAATTTTGTTTCTTCCTAGGACTTAAAGGTAATAATTTATAAACAGTCATTAAATTCAAATGATAAAAAAATATTTGAGAACAAAAACTAAAATGATGATTCATCCTTTGTCTTACAACTGGATTAAAAAGTAAATACTTAACTGAATAATAAATCTATATGCATTTTTTTATACGCCCGTCAAAGACGGGGCGTGTTATGGGATCACCCTTGGCGGGCGTCCGGGCGGGCGTACTGGCGGCGGGTTGTCCGGCCCATAACTCTGACATCTATGGTCAGAATGACTTGAAACTTGGTATGCTTACTTACCACGATGATGCGAAGTGCAGTGCTTAGGAACCGTAACTCTAGCTTCCTTAATTTTTGAGTTATTCCCCTTTGAATGCTGTTAGCATGTATGTCCGGTTCATAACTTTGACATCTATGGTCAGAATGACTTGAAACTTGGTATGCTTACTTACCACGATGATGCAAAGTGCAGTGCATAGGAACCGTAACTCTAACTTCCTTAATTTTTGAGTTATTCCCCTTTGTGTGCTGCCAGAGTACGCGGCGGGTTTGTCTGGCCCATAACTCTGACATCTATGGTCAGAATGACTTGAAACTTGGTATGCTTACTTACCACGATGATCCGAAGTGCAGTGCTCAGGAACCGTAACTCTAGCTTCCTTAATTTATTCTACCAGGGAGCAGATACACATAGAGTTGTAGGCTGAAGAAATTGCTGTCTTTGAAACAACCCAGTATACTAGAGATTACCTCAATTTTGTGATGAAGGTTACAAGAACATGATGGTAAAATTATATAAATGGTGTGGCTGGTGGTAAGTCTATTATGTTACTGAAAATAATACCAAAATCTCAATAATTACTATTGTTTTTTATTGTACTTGTTGACTTGTGCACTGCATTTTGTATCATTGTGATGAATAATTGAATTGACTTATTGATTATGAACAGCTCATATGAACTGTATAAGTCCCTTTACAGTTCATAATAAACAAAATATCCACATAAATGACTTGCAGATTTGACGGGCGTATCATGCTCTGCCATGCGGAACTCTTGTTTACAAGATATTAAAAACGAGACCATTTTTCATTGAATTTTTCATTTCCTTTTAAGTACAATGTTTAGTCTTAATCTGAAATGTGACCAACCCTGTGTATATCTCCTAAAACTAAAACAACTAAAGAAACATGTTATTTTTTCTTTGATCTGATACTAAAATCCTTGAAAATAAAACAAACATACCATTCTTTGTCCAAACCACAATCCAAAATACAAAGTAAAAACTTTGAAAGCTGGCAAAATTACTTATACGTGAACGTCCATCAAGGAAGTGAGGCCGGGTGCTCCGGAAGGGTAAGCACCTCCTGTCTAGCTAGCTACACCCCTCTCGTAGAAGTCAATTTTGAGAATGAAAGGAACAAAAAACTATAGTAAGTCAAATATATCCAGTATAAGTTTGGATACAGTGAGTACAAACTTATCAACAATATTGTGATGACGGCCATAAAACTTTTTAACGGCCTTGATTAGCGTAGGCTTGCAATATTCCTGTTTATAAGAAGACTTGTGTTTCTGTTCATTTTATAACTTACTGCAGAGCCAATTTAACAATATACACTGTGCATTTTTTTAAAAAAAGACTTTCTATCTTATCTTGTTTTAAATTTCAAGTCATGCATTGTTCAAGTCATAACGTTCAACCCACCTAGAAGAATCATTTTTCAACTTAAAGAACTACCAAGCTGTTTTACAATTGATAAATTCTGAGAAATAACGCAAATAAAAAATTATTTTATTTTATAACAGGAAGATGATGTAACAGTAATATGTCTTTTTATATTTCATGCACCACGGTTAACACACACATGACAATTTATAATTTTATTCAGAATTGAAGAAGAAAGATAAAGATTTATTTATTCTTTTATTAAAACTAAAATGTGTAAAGCACGTTCAAATAACATAATTACATAAATTAAGAGATTTTTTTTGGAAGATTAATTTCTGGCAAATTGCCTTAACTGTGTGTTTGTATTTCAAATAGTTTTTTATTTTAATTTTATTTTTTTAATTTTTTGCGCAAAGCCTAACTAAGCTTTTTTATCAGAAAATTAAATATTAATTTGAGTATTTTTTTTTCTTGAAAGGAGTATTTATTTCAGTTAAATGGTAAATATATTTTTTGAATCAAACATCAAGAAAGATGGTAATTTCTACAATCAATAGAAAACAAAAGCATACAAATAACGATAATCAGGCAGATAAATAAATTTTAGGTTATAAAAATAAAGAAAACGTGTGGAATATGATTACTAAAAAAAACATTTAAGCATTGTTTCAAATCCAATTATTTTAAAGGGGTGAATCAGGGAGTATATTTTCCATTACTCCTACATTTTCCAGCTATTTCAATTTTGAAGTATGTTTTTTTACTTATAGATCCTGCTCAGTTGAAGAGGATTAACTGATCTTGATTTAATTTTTACCTGGGTAGTAGGAGTTAAGTATCAAATTCTAATTTTACAACATTACAAAACTATAAATAAATTATTTAATGTTTTTAATCATAGTGTAATGACTTCATAAGTGTAATTTTGAATCAATCATTTTAAATACAGCCCCTTCTTGATGTCAGATCATTATTTTCTGCACCAATTTTATGGCTGAAATTTTTAACCACTAATGAGACAATTGGAATTTGAAAAACCAATTTTCTAGTAAAATGTATATATAAACTGTTACATTTTTCCGCTATAAATCATATCTAGTAAAATAGACAATTGTATTAAATCATATTCATTATAATGATTATTTGAAACATAAGACGTTAATGGTGATTTTGCAATATTTGAAACAAAATCAAACTTACCGATGTATATTCAAATCACAATCTAAAAACTTTTAAAATGGGCAAGTTAAGTTTATCACGTAAACATTTATCGGAGAAATGTGGCAGGGGTTTTTATTATACGTCTCGTTTTAAATTGAAACTTGTAGGCCTATATCGGTACACTCTTAGCATACAAAAATATTTATGAGTTTGTTATTTCAAGATTAGGTTTTGAACTTCTTTAATGGTGTTGGCAAAGGTGTCTATGGCATTGGCAAACTACGTGAATTCTCATTTTACATGATAATGAAGACCCAAACTACATCTGTAGTGCTCCTTCGCTTTAAATTGTCTTGTAACTGTATTAACACAATGTTTGTTGAACCCCTGTTTTTTACAAATATTATAAACTCCGTACGTTTGACAGTCATTGTCAATTAAAAGGCCCAATTAAGGAAAATGCATGTCGCTTCATGACTTCATAAAAAATACAGAACTATGAAAATTTAACCGATATTTGTAAATGTTCTTTATGAGCAGAGACCGCACCATAAATATATCTAATTGCCTGAATTTTGCATGTCGCATTGATTGATACAGTTAAGAAAAACAGAACATTATTATTTTAGAACAAATAACGACTGAAGTGGTGTTTCTTATTTTGATATCCCGGTGGTCTTTAAGTTTAAACAGCATTTTTCCAATGCATATTGTTTTTTTACCGAGCACGGAGGGTGAAAACAAATTGTCGCAACAAAAAATTTAACAAGCGTTATGTAACTCATGTAGATTAATACTTTAACGAAAAACACAATTTCAGATCAAAAATAAGTAATGCTGTAATCTGTCATTTATTACACTTTTATTAAACGTTGATACAAATGTTTGGTTGTCGCCAATAACTTAAGTAAGGCTTATAATTTCTTAAAATGATTGCTGTCTCTGTAAGGCTTTAATAAGCGTTATCGACAGTACAGCCAACAACAACAGTATTGCCAGATTTTTGTTTTATTGCGTATAAGGCAATGATGTCCACCCCTAATCGATACCAATTACAATATAATTTGACATGATATATTCAAATTCTTTTAAGAAAGATCTCAAATTTTAAAATCCTTTATATTAACATCCGTGATAAGCAAAACCCTTCAAAAAGAATCTTCATAAAAAGAATTATATGGGTGGTAAGCTTTGTTCTACACCGTATAACTTAGAATAAATGTCTAAACGGCGGGAATATTTGATTTGTGCATGCAAGAAGTTTATAGTTTTATAGCATAAGTACTGTAAGGTATGTTGAGTCTATTGAATTATTCCTCAATCTTGCAAAGGGAGAATACATAAGCTATACTAGAAATATTCAACTTTACATAATTACAAGCCCCAGAATAGATTTAATCATTGCAAATACTTTGTAAGCGGTGTAGTGGTAAACTTCAACACTTCATAAAGGTTTCTTCTGCAATATAGCACACAAATTAATAATAACGGATGCTAATAATTTCTTTTCTTTTTGACAAAAGTCATTATCCTTTGCCTAACTAACAATGTATGACAGATGTTTTTATAATGAATTATAATAAAAAATTAAATTGTATGTTTTGACGATTTTCTTGTTTTTCATGACAGTAAATATGGTTTATTACCTTTGGTAATTCATACTAATGCCTAAAGATCTTAATAATTTCTGTAGAAGTTATGGTTATGCCAAAAGAAAATATTTGCATTTTACTAGATATAAGCATTTTTCTATGCTTTCTTGTTTTAATAAAGGGTTGTTACTTTCAAATAATCTCAGACGATTCTCGTTGACAAAAGTTTTAATATCAAAGATTGAAGAACCAGTACTGCATTCTTTCAGAGTCGTAAACAGTCGTAATTGATACTCGAAAGCTTTCAACATTTAGTAACAAACAAGGTCATTTCTATTAGCAAGTTAAACTGTTGGTCAGTTCATTGTTACCTGATTAAACATCCGTTTACCTTTATAAACGTCAAAAGCCTAGCTTTGAAAAAGTAGATACTTATTATTATCATAAATTTCATCTGTTACTTAGCCGTCTGTTAATTAATTGGGGTGTTGCGTCCCAATTAAGAATATTTCACTTATATCAGAATGTCACTTATTCAAACCTGGCGTCCCAAACACTCTAAACATTGAGCTACTATATAGTGGTACTTGGTCCTAGTAATGCATGAAACACACTGTGGATCAAATTATTCGTTTCTCTGTTAGGTGAATAATGCACATTTTCCAGGTCTGTTGGTATTTTTGTCTTTTAAAAAGAATTGACATTCATAGTACTGTCTTGTTAGCAATTAATGTGTTAAATTTTGTATGCTTTCGTAAGTACATTTGATGAGTTCTTTATAATGGAAGAGATGTATCTGTTCAATTATAAAGAACTCATCAAATGCACTTACGTGAACATTCATTTGGTTTAGAGAATAAAAGAAAACCAGTAATGTCATTAACTTCCGCAATTTTTATAAAAGCATAAATTTTCAGTTGAAACCGGCAGAGTCGATGTTTGTCGCAATATTTGAGTTTCTTGCAAATGCTTTTTTTTTAAATTTTTAATTATAAATTTTATTTATTTATTTTACATTTTTATGCCAACCTCAGTTATTAAGTAACAGTTGGTCATAATTGGACTTAAAAGTCTTTGACGTTTAATTCATGTTACCAGTGTTTTTTTATGTATTGATTGGACTTACAATTAAACATAATTTTTATGATCAAGAAGTTGCTGTCTGTGTATTTGAAATCTTAAAAAACTAAAGAATCAGTTTATCAAAATGCCTCCTCTGTTTATATACAATGCAAGTTAAATATTTAAACTAACGCGATAGGATTGCTAAAGCAATGCTCTTTTTAAAAAACTAAATCAAACCAACTTACATCTTCATGCATTGTTTATTTACAATTTATATCTGTTAATTTAACATCCGTTATCATGATGTAAGAGGTCATTTATAATAGCATTTGAAATATTATTGGAGAAAGTCGTGTGGAAAATTTTATTATTTTGGAAAACTAGAAACCTTACACTTTCAAATTAACACCATTAAGTCCAACTTCTTAAAATGACGTAAATTTTCAACCCTCTTAAAAATTAATTGGGCCTTTAATTAGACATTGACTGTTGAGTGATATGTTTTTCTTCCAAGTTTGTATTTTATTATATTTTGTCATATGAAAAATACTTTTACTGCCAAGTCTAAAATGAGAATCGCGACTGAGCGAGACTTTTAAAATGAATATATTCGTTTAATCTGCAAGAACAATTGTTAATAGTTGAGTGGCCGAGAAAAAACTTAAAAGGCTGTCTTATAGAGCGATTTCTTTTGTTCATTCCAAAAGGCGTTTATTTTGTTTTGCAATATTAAATGTTACATTTTCGTCAGACTTACAAGTCAATATTTTTTAATGATGTTTCGACGATTTTTAATCTTTCAAATATGCACTCTAGGTGAAAAACTGTGACATCGTTCAATAATATATAGAAATTTTTCTGAAACAGCTGTTGATTATAACATTCAAAAGTCAAAATACTGATCCATACTTTTTATTTAAGAGTCATCCTTGGCGTTTTTTAATTTCTTGTTGATCGTTAAGAGTCTTATTAATAAATAATGCAAATGTAATCTCTATATAAAGTTTATATGTTTTCTTCTTATAGGATAAGCGTCATTAGCAAGTATGTGTATTGATAAACTGCTAATTCATGTCGTAAATAAATAATAACATGGGTATAATTAACGTTGGTAAACACATGTCTTCAGATGTAAATAAAAGTCATCAACACGCCAACTTATCTTCATTACGATATTGAGATTATGCCAAATTTGATTTTGTTTTTAAATTATTTACTAAATACACAAGATTTGTGTTGCGTTAAATATTAAATGCTAATAACTTTGCTATTTTAGTAATTTGAAAACGCATAAAGATCAGAAAGCTTAATCTGATAAGATTTGATATCTTGCTTTACTTCAGTTTGATGAGCTCATTAAAATCAGTTGCATCGAAATCTTATTGTTTAAAACATGTACATTTTCAATTACAGAAAAATGCATTATGGTGTGTAAATAAATAGTGCATTTTGTAACATAATGTTTTAAACTTTATTAAAGCCTGAATTAACGTTTGCCTTTGAACTCCGGTACAAGGTGGTATTGACGTAATAAAATGAATAATTTTATAAATTACCTAGAGAATTTTGATGTGTCGTATGTGCAAAAATCATTCCTAATCAATGACACAATGGGTCGAAAAGGTTGATAGATAAAATATTCTTATTAAAACAGTTTAAAATTAATAAATGCAAAGGTTAAAATTATATGAATCCAAATCAAGCTAAGGAATGTTTGCATGAGGGAACAAACTTTAGCTTCAAAAATGTTTCAAAAATTAAAACGGCTGAACATTTTGCTACATGGTATACATATTCTTTTAACACAAAGTACTGATTACTGAGTTATGGATACTCTTGGAGTTTAACTCCATCAGCAGCAGTAAATATCTAACAAATATAACGAATGTTGATGTGCTATAACTGAGAAGAAAATTTATGATAATTGTTTAATAACTTGCAACTGACGACACAAATATACATGTATCTCAAAAAAGAAAAAAATTGTTTCTTGGTTAAAGATGTTTATATAGCAGGTCCTTAGATAACAAAAATTATCTGATATAAGAAATGGTTTATGTGACGTATATGTCTGTCATTAATCCGCTTCGTTTGTACTTACACTTACATTATCAAGACTAATAGATGATATATTAGAAAATTATATATTGATTTAGTTATACAGCGCACGTGTTCAATATATTTACATTGTACGTGTATAAGTATGTGTAGTTCTAGTTTTAGTGTGTTGCAAACATTAATATTACTGTTCTTCTAATGTAGCATGAAGAGATAAGAGATATGCTTTTTTATGCCCAGTCAAGATTATTGTATAATAATAATGTAATGTAGCAAGTAACCTAACCAGTAATCGGTAAAAAATATATAAAAAACAAAAACAGTTAAATTTTGATGTACCAGATGTGCACATTTTGAAAAATCATTCCTCATCATTGACATTGAGTTTGATAGATAAAATATGAGCCAAACAGTTTAAAGTTAATGAGTCTCAGTTCCAAATTTATATAAATCCAAATCCAGCTAAGGAATGTTTTGCATGAGGTAACAAACCATTAGTTTTGAAAAAAATTAAAATTTAAGACAGCTGAAAGTTGGTAAATGGTACATTACTGAGTTATGGATACCCTCGGGGAATTTAACTCCACCAGCAGCAGTATCCGCTCAGCGGTAGTAAATATATAACACAAATACCAGTTAAAGTTTGATGTGCACATTTCAAATTAAGTCGTGTTTATCTCATGTTCAGTAGCTCAGCGTTGTAATGGTTATAAGGATTTTGTTTGTTTATTTCCACCTTTTTAAAACATCAAGAGAGATTCGTGTACTGAAACGTTTTCACTGAAGATGTTTTCGAGATCAAGGTAATACACATTCTGTATCCTCTTTGGCAATTCCCATCCTATGGGTTTTTTTTTTTTTTTTTTTTTTTTTTTTTTTTTTTTTTTTGATAATTTTTTTTCAGGTGTAATTACACATACGCTTTGGAAATTGTTTTTCTTCAGTATAAATACATGTCATACATTAGTTCTGACTTTTGTAAGAATTAGGTAAAGTGCTCTATATTTCATTGGAGGGACCTTTCTTTTTAAGAATAGGTTGATATATGATATGATGGGAGTTCAAATTACGTCAATGATGTTATTGTATCAAAATATAAAGGAAGCAGAGAAGCGTTAGAATCACACAATAATATACAGAGAAATAGGAAAATATCAATGCAAAATAATCATTTTTTACTCTCAACCATTTGCCATAAGCTAAAGTGGCATTGACATAATAGTTTCAAGGGATGTGTAATATTACTATGTTCGCGTTTCATTTTAATCACATTAAAATAATTGCAAATTGCTTTCTTTATTTGGAATGTGATTAAATTCCTTCAACTGTTGAACTTGTTGATTCGGGTCCACTTCGTTTTGGATTAGGAAACAGTTTGTTAACAGTTTGTTCATAAATTACTTCATATTTCGTTGTCGTGACATTTATGTTCTAAAATCAAGATATTAATTGGAATTTGATGTACAAATAAAAACCAAAACGTGCCACAAAATAATCTAAATTACACTTAAGATTACATTCACGTACATTACAATTTCAACAAAAGATTTATTTTAAATATCTGTGAGTGAATAATAACGAACTAGATTTAAACATCAATTCCCACATTTTTGAAAAAGCATATATATTAATACAATGAAGCTTTGTAATAAATATAAAATAAGTGTTTATTACTATTTTGACATTAATTGAAACTTAAAAATAAATGACAAAACCAATTTGAAATGAAATATTTTTAATATCGGAGCGACATTTATTAACTGTAACTGTGAAACTAAGCAATAATTATTAAACTTACGTTCACAGAATTTAGAAATAAAATAGACTACAACTTAATTAAAATTACTGTAAAATGAAAAATGTTTGTGGGGGATT
Organism: Tegillarca granosa; assembly: GCA_029721355.1. Taxonomy (NCBI): domain Eukaryota; kingdom Metazoa; phylum Mollusca; class Bivalvia; order Arcoida; family Arcidae; genus Tegillarca; species Tegillarca granosa. Next base: position 28,637,299 of record CM056601.1, on the reverse strand, counting down.
AAATGTTATTATTTATGTAAGCTATTCATTTTACGGTAAAACAACAAGTTAAAAGACTTTAGGGAATGTGTTGAAATTTTATATAAATAAATAAATAAATGAATTATATATATATATATATATATATATATATATATATATATATATATATATATATATATATATATATATATATAATTTGCTTTTCCTGATTGCGAATTTCAAATTTTAACTAGACATCTTTCGTGAATATTTAAATGCATCACTTATCATTACATTTACATCAAATTCCTCATTCGAATTTCAAACCATGGATATATGATTTAATTGAAACCAATAGTCAAAGCACTAGCTTAACCAGAAATATAATATGTTTTAATCAATGCAGCCATGTCCAAGATTCAAACCTTTGTTTCAATACAACAGGCATAAAGATGTGGTCCACAGACGCTGTAGAAATGGTCACAGGTATTTTTCTGACTTTTTGGTTGCCGAGAAAACTTCCTTTCGTGTTTCTTGTCGAGGTCAATAATCTATCCAACACTTTTTTCTGGATTGTGTTGAGAATAAAACTTTTAGAAAGGTTCCGAATTCATTCATATTTTTAATCCACTAAATTTATTTAACGAGAAGCATATTGTCGCATCTTATGGGCGAAAAAAAAATTGAACGTTTTTTTCTGAGAATTTCTATACTTTTGGAACCAAATGCGATCTAGCGATTAAGCTGTTCTATTTTCAGCTAAAATATGGATCATACTTAACTTGGGGTTTAAAACGCCAAAAAGAACTTTTCCTTACCAAATTTCTGCATAAACAGCTCTTATTCTTAAACCGCTGAAACTGTGATCTTGAAAGTGGTGCGCATAATACTTTAAGATATTCAAAATGGTATTTATATATTTCTTTCCTAATTATACAAAACAACTGACAAAAACATGCTCAAACTTCACTCAAAGATTCATTTGCTCAATCACGCATATGAACTGCGATGTAAGACGGTAATTGAACCTAAACAATTGAAACCATTGTTGCTAAGTATATGGTTTACGCGAATCGATAGTTTTCTTTAACGTTTCAATGTGACAACCATCAGACTCCCTTTGTTTTAAAGAACACTGAATTCATTATTTGTTCTAATCATTATTTTACTCCATTCACTATTTCGATTAATCTATTTGTGTTTGCTGATTTCGATTACCAAGCCGTTTTAATTTTGAAATTAAATTAAAACTAATGTTCGTTCCCTGAAGCAAAGCATTCCTTTACTGGATTTGGATTCATCTGATTTTGGAACTTTTGATCGTTAATTTTCAAATGTTTGAATTATTAACTATTATTATCTACCATTGTTGTCGGCCTCTAGTGTCACTGATGACTTTTCGAAATGGCACAGCAAAATTAAGCAGGTATTATCGCTATCATTATGGTAATTGCATTTAAAAGGTTATTCAAACCTGCTCAGGAACACAATATACAGGACGACAACCGATTTCTTCAATTACATAATGCAAACAAAAACATAGATGATATTTAATATTTCTAATATATTACTTAACAAACTAGTACAATCTAAAGTCGCTACTTATTTCAAATATAACTCGCCACCTCTAATTTCCTACTCCTACAATAAACCCATTGCATCCAAAATTTTCAACTATAAACAAACTTTGCAGCGCCTAAACTTTCATAACTTTACTACACCTACCTGCTCTTGCTCAGCGTCCCAATATATTTATAAACCGTCAGGGCATGTAGTAACAGGTGCTCTCAATATAATTGAGAATACTAAATTAAGATGTCTTCTTTTAAAAGGCCCTAAATACAGGGAGGCTCAACCTTTTACTTGGGGACAGAATTTCAAAATTATTATTGATTCTGTTGAAGAGAGTATGCTAGAGGTTGGGCTAAATTTGAAGCCGTAGAGCTTGATACTTTTTCCGACTGGATAAGGACAATTAGAAATTTTATCAAACCAGGGATTGCCAAACTTAAAGAGTCTATGGGTACTTAACTTTCTTTAGTGCTCAGGGACTCTTGAGATTTCTGCAATCCTTACTGACATACATAACAGGTGTGTTGTTGTTCCAGCTGATAAAGCTTCTAATAACATTATTTTCGTTTGTTTAATGTCTGATTAAGGAGCTTGGTTTAGATAGTATATCGGAGAATCCTACTTATACCAAAACTAACGTTACCAAAGATAAGGTTCTTTCCAATCACAGACGAGACCTTGAGTCTTTTGGTATCAATTTTAAACAGGAAGAACTTGACCTGCCTTATTTGTAATGGATTCCAAAACTTCACAAATATCAATACAAGGAAAGATATATAGCAGGTTCCTCTAAATGTACTGCTTAACCTTATCTGTAATTCTAAAACAAATTTTGACAGTCGTCAAAGATGGCCTTCAGAATTATTCAGATAATGTCGATTTTACATATGGCATCAACCAGATGTGGATTCTCAAAAACTCTAAAGAACTACTTGACCTTTTTGTTTCTAATATTCTTATCGTCAGTAAAAAGTATAAAAACTTTGATTTTTCTACCCTTTACACCACTATCCCTCATGCTAAATTGAAAGAACGTCTAAAATAAATCATTCGCTTTTTATTCTTTTACAAAAACGGTAAACCAAGATATAAATATCTAGTACTCAGAAGGGATTCTGGTTGTTTTGTAAAACACCATACAGACTGCTAACAAAAATATACTGAAAATACCATTTACAAATTGTTAGAGTTTTTGATAAGACAACATATTTGTTGTGTTTTGCAATATTATCTTTCAACAAACAATCGGTATACTAATGGGCACAAACTGTGCTTCTTTGGTTGCTGATTTGTTTCTTTATTCATATTAATCAGAATTTTTACAGAATCTTGTCAAATCTGGAGAAAAGACTGTCGCTAAATCATTCAACTACACATACAGATATATAGATGACGTTCTATCTCTAAATAATCACAAATTTGGAGAATATGTGAATGTCATCTATCCAAGTGAGCTTGAAATAAAAGACAAGACAGATTCTCCATGTTCTGCTTCATATTTTGACTTATACCTCAGTTATGACACCCACGAAAGGTTACATCTGAAGCTATACGACAAACGTGATGACTTCAATTTTTCTTTTGTCAACTTTCCGTTTTTTTTTTTTTGCACTAATATCCCTGCTTCTCCTGCGTATGGTGCATATGTTTCACAGTTAATACGGTACGGTAGAGCTTGTTCCCACTATGGGGACTTTCTGCAACGAAGCAAATTACTTACAATTAAATTGTTGACACAACAATATTGCAAGCCTAGGTTAATCATGGCCCTTAAAAAGTTTTATTGCCATCATCACAATATTGTTGATAAGTATGTAGTCACTGTATCCAAACTTATACTGGATATATTTGACTTACCATAGTTCTTTGTTCCTTACATTCTCAAAATTGACTTGCACGTGAGGGGTGTAGCTAGCTAGACAGGAGGTGCTTACCTTTCCGGAGCACCCGGCCTCACTTCCTTGATGGAAGTTTACGTGTATCACATATTTTGCCAGTTTGCAAAGTTTTTACTTTGTTTTTGGGATTGTGATATGTACAAGGACTGGTATGTTTGTTTTATTATATACAAGCTGTGATGTTAAAAAAACACTTGAATTAACATCTATTGCATATTTAGACTAACATTTAGTTTTCAGCAATTTTCAGTTTTATCTATCTACTGCTTATTGTCAGTGGCAATAGTTGTATCTTGACTTCAAAATAATTTCTGATAATTGATTTTGGAAAATGGTATACGATTGACTTTCCTTTGTTATGAATTCTTCGACTGAGGTAGGATGTTTATGTAATTGGCAGGATCTAATAATTATATTGCAGGATATTTGGTAATTGTATAAGATTATTTATCAGACAACAATTAACAAATTAATTAATTTTCGATCTAACCAATAAGCTCTGACAAATGACAATTACAGATTTTAAAATCTGATATCATCTTGGAAGAATATTGTAGCCCTTATTTGTAAATAGACAAATGACAATTACTGATACGTATAACATACATTAAGAGCCCTCGATAATCGACCAGTCATTGTATATATTGGGAATACTGTGCATTCAGTGTGTTTAATTCTTATTTATCTCAACAAATGTATTTTTATTGGACAATAATGCTTAGCATAATTAAATCGGTGTATATCAGTACGAGTTCAATTTCAAACAGTGTGTACACTACCATGAAATTATAACAAAATATCACATAAGAAGGTTTAAGCGATAAAAAGTAATTTTAAGTTTTGAGAGTAGGAAATATATGACCAGTCATGGCCAACAATCAGATGGTAAGCATTTATTCTATTACCCTATATAAAGAGAATCTATTTATAGTTTCGAGTCGAGATTCGAGTGGACAGATAGTTTTATTTAAAACGGGGCTTTACCGAGTTATTCTTTATTTCCTCTCATTAGGATTCTAATGATAGGTTTCGGAATTTCACAATTTCACAGCAAAGATTAAAGTATCAAACAAATATATGTGAAAATTTACACCCACACAAACGTTCCACGGAGATATTAACCCACGTGACAAATACCAATGATGAAATATTTTATTTTTTCATATCTATTTTATTTGTTGCACTTGAGTAATAAGAAAATTAGTTACTGGTGTTTTTAAAAAGCATCTAATTGCTCACACGGAATGTCAAAAATCAATGTAAAACAATGTTTCATATGCTGTATTTGTTAATCGGAAAACCTGAAAAATCAGCTACATGCTTTTTAATCAATATACTAGGAATACACTAGCAAATCTCCAAAACTATAGTACATGGTTAAATTACTACAAAACTCCTTGCTAAACTTAAAACGATCATTTTCTCAACTTTGAGAGATATTTGCACCGCACCAAGCATAGAGAATACGTATACTCCCCACTGCTTTGCTGTCAAACATTTTAACGATACCGAGTATGAAGCTCGGCACATAATGTTAATGTCCAATTACATGAGTGAATCTCGACCTAACAATGTCGACATTCCAGAAAAAAATCTCTCGGAAAATCCCTCTGCTACAGTTTCAGATTCACAAATTTCACTACCGACGTATAGCCAGCAATCTTCCAATGGAAATAACACTTTTACTCTAAACTATTGTCAATTCTGTTTTACTTCCATAATTGAAAAGGCACCACAAGGGTGTATATATATAACAAATACCTGCTAAATTTTAATGTGCCATATGTGCACATTTCGGAAATTGTATCCGATTTTCGACTGAAATATAGTTCACAATATTCTTGATATTCAAATTTTTATATTATTTTATTTCAGTATTCTCAAAAATACATTATGTTAATAAAAAGTCGAGGATATAACATCAAAATACCTGAAATCACTATTATTTTTCAAATCTAACCCCCCTTGTTACCCCACACCAAAAAAAGTGCGGATTAATAATGTGTCGTTCTCGGTCTAAAATACACGCTCGTCGTGGCTAGTTGCGTCTACTGGACTCCCTCGATGTGCATTTGTAATAGATGAGATTTTTTTATTCTTAGAATCAATGAATATTTTTTTAAATATTTAACGTAAATATAACAATAGAACTGCTAACGCTAAGTTTTTATTGATTGACAAGAAAAAACGGAACAGAATTTGTTTAACAATACCAATTATAGTTAATTAAATTCAATTATATTTTTCAGAATACTATAATCAAATATATTTTTTGTTAAATTGCAGGAGTAATTTAGCAACAGATGTAAACCCATCACCTGAAAAAAGACTTGGTTGCTCTGCATTTCCTTGTATGTATACACATATGGCAGCAAAAGCTGGAAGAGCATCACTTTATCGAACATTAGCCAAATATATTGATGAATGTGTGATGGATCCAAATTGTGTTCCAGGTAAAATTATTTGAATGTGTCAAGTTCTGGTGGACCAAATTTTTTATTTTCCACAAAACTGAAAATATAAATCTCAAATTTGGGCTTGGCTTTTAAGATATCCAAACAAACAGCCAGCGCCCGATTCAAATGTAATTTCAGATGACGATTAGTATCTACGTCAAATACCGTATAACGCCCGTTTTAACGTGACATTTTCAATTACACTGACGGTCAGTTTTCTTCGAACTTTTTTTCCAAATTGTGACGTTACTTTAGATTATTAATATGTCTTGTTGACGGGTTGAAAATCTCATCTGAATAACACAATCATTTATTTGTTTTGACGGATCACAAATGTAATATCTTTTAAACATCCTATAACTTAGTATCTAGAACCAATTCATAAACTAAGATTATCTTTAAGGTAAACCTGTGTTTTTTTTAAAATTGTAATAATTTTTAAAATTTCAAAGATCTACAGGTTTTTAAGATGTCAATTGTGAAAACCATTTTGGGGTTATTATTTGGTTTAAAGTTTTCAAGTTTCTTTATTTCTCATACTGAAGATTATCAATACAGAAAATATATATACCCTCTTATTTATAATTTTAATAAATTTACATAATTTATTCAATACGGACAATTTTGTAACTTAAAGAGCTGATTAAATTTGAGAGTATTTAGCCTATTTCTAAAGTAAAAAGGAATGTAAATATTGCATTCTGGAGAGAAAACGATGCAATGCGTGATATAGTGAAAATCATCTCCAAGTTCTTTGCCACACAGGTTACACAGGTAAAATGTTTAATATTTAATTTCCCATAGTGTGTAACTTAATCAATGGTATTGTTGTGAAAAGAATTAAGATTACATTTGTTTTAATGGCCTTTTAATCAGAGATTTTAAAATTGTAACTTTTATGTTGAAAACAAACAAAGGATAAAGTTTTTAATTGTTTTTATTTTTTTCAATTAATTTTTTTATTTAATTTTCATTATTAATCTTTTATTTTCTTTAATTTTTACATCTTCTTTATATGCTGATCCTGAAAATTCCGAAAAATGGAACATTAAATTTGACTTGAAAACTGGCTTATTAAGTTAAACGAATGAACATTCACAAGGGAAAAGGCACAGTGCTCCGAAAAGGTAAGTAACTCTTGTCCAGCTAGCTAAACCTGCCATGTACGAAAATTTCTTTATAATAAATAGATCTTGGAACTATGAGAAGTCTAATATATTCAGGATAAGTTTGGATACAGTGACGTCATACTTTTGATACAAAGCAATGTTCCATTTAAATTTCGGTCCGAAACTTTTAAAAACCTAGTCTTCATTTGCCAAATGTGGGTGGGTGGTCGACATAAAAGTGGTTTGTGGAAGATAATTTTAAAATTTCAACAGTGGTTAAGGGATTCCAATTTTTAAATTACAGAAAAAAAAAGGTCACAGGCTTTCTCAAATAATTTTGCATATGGATCCGTTGTCTTAAGATCTAGTTCTGGGATAATTTTGAGATCAGTACGTTAGCGTACATGTGATTATGTATAATTAGTTATGTTATTCAATTTGTTTTTAAAAAGAGTAAATGCGTTTTGGGGAAATTTTGAAACCCGTTTCTTGATCTTGATTATTAAAATAGATAATTAAGAAATTTTTAGCTTTGATGTTGTCTTGATATAATACAAGCATCGTACATACATCCACCCACTCATCTATCGATCTATACATACATACATACATACATACATACATACATACATACATACATACATACCCTTCATAAACACAAAACAAAATAATGAACATTCGATAGAGTTAACACAAAAGATACAATTTTAACTTCGAAACGAACTTCGTCAATTTCATATTATTAAGTCTAAAAACGAACAATTTATACAACACCGTTTTCCGACATGCACAGTTATGTCTCTGAAATCAGCAAGTATCTTTATGCTAGTTTATATCAAATCGTTTTTAGATGCATGTCTTTCCACACGTTTTACGGACTTTATCATCCATTTTTGGTAAAAACATGTTTGTGTCAGTCTTTTTTTTCAGAACCTCGGGATATTTTTTACTTACATGTTCTCTGTTGAATTTATTTAAATGGCAAATTAAGGCAGCAATAATTGTTGGATTATTGCCAATCATACAAAACAACAACGGATATAATTTTTAAAATAACAAGCTAATTACAGAAACAGAGAATAAGTTCTGAACGTAATCATGGTTTTTGTTTATTTTTTAGGTCGAATAAGGGACCTATCACCCTTAAGGAGGTCATATTAACCAAGAGAATGGTCCAAATGATTTGAACCGAAGACACAATCGGTCATAATCGTTCTTGTAGATTTAATTCTGTGTTTTTGTCGGCGTTTAATATTATTTTCTACAACATTAAAAAAGAGAGACTTTTGATTCAAAGACTAAAATAAATTTTCAGAAATAAATATTTTGAGGCACGACGTATACTTTCTCACTACGGAACTGTCATTCAATATGGAAAAGAAATATGTTGTTCAGATTATTAAAATTCATAACGTTTCTTGTATTAGAAAACTTTATATTAAAGTAAATGGAGAATCAAATGTCGAAAAATAAACCACAGAAAGCTGCTTTATGTGGACGTTCTTCGTTGTTTTTTTTTTCTATTTTTTAGTTATTGTTTCCGGATGAACTCTTTCTCTCTCTTTATCTTTTGAATCACATGCTGGACTTCAGAACCTTATATAAAAAACCTTGCTGTTCAATCTTCTAACAAAGCAAACAGTTAATGATGATAGTTACTTGAACTTGAAAACAATTCCATTAATACAACTGAACATTAAATATATAGAGGATCGTACATGAGGGTTTATGTTTTATTCAATTTATTAAACGAGTTTAATATTTTTGTAAGCGAGCCTTGTCTAGTTGCATAAAAATTATTCAACGAGTTTAATTAATTCAATATTACATAAACACTAAGCTAAGATTCTATTTATTATATCATTAGGAAAAAGAATCAGATTTTTGTAAAAAAAAAAAAAAAATACATTTCTTCTCTATAAAAAACAAATAAGAAACGGAAACAAACACGAGTCACGTCACATAAACGTGTGCATGCGCACAACAATCAACGGCATGTTATTGGATTTTCAAAAAAAAAGAGCTCGCGCTGGTTACAATAACGATTTACACGTGTGTATTACAAGATTTCTTACATGGCTTTATTGTATGCACTATTTTGTAGATTATATGATAAGTCTACATGTACTTTAGAAGTCTATTTTTAGTTTAATAATCATTGGCTTTCAGGTGTTTTACTGGTTTTTTTTTTTACTTTGTTGTTTGAGGCCTTTTTTTTTTTTTTTTTTTTTTTTTTTTTTTTTTTTTTTTTTTATTTATGTTGTATTCGCACTTATTTTTTTCTCGAAATGAAAACAAAAAATTCCAGCAAAATGAATTGTAAATTGAACAGCGAATGGAATTGAACTGAAACAATTTTTTCTTATCTCTTTAAACTTGATTGGTAAGGCCCTAGTATGAATAAAATGGCAATTGACATCATGATATCACAGGCGGTACAAACAAGCATTGTTTATGCCATAGCAATGCTATTTTTATCTAATACAAATATATAACTTATAAAAAATAAGATTGCTTTTCTTTTTAAAAAATCCATAAATCAAAAAGTAAATAATTATAATGTTTTTTTCTTTTTGTTTTAGAAAAAAGAAAGTGTAGGGCATTTTACGAACACAATATATTTATAAGCGAATAATGCAATAAGTAAAACTGTAAAATTCTTTGTTTTAATACAAAAAGAAAAAATAATGCCGTTCCTATTTTAAAAAGTAAAAAAAAAAAACCACTACTTACACACAATGATCTAAAACTCGAAATCGTTAAAACCAAGTCTTCATTGTGCACTTTGGCTGACAAATGCCACTTTAACCTAGGAAAACATTATTATTTTTAACATTATAAAAGTTATCATTAAGTATATATATATATATATATATATATATATATACTCAATTGTGGTGAATAGCAAAGGAAAGACTAGTTACCGAGTAATTTTCTTGATATATATAAACGTCAACTCTGAAAATACGTAACGTGTAACAGAAGTATTTTATTTGAGCTAAATTTACAAAGAACTTTTATCTAAACAAACAGACACTACCAAAGACGATTAGTTAAAGTTCATTCTTATTTGTCTGAAAAACACTCTATAAATCTTACACTTTGTACGTAACTCTACATTTTAACTCTTCAATCATTTGGACAGTGATGCAGTGATTATTCATTGATTACCGCGTTCGTCCGTATATTAGCATTCGGAAAGATTACATAAATTGTGAAAAATTACTTTGAAATGAATCTCTCTCTCTCTCTCTCTCTCTCTCTCTCTCTCTCTCTCTCTCTCTCTCTCGTATTCTCTCTCATTTTAAAGTTTCTGTTATAAAACGTCAATCCTTATTCGCTCCGTTATACAGCTGGAATAAAATATATTTCGTTCAAAAGCCAAAGGGATATTAAAGATCCCAGATAAATAATATGCTCTATGGAACATATTTTTCTGTTTATGGATCATGTTTTTCTGCGTATTAATGTGTTAAAATAGCCTAAGTGTTTCTTCTATCGCTTTGTAGATAAAAAGTAAAAACAGTCAATAGTGTCCCAAAAACAAATCATATTGTACACAAAACGAAAAAAAAACTTCAAGATATAAGCCAACAAGCAGGTATAGAGTATGTACGGGTTATTGGTGGTATAGATCACTGTAAATGCCTCGCTAAGCGTTATTTCATTTTGTCGTGGTCAAACTTACAAACGCAATAGAAATCAATACAAATCAAAGTCGAAATTTTAGCGTGAAAAAAAAATTGACCAATTAAATTCTTTTGAAACAACATGTGATAAATGTGTTCTTAATTGTTTTTGTACCTCGTTTTGTATGCCTTTAAAATGCTATTACACTTGTCAGTGATATCACGATGAACAACAGTAGAAAACGTTGCCGAGACAAACGGTATGGACCTAATGTAAAGAAATAAGAATTCAAAAAGTGTTCATCATTGTAAACGGACCGCAAAATTTCATAAACCTCATGTTTTTATAACAACAATAAGCAGTGATTAGGTCAAGGACCTATTTGTTTTGAGAAACGTATATGGCATAATTTCCTGTTGAGTCAAAATAAATGGCAATTTTGGACATATCTGCTAATTAAAACTAAATTTAATTAAATAAAACAGAATATGGACAATTTGTTTCTGCTATAGTTTTGGCCTTAGACTACTTTAAAAGAATCAGTTGCCGTTATAGTTTATTATTATTATTACTATTATTATAACCATCATTATTATTATTAAAATTATTAACTTTGCATTATTTTAGCCCTAATAAATAAGGTGCCAAGTCAATAGCTTCTTTGATGAAAATCGGGTTTATATTAGGGTCTTAAATACGATTCCTAAACACAAAACAAAAAACAAAAGACACGAAATCCAATAATTAATTCGCGATGCCAATTTTGGTCAACTAAAGTTTTTTTTTTTTCTTTTCTTTTTCTTTTTTTTTTTTTTTTTATATTTATTTTTTTATTTATATTTATGTACAAACATATAGATGCATGTCGAACATGAAATTTTTCAGTCAGTGGAGTTTCGTAATCTTTTCTTTATCATTGCAATATGTAAAAATTTATTTCAGTCTGTGATTGGTGTCGAGACACGTAAAAGTATAGTGCTTTAAATAACCATTTGTGTTTATCCACATGACAAATGTTGCCATTAAGTTGTCTTTTTGTTTCGTTAATTAACAGATAAAATTGAAAAGAGCATAGCAACAGACAAATAACAGGCATAAATAACATTTTCATAATAAACAACACCATTATAACAAGACAACAAATTATCATTTAACACAACGTAAATGTATGGAATAGAAAAGGGTAAACAATAATAATAATAATAATAATAAAAGTTATTAATATTATTTTATTATTATTATTATTATTATTATTCACACACACACACGCATTTAATATATATATATATATATATATATATATATATTATATATATATATATATATATATATATATATATATATTATATATATATTCAACATCGCATTAACCATACATTATACAAATAGGAAAACCGTAATAAAGTATTCTAGGTAAAATGACCGAAAATGAGTATGTTATCATCAATAACAACAACAAAAACAGCAGCAATAATAATAATAATGATAATCTCGAGATAAAATTTTAAAACAACTGCATGAAAAAAAAAAAAAAAAAAAAAAAAAAAAAAAAAAAAAAAAAAAATTATGAAAACCATATTGGCTACCATATCATATCCAAAATTGAAAAAAGGTTAGATTCGATGATACTATTGTCTGAGAAGCTTAATAAAGCTCTAGATATCCCCTTGTAATTTTGTGCATTCTTAGGTTATCTCTTGTGCTTTGTATAATCAGGCAGCTTTTAGACAGATATTACAAACATTATGTCCACAATATTTTGTATTCAAATATCTATTTGTAGATCTAAATTTCTATCTACAAATAATTATGTTCTGTCGCCAAATTTCCATAGAAAACAGTCGCAGATCTGATTTCGTAAATAAAATTAGACATTCCAAGAATAAAAAATTTGAAAATAAAGACATTTTGTTTTGGTTTGCAGATGTCATTCACCATTATTGGAACAAAAATAAGACAAAAAAAAATTAAAGCTGCATTAAATTTACCCTTTATTGAAAAAAAATAAATTCTAAAATAGTTTTATCAATATAAATTGGTTGTAATTACGATCTATGATTTATTAGCTAATAATAATGGAAATCCTAAAAGCTTGGGGCAACTCGAGAAAATATTGTTTATCAGCTTGGATCATTTGCGGAAGTTTCTAATTTATGTAAACAATGGCAGTTGGCAGAAAGTAAACGTGTTCGTGCGAGAACGACAACAGATTCTGCAAAGAAAAAAAAAAACAAGGGCCAACATAGACATTCTAAGGATTCGACTCAGCCAGGCTCCTGAAGATGGAAAAATGAGAAAAAGCAAAAGCTTAGCTTGAACGTTAAACACTATTACCCCACTACACTCATGGTTGTTTTGTTTTTCTTATGTAAGCGGCATGACTATTTCGTCGAACATTTTTTTTAACTTTAATTCTCTGTAAATTATTTTACCGGTATGTCTCGGATATATATAATACAATACCCCCATATAAAATAGCATGTATAATTAACAGTTGCTCTATAGAAATGATATGTTTTAGTGCGTATGGAAGAGTATATTAAACATGTAACTATTATTTTATTTGTATGAATTAAATTAAACATAGTTATATCAATCTGTAAGTCAATAACCTCTGTGTGTAAACGTGAATACTTATATTTACGCTATCCCCATTTCTAAAAAATCTTTAAGATTTGATCGGTAAGTTTGCTTTGTGTATAAACCCAGTCACTCTATTTTACACGGGGTGTAGGTAATTTACACAGGGTGTATGGATTTTTCTCCGTGTGTATGGAAAATACATGGCGGATGACTTCTATGTACTAATTGATTTAAATCTTCATCTACTAAAATACTCGTCGATTCTATGCACGGATTAAAGGAAATAAATAACGACAGATGCACTTTTAAAACAAATACGGTAAATTAACAACGAAAATGATTTATAAATTTCTGATGAACATATATCGTTGTCGGGAGTGTCATCATGAAACGATTTGCCCCATATATACAGATATATGAAGTTCCTCCCCCTTGAAGGGGAGAGAACTGGTACCAATTTTAATTAAAGGAGTTCAGTTGAGTAATGGTGTTTAACGTCCCAGTCAAGAATATTTCACTTATATCGAGACGTCGCCAGCTACAGGCGAAAGTGCAGAAATTTTGCCTGTGCGTTGCGCTGATGGCATTATACAGCAGGGTTCTTTATCGTGCCTTGCCTGCCATGACACGGGACCTCGTTTATTTTAAGTTCCCATCCGAAAGAACTGTGACTTTCATATCGTAAATGCTGAGTGCTTGGCGAAAGAACTTCCACTACCCACTTTCAAGTCTTGGGTCAGACCCGGCCGGGGTGCGAACCCACGACCTTCCACTTACGGAGCGAACACTCTACCAATTGAGCTACCGCAGTGATTTAATTAAAAGACAGCAATGGGGATAATTTTTTTATTTGTGCATAGTTTTTAAGCAGTGTATGGAAATGTCCAATCTGTTTGAAGCAACATAACGAGTTGGAAATTCCCAAACATCCTGCTTAGAGACTGTTGTAACAAGTAGTATATTCAATCTTTTTTTTTTTTTTTTTTTTTTTTTTTTTTGTGGGGGGGGGGGGGGGGGGGTTGTTATGCCAACAATTGTAATATAAAGCTTTTGGTTTTAATGATATTGTTGGTGCTAACAAAGAAGTTCTTTTTTGTCATTTATCACTGAAATAATGTTTTGCCGAGCTGACAACTTGTGATTATCATCAGCATTTTTATAAGCTATTTAAACGGCCTGCAGAAATAGATGTTTATATCACATGTATATGGATAATACACATATACATGTATATCATGAATGGAGAAAAAAACAAGTCTATTTCAAATTAAATCGTATCCGATTTATGCAAAAAAAAAAAAGAGGAAATTTCTCTTGGTATAATCATTACCGTTTGCGAAAAGCTATGTGATATTCATTATAAACTAATGATTAAAAATTATATAAAACAGAAGTTGCTATTTACAAAAGGAAATGTATTAGGTAGCTACCAGTTTATTGTGTTTAGCCAAAAAGAACGGCAACATTCTATTCTGATATCGTAACTGAAAGTTTGTACAATTTCTAAAAGGGCATACATATTTTAAAACTGTTAAAAGACTTGCTTAAAGTTTCAATATCAGCAACCTTGTATTTTCAAGACTCATCAGAATAAGAAATTAAACATGCAAAGAATCACAAATGTTACGCAATAGCAAAGTTTATTTAATGAGAGTGTCTACGGGTGGAGCTTTGTTTGTCAAACAAAAAAGATACAACGCATCCATTTCCACGCCAAAGTGTATCTCCTCCTGCTCTGCTCAGCAAGGAAGTTTGTAGATAACGAGTAAATATTCAAATCGCTGTTTTTATGAGGTATTATCTTTTCTAGTCCTATCTAATTTTAGAAGCGTCTGTGGTCGTGTGGTCTAGAGCATGTGCCTCTATTCGCCAAAGTTTGATATCCGCTCGAGCAAATCCTAGTGTTTGTCAGTTTTCTTACCGAAAATTCTGCGCTTTCCTCCGGGTACTCTGGTTTCCTTCACCATCCAAGAACTTACTGCCTCTAAGTTAAGAATCTTGACTGTAGCGTTAAACATCATTACCCAATATTTCTCTCATTTCTATCTTTTTTTCGAGAGCGATACATAAACAAAGTTTTAATTAAATATAAAAATCTACAAGTTGTACACCAAAGTGTTTTATGGTTTGGAATCATGCCGCTTAATGTTTCTGTTTACACTGTAATTATCAATTGTCTCCTAAAATGGAAGAGATAGTTGTCCTTTTTTTGAAACTAAAAATCAACAAGACAATAAACGTAATTTCTAGTCATGATGTCAGGAACTAGCATAGTATACGACAGCTTGATATCGTTTAATATTGTTATCATTTATTTATTTATTTATTTATTAATCATTTATTTATTTAATATCTAATCACTTATTTATTTATTTATTTATTTATTTATTTATTTATTTATTTATTTATTTATTTATTTATTTATTTATTTATAGAATTTGTTCTGTTATCCGTAAGATTATAAAATTACATTTGTTTTCAAATAACTTGTAAATCACACAAGATTAGAAGTTTAAAGTGATGCGAAGTCAAATATGCTGAAAATCGTTTTCATCAATGTAGAAGTATTGAAAAACATTTAAATAATACTATTTTATAAGCAAATGATATTAATTTAAAATTAATTTTAAGTAAATTGGCTTTTAAAAGTAATTTAGAAAATTTTCTAAAAATCGTACAATTTGTTCTTAAACTAAAATTATAACCATTTGGGAAAACATGTCAAGTAGATTAATTAAGTGAAAAATTGAAAAATTAAAAGCGAATATAAAAATTTGAATACAGCATTTTGTCAAAACTGATTTTTAATTTTTCTTTTGACAAAAGTGTATTTTAATGCAAATTGATTCACAGCTCCAGATATCTTTATTCCAGACCAGTATGTTTGATGACTTGTTTTAAAATAAGTAACAATTAACTGTTGATAAAACTAAAGTTTCCTTCTGACCTGATAAAAACAAAAACGTACCTCAACTATGAATAAATAAATAAATAAATAAATAAATAAATAAATAAATAAAAATAATGATACAAATAATAAATAATAAATTCCCACATATTTAAATATTTTAAATATTTTTTGATACATTTCACGGTTCATTTTTTTCCTTTAAGCAAACAAGTTATAGCTTGGCGAGGCAACTTCTGACATGAATCGATTGAAACAACAACACACAGTGTAACGTATTATTTTGTGTGTTGCTCAGTGAACCAAAAGTCAAACATTATTTCACTTTGTCCTGACAGGCAATTGTACACCATAAACAAAATACGTTAAGCGTTTAAAACAAAGTATGTGAAAAAGTTCATTTGATTCATTTGCACGAACGTTCTATTACAGCGTTAAATGTTACAATAAATAGTTCATCATTTTTCACATATGTACTTACAACCAAGTGTTAAAAATACGTTTTTAAGAATCAAATGTCACGTGATAAAGACGTAACTAGCTATAACCGGGTTGTTTTAAAACATACAAAAAGGCAGTTTTACAAGTGTTGTAGACATGGATTTTTTTTTTTTTTTTTTACACTTTTGAACATATGAACCTATTGACAGTAAAAGGTTCATTACTGTGCTGCCATGTGCTGATTTTGAATTTATCTTAAAATAATGCATTCAAAATCAGCACATTACAAATAATTTTGAATGCATTATTTAAATAGAAATTCCAAATCAGCATGTAATGTGCTGATTTTGAATGCATTATTTTAGGATAAATTCAAAATCAGCACATGACAGTACTGTAAATACTTTTAAAAAGAGCTTGCCATTTACACTTCTGTTACGACCTATTTTTAAGCCTAAATTTAAGCTTTATTGAAACCAATAAACAATTTGCTATATTTAAAATATAAAAGTTGAAATTAAGTTCAAAATGTTAAAACATGTTTGTAATAAGATTCAAGGCAGTATCGACACTTTCATTACCATGCCCAATCAAATGATAACTCCAGTTTAATTACTTTTTAAATATGTACATATAAATCAGTAAAAAAAGGGGCCGAGTGGACAATAAAGCTAACGAGTGGTCGAAATGCTTCTGAGGAGCCGAGAAGCTTACGAGGGGTCGAACGGCCGGAAAAGCTAACGAAGGACGAGAAGCCGAACGGTCAAGTGGTCGAAAAGATTCCGAGAGATGGAAAGCTGCTGCAGAGAAGCTGCCAAAATATAGCTATTAAGGGACTGAGATATAGCTAACAAGGGATCGAGATGAGCTGCCGATTCGACACTTATTCGTTAGCTTAGTGTTTATCGTCCTACAAGTCTGTACCGTATTTGTACAAATGTTGAGCACAGACTGTCTCCAATGGAAAACACATAATATCGACAAGTGTGGACTTTGAAAATAGACCTGTATATTAAAGGGATCAAAAGTATCCAAATCATTCAAATACACAAAACCTAAGTCTACTTTTAAAAACACTACAAACCACTTTTGGCCACTAGGCTAGAGAAATTTTTGTTCCTTCCCTTGGATCGGTGAAGACAGATAAAATCTTTGAAAATGTCCTTAACTCATGAATATAATGTAGCCATTACCGTATAAGTTAAAATCGAAACCCATTACTCCCTTAGATCGGTATACAAACAGTTTTGAAATGCATTTTGCAATTTCGTCAACAACGAATAAGAAACAACAGGCCCCCAACAAACTAAGACTATCACACGATTTGAAACACTATTGAAACGAATTACTACAACATCAGACTTCAAACTTTAGATGTTTAACAAATAACACAACAGAAACAAAAAACACACATATCAGTTCATGTCCAAATCACAACCACAACAACAGAACTCTGAAAAGTAACTGGTTAATTCTGTTATACAGATGATCTTCCATCAAGGAAGTGAGGTCGGGTGCTCCGGAAGGGTCAGCATCTCTGTCTGAAGTTGATTCAGTTGTGTGTTTTAAGACATGTTTACAGGACCCTAAGTATCTCACTACATAAGTTAAACTTATTAAAAAAGAAACGAATTCGAAGGTTGCATGTTTACCGATGGAGCTTTCTTTTAATTTCCATTCAATGATCATCTAAAAACCATTTCGGTTATCAGCACTACAGCTGTTTGCAAATAAATTTCACGTTGGCTCATATTCCAACGCATATTCACACGAAACTCTCCTCATTGTGTTTAATATTTACCAATGTTGATATTATTATTTTTTAGAAACATTTATTTCTGAATGGTAATTTTTATTGATGTGTTTAGCATAAAAATGAAAAAAAATTCTAATGAAAGGCATTCAGTTTTATCAACAATTTCATTTGACAAGAATACTTCAATTAAAATTCTAATTAAAACAGTGATGGAATATACTATTTACATAGGTCTAGAAAGAGCATACACTTGGCGCCAAATGATTTATAGAAACGTAAGATTTCTGCCAATCTAATGCTTTCCATTACTACATAAAAGAAAAAGTATATATTTCTGCATCTTAAATAAAAAATTATTCAAAACGATGCAAAAAAAAAAATGTATTTTCTCTTTAGGATAATGAATGTATTAAATAACATATTAAAGGTAAAATTAGGTTGAACAGAGAATGTTTTTATTTTTTTAATCTATAAATTGATAAAACTCCACTATAATAGAACTAAGCAACTCCACGTATATAGCTAGTTTTATCTTACTTGATTTTACTGATAATAGTTTTCCATTCATCATTTTGTGGCAACCATTTTTATTTATTTTATAAAAATGCAAATAGTGGTATATGACTCTAATATATATATATATATATATATATATATATATATATATATATATATATATATATATATATATATTATATATATATATATATATATATATACATATACATATATATATATTGGTTGCCTTTCGCACAAAATGATGAATGGAAAACTAGTATATGACAAGAGGAAGTGTATGCAATTGTGTGCAGGCGTGTGTTTGGAATTTTTTACGTCTCCTCAAACCAACTAGGCTTATAAAACCAAATTTAGTGAGTATATATGTCATATATGTAAAAGTTTTCCGACCAATTCTTCGTTGACCCAAACAATTTTACGTATTTTGCAATTGAGGTGTTATTTAAGACCCAAGCATTTTCGAATAAAATAGATTTATTTGAGATATATCTTTGGTTGATGTTTGTAAAAATTTGTGCGGCATGTTGTTCCAAAAACCCTGATGTCACCGTTACTACAATCCTATATTGTTATGTAACGATTTACAAGTACGTGTAGTTAAAACTTTAAAAAACCCTTGACCGAATAAAATAAATTTATAAGAGCGATTTTTTTTTGGTTGATGCAGATAAAATTTGTGCGGCATGTTGGTCCAAAAACCCTGATATTCCCGTTACTACAATCCTATATTGTTATGTACCGATTTACAAGTAGTCAATTCAATTTCTTTATTCCGTAAGTTAATTACAACTTATTGGATTTACAATATATATAATTACATAATATAAACAATGTTCAGTGAGCAGAATATGTGTATACATAAATAAACAGCATTACCAGGAGAGATAATAAATATAAAGTATAAATATAATGATATAAAGTTAAACATTATTTCTAATATTTAAAGCATTGTATAAAAATTTCGCTAGATTGCATAATTGTTTGACATTGTTGATGCTGAGCAACTGTATAAGTTTGTACATGCTTGGTTTGACCCAGTAGTATGGTTTAATAAATTGTTTTCTAATATTGGTATATGTTTTACACTCCAAAATAAAATGATATTCATCTTCAATAACACCGTTACAAAATATACAACATCTTTCATTTCGTTTTTTGTTATTATAACGACCTGTTTCAATGGATAAACAATGAGAAGATAACCTGAATTTAGACAAGATTTTTTTGTAATGACTTGGAATAGGCTTACATAAATAATATTGTAAAGTAAAATTGTCAATTAAAAATCTATATATTGAAGACTTTGTAGAGGTTTCTAACATGGAGTATAAATGTTGCTTACAAGTATCTTCAAGCCTTTGTCTAATCTCACACAAAGCAACATCTACGTTAATTATATTTTGATTATACCAAATGTGGCCAAGACCAAGAGACTCAAGCTCCTTCTTTATAAAATTTGTCCATATAAATTTATTTGAAATGTGCTTATTACCCAACCTTAGTAAAACATTATAACAATTTAATAATATACAATTTTTAGTATTTAGAAGATTAAACCAATATTTAAACATACGAATTTTCCTAGTAACTTGTAGTGGTAATCTGCCTAATTCAATATAAATCATAGCATTAGTTGTCGAACTTTTCACACCTAAAACATTTTTACAAAAATCTAAATGAACCTGTTCTAAAAATTTCCCTTCATGCATTGCATAAACTTCACAAGAATATAGTAATACACTGGACACATAAGTGTCAAATAATGATAACATGGTTTCAGTATTTAAAAATAAATCTTTAGTTTTACTCTTAAGAGAATACATTGCTTTTCTACCTTGTGATGCAAACTGTTGTTGTGTTACATGAAATTTACCATTGTAATTCAAAAGAAAACCCAAATAATTAAACTGATTAACAATTTCTATTTCATTATTACAATAAAACCATTTTTCATACTCTTTAACATACCCACCATTACGAAATATAACAATTTTAGTTTTACTTAAATTAACCTTCAAATCCCATTCTTCAGAATATTCATATAAAGCATTTAACATGTTTTGTAGACCCTCTTGTGATTCGGAAAATAAAACTAAATCGTCTGCATACATTAACAAAAATAAGGACAAATCCTGTAGTTCATAACAACATTCGGTGTTTTTTAAAAAATTAACTTCAAAGTCGTTAACATACAATGAAAATAATATAGGAGAGATTACCTCCCCTTGCATTAAACCAATATTGTTTCTAAAATGTTGTGAATAAAAACCGTCTACAGTAACACAAGATTTAACATTGTTATACATTGATTTTATAAGTGATAATAGTTTGCCTTTGATACCAAGTTTCGAAATT
The DNA here is from genome assembly GCA_029721355.1 of Tegillarca granosa. NCBI lineage: Eukaryota > Metazoa > Mollusca > Bivalvia > Arcoida > Arcidae > Tegillarca > Tegillarca granosa. Next base: position 28,616,111 of record CM056601.1, on the reverse strand, counting down.
TTATAAAATAAATATGGTCTATTAATAGAATCAAAAGCACGACAAAAATCTATAAAGCAACAGTACAACCTATTTTTGTTTAACAATGAATTAGTAATGATGGAGTGAAGTGCAAAAATTGCATCACGTGTACCCAAACCTGGACGGAAACCAAACTGTGCATCCGTCAGTATATCATGATTATCTGCCCATGCTAGCAGACGATTATTAAGAATACTAGTAAAAAGCTTACAAAAATGACTAATTAGACTAATACCCCGATAATTATTAGGATCATTCTGTTGACCTTTTTTAAATATAGGTACGATTACGACTGAAGACCATGCTGATGGAAATATACCAGAATCAAATATATTGTTAAAAATAAAAGTTAAATAAGGTAATAAAATGGACTTAGATTCAATAAAAAACTCATTTAAAATTTCATCTTCCCCACAGCTTTTCCCCCTCTTTAATGATTTAATACATTGTTCTATTTCTGCTGGTGTTATAGGGTTATCCAGTTCCTCAAAGTCTGGTAAAAAATCTATTCCTGGGTCACTATGTTTACGGTCTGTAGATGTGTTATTATTGAAAAGGTCGCTGAAATGTTTTTCGAATTCATCCAATGAAATTTGATTAGCCCGCATTTTTGGTCGTGAAAATATAGAGAAAAACTTTTTCGGATTATGTATACGTAGACTGGATAGCATGTTTCCTTCTTGTTTCAAGTAAGTTCGCTTAAGTTTATTTTCCAATAATTTATATTCCCTTTTGTCCCTAAGTAATTGTTCGTGGGTTGATTGATTTTTATTTTTGTTGAATTCCGAGAGTGAATGTAAGTATTTGTGATGTGCACTTTTGCAATGTTTGTTAAACCATGGTTTGTCATCAGTGATGTGTTTACGTGTATCAGATTTATACCCCAGTTCCCTTGAATTCGGCTTGTATATATCACAATATGGTCTAAATGCACTTTTTAAAATTTCATTAAAGTTATTGACACTTATGTCTGTGTTATATTGATCAGAAAAATCTGCTTTATTGATAAAATCATTAAGTTCATCAATATGGTGTAATAAGGAATTCGTGTATTCCTGATTATTTTCTTCTTTCCATCTCATGGAGACACGTGGTTTATAAAGATTGCGGTCAATGTCAATGTCACTAGCTGGTTTGTATTGATTATCCAATCGGGTAGCGATACATGCGTGCACTGGGGCGTGGTCACTGTATTGATTGAAATTTGACACAATGAAGTCGCGTATACATTCAAACATGTCCGGCGTTGTTAAAACGTAATCAATCACACTGTATCCACGCGAGCCGTTGTACGTAAAGTCATTGTCCATCTTTTTGGGATGTCTTCCATTCAATATTCGAATACCAGTTGATTTGCATAATTTTAAAAGCTTCGATCCATATGTATTAGTAATTTTGTCCGGATTGGTGCGACCAGGTAAAGGAATGTCATTAGCATAAGTAAATAAACATGACACGTGTTTGTCGACTGAGTTATGTACCGCATCAGCTGAAATAAAATCATCCAAACTAGCAGTGCGACTATTTAAATCACCAAATACAACAATTTTACCCTTTTCACCATATTTTTCTAACAAATTTTGGAGTTCGTAAAATATGTCACAATCATAATACCTGTAAAAAGAAGATTTATTCGGGGGTAAATAAGCACAAATTATGTAAACATGTTCGTTCAAAATTGAAATAGAATTGTCAATTTGTAAAACTACAAATGTATCTAACACGTTCTCGCAGATTTTTATAATATTTGTGAAATTGTTTCTAATCATAACAAACATGCCACCACCTTGAATATTTTTAGATCGTTTTAGTGGAAACACGTTACACTGAAATCCTGGAATATCTATATTAAAGTTATTGTCTACCCAGCACTCGGAAAGAAAAACTATATCATATGTACACAAATAATTTAGAAATGCATCATCTTTTAGTTTGTCTTGTAACCCCCCATTAATATTCCATGATAACAACTTTATTTTTGCACATGTATTTAAGGGGGTGATATTCATATCCTCCTCGACATCCTATTTGCTGTTTGTTGTTTCCATGTCCTCACTAAATGATGTTAATGTTGAGAATCTGTTGTTTTGTCCACCACGTCCACCACGTCCACCACGATTTCCCTGTCCTCTGGCTGATCCACCTCGTGTTGATGTGTTGTTTTCTACCATTGACTTCTGTTTGGTTGGCGTTTGATTGTCTCCTGTGTATAGCTGTCCTTCAATGTATAACTTGTCCCTGACCATGAACGCTTTCTTGTTATTTTCCTTTGCCCTTTTCAGCACTGGGACTAATACTTTCCTTCTCTCCTGTATTTCTTTTGGGAACTGCTGACCTATACCATAGCCTGTTTTCTCTAGTTTTTTAGTGTTTTTCCTGACCTCCTCTCTTTGAGTAAATTTGTTAAATTTAACCACAATTGGTCTGGTTTTATCAGGTTTAAACTTGCCCAACCTATGAGCTCTGTCTATCTCAAGTCTATCTTTTGCATTTGTCATTTCTAAAACATTTTCACAGAAATCTAGGACCACATCTGTGCAATTTTCTTCTCTATCCTCTTTTAGACCAAAGAACAGCAGATTGTCCCTCATAGACCTGGCTTGCATGTCTATAATTTCCTCCCTTAACTGTTTATTTTCTGTTGTCAGTTTTACTATTTCTTTCTTTATTCCCGTCCTTTCAGATACAGCTTCATCTGTTTTAACACTCAGTTCATCAAATGTCTCACTTATGAATTGTGTGCTTTTTTCTAGCTCTTCCACTCTATTTTTGACTGTGTTCACATCCCTATTAACAGAGTCTATCTTATTGTCTAACACTGATAATCTGGAATCTATGTCATCTAGTTTGTTTAATTTAGATGTTAGAAAATCGACTTTTGATATCAAGTCCTGAGCCCAGGCAGGGGCCTGTGTGTTCTGAGGGGGGGATGCCTGAAAAAACTGACCGCTTTGTTGGATGCCATACGGACTGGGTTGGTTGAGCATTTGTTGGTAATTTTGTATGCCTGTTGGTCCAATACACTGGTTAGATGGTAATAACTGTGTGTATGTAGGCTGATGTTGTTGTGAACTTAGTGAATTAATGCCATTGTTTACAGTGTTTACATTTGCACTAGCCGCCATGTTGGGCGTTTGCTTGTCCGGTTGACCACCCTGCTTACTTTTTTTCCTTTGTTTCTTTTTCGGTGGCTTCTCGACTACTTCTTCTTTCATTTGTAGACACTGGACGTTGACTTACTCTATTTTAACTATATAATGTTCATTCACTGTTGTTTTATCACATATATTTTCACCTATTTTGTCTCCGACAAAAATCTGCCCACTGCCCACTGTCCATCATTCATGACGTCCAAACTTTAAAAACCCTTTACCGAATAAAATAGATTTATTTGAGATTTCTTTGGTTGATGAAGATAAAAATTTATGCGGCATGTTAGTCCAAAACCCTGGTGTTCCCGTTACTACAATCCTATATTGTTATGTACCGATTTAAAAGTAGTTAAAACTTTAAAAAAAAAAAAAAAACCCTTTGCCGAATAAAATAAATTTATAAGAGCGATTTCTTTGGTTGATGCAGATAAAAATTTGTGCGGCATGTTGGTCTAAAACCCTGATGTCACCGTTACTACAATTCTATATTGTTATGTACCAATTTACAAGTAGTCAAAACTTTAAAAACCCTTTGCCGAATAAAATAAATTGATAAGAGCGATTTCTTTGATTGATGCAGATAAAAATTTATGCGGCATGTTGGTCCAAAACCCTGATGTTCCCGTGATTGTGTACATAACACATCTTTTGTAATTTTTTTTCAAGCAAATATAAATGAACAAGTACTTAACATTTACGTATTTTGCCCTTTTTTATTTGAAAATCGCCAAGTTTATTTCAATTTTTTTATTGATTCGGGTAAAAGGAGAAATATAGGTGACCTAAATGATCATCAAGAATACAAATGAAAATTTAGAGAACATCGATGAAGGTTTGCTTATGGTGGAAAAGTAAGACCGTAGCGCCTTAATATTAAAAAAGAAAGAAAGAAAGAAAAAAACATTATTGTCGATAATAACTTAAATATGTAATAGAAGACTTGAATATCTTATTTTGTTTTTGTTTATTTAAAAATCGATAAACATTTACAAATAGATTTTAAACAATATAATTTGGTGTCAAGGTAAAGTATTAGACATTTTAGTATATGAATAATGTATATGAATGGAAAAAATTGTTTGGCCGCATTTTGTCTCAGGTTCAGCTGCCACAAGATTTGCACGTCTCAATGCACTAACTTATGTTGTCTTCATATGAATGGGTAATGTTTATTGAAAAAAAAAACGGAAAGGAATAAATTTTTCCTTCATGTTACGATGTAAGGAGATGAAGCGGCCCTATATCAGTTTGTCGTAAAACGCTCTTCATCATAACAATTACGATATTGTATTCTCATTTAAAAGTCAAAATGAATCTGGCTATATAAATACAATGCACTATTAAAAACACTAACTTGGAAAAAAAAAGGACTAAATTGGAAATTAATTCGCGTTATTGATTCATGTTTTCGCAGACATTTGAAACCATGAAAACAACTTATCTTGAAAATGAGAAGCCGTATAGAAGATTTCTATTTGCTAGAAACCTTTCCCTTTAAATATCATTTATCAGTTCTAAGGATTCAAGGGAAATAAGAAGTGAAGATAAGGTTAATTAAACTATGTAAAATATTTTCTTACGAGTTTAACTAACATCCAGAATACAAAATCGTTTGATATTTTCCCTACTTGTAATATCAACTGCGTGAGTTAAACACTTAAACACTCAAAATTAATGGGACAGTGCCTAAACACGACATTTGTAAGAAATTTATTAAATTTAAACTTGTGATATTTTTATTTAAAGTTTAAAAACATAACAGAACACTTAAAAAGTTGATACAACTGATGTCTTACATGTAAATAAGATTAATGACTATATATATATATATATATATATATATATATATATATATATATATATATATATATTTTCCTGTAATAACTTTAGTTTTGATATCGGTAATCACCTGTAAATAACCAATACTGTTCGAAGAAATTCGGAAAACATGTAAAATGTAGATGTTTAGTGCTAATCAAAAGACAAATAAAGCTCACTTAGTTCAAATAGTAATCAATTTGCTACGTGTTTCAAACACAGTAACAAAAATGCAAATAAGAACAATATCAGATTTCAGAACACGAGTAAGATTTTTAATGTACCAAGAATTCTAATAGGTTAAATAAATAACAATATATTATTTAATATATTTGAATACCCTGGAGCTGACGCAGTCAAAACGTTAACTCAATTTATTCATTGCTACATAAACAGTTTATGAATAAATTCTAAAATCTTTTTCAAAAGTCTTTCAAAACGTGATATTTTTGTGACACATTTGATTGATCTCTGCGTGAATTCCTGCGCGCTGTTATCTGCAATGTAAAACATTTATGTATACAGAACTTAAAGCATAAATTAAGCCATTACAATAAGGCAAATCTTAGCTAATTACCATTAAAATAAATATGCTTTGTTCTAAAACAGTACCGTATATTGAACTTTTTCGTTAAAAAAGTTCAAAAAAGGTACAAAACCTTTCTCGGAGACAGCTTGATGTCAAAATACTGTAAAAGTAGACTTGTGATAACTGTTCCTTTCGCTGCCTTAATTAGTATCTTATTTTCGTATATATTCTATAGTATTCAAAGTGTGCAGGTTTGCTTGCCGATGGTAATTAGTCTTCCAAGTTTCAAGTTTTCAAGTTTCTTTATTCTCTAATTGTGAGTTACAATAATGAGAAAATATACATACAAATACAACACACATGAGTAGACATATGTAAATATTGAAATATATATTTTAACATAATCAAACCAGGAGGCCTTATTTTTTCGTTAATTATTTTGATAAACTTGCATAAACTGTTGATATTAGAGATTTTTTGTTGAAAATATCTCGAAAAGTTAAAATATTTGGTCTAATTCTAAGTTTATAAGGTATAGATTTTTAATATGTTCCAAAAAAATGCTTACATTTTAAAATATAATGAAATTCACCATCAATGTCTTCATTACATAAATTACATAATCTATTTTACCTGGGTATGTTTTGCCATCTTCCAGTTTATATTTGTAGTCTATGATTCGAACATCAGAATTTACTTAAAATAAATCTTTTTTTTTTCAGCAACTATTGCTTTTTAAATATTCATGAAATTTAAATTCATTATTTGTAAACAAACTGCACGATACACCTTTTGGTGAGCAATGTGCAGAGAAGGTTCATTAGCATTCCACGCGTGCCGTGAAATGGGGATACCGTGACTTTCAGTACTAAATTCCGAGTGCTTGACGAAAAAAAAAAAAAAAAAACCAGTCACTACCAATTTTCAAGTCTCGGTCAAACCCGGTCGAGGTTCGAACCACGACCTCCCACATACGAAGCGAGCACTCTACCAACTGAGCTAAAGTTGTGATATATGTTTAGGGAGAATAAGGATTAACAGTACCTCTTGTCCCCTAAATTTAAATCTCATTCTCGTATAAAAATTTTGTCATTTTACTTAACGATGTTAATTTGCCTTCCGGGTTATTTTTTCGCCATCGCCCCAGAAATGACCACCTAAATATAAGCGAACATAGATTTTTTTTTGGTTGTTCGGTTGGTTGGACCAAGGCAAGGGTCAATGGTAAGCACCTCTGCGTTCCTTCACAATTCCAGAACTGTCCTCACTATGAGTAAAAGAAATAATAAATGGGAGCATCACTGCATCATACATTGACTCTAATGGAAAGAGATTTCATACAATTATAATGAAAAACATGTGTATACAAAAAAAATAAAAGAAAGGAAAATAAACAGAGAGAAAAAGAAAGAAAGGGAGAAAAAGAAAGAAAGAAATAGTCTCGATATACTGACAATTAGATCTACGTCAGCTTACAAAGATTGTGTTTACTTTCACCCTCATTGAACATTAATCTTATTTTGTAAAAAGTGTGAAAAATATCAAATGTTGTTTTTCGTGATTTTACATATGTCCAACATCACGAACGTCAAATAACATTGTTTTTGTTGGATACATTCTAATGAAGTAATTCCCATTTCAAAGTGAAGTAGTAATAACTCTAATGGAAACTATATATTGTTTTTAAGGAACGACTTTCTGTTTTCCCTTCTGTAAATTTACATTGTTAAGCAAACGTGGATACCTTTTGATCGCAGAATTAAAAAAAAAAAAAAGATTTTATCAAAGTAGGTGATCAATAATCACAATTAGTGAACAAAATCAAAGCAAAGTCAAAAATCGTTTTTTCATTGTTTTTACTTTGCTTCATTGTTAACAGACGAAGTCTATTAGGTCATTTTTGGTAATAAGTGCTTGTTCAACACGATCTGCTGTTTAAATCATTATCACCACAATTAGTGATAATTAAAAGACTATGTTAAAATTATTTCTCGTGATGTATCAGAATATTTTTATATATTGTACACGTTTTAGGTGCGACGTGCTATTTTAGTTTTAGAAATTATTCCAGCATAGCAAAGAAGGGTATGATCGATTGATAGCGTAACAAACGCAGCATAAATTATCTTCCTAACCTGACCTGTAATATATTAATTTAACGTACCTTAATGTTATTTATTTATTTATTTATTTATTTATTTATTTCAACCCGAAAGCCCCTATTATGTACACCGTTGTTGACAAAGATGTCTAAAGCGCCTTTGGCTTAGCAATGAAATTTAATGCTATTCTATCTAGTCACCGATAACACTTAAAAACACTGATTTATCTTTGTTTAGCAATTGCATTTGCATTACTATAACCTACAGTCACATAAAAATTGTGCTATAGCTGTATAGGAAAAACGTGAATGTTGTATGAATGAGATCAAGTGTTGATTTTGTTTTTACTAAGGAAAAAGCCCCTCACTTTCCGGGTTCCGAATGGATTCCTAGAAAAGAATCCACATTAACGTGCCGCATTTGTATCAATTTCACCAATCTTGCATGTGCACGTATATGGTAATTTTCGATATAAAATTTAAAAAAAAATTATAGACTGTTAAATATTTAAGACACCTCACTCATTTTGAAGATGAGTTACTATTACTCAGAAGGGTATGCCTTCAAAAACAATGCAGTCTCCGAAATAATTACTCATACGACGAATAACAACAATCAACCAATCAGCTAACACTTTACTGTAACGATGTGTTTGCAAATATTGCAAAAATATCACATCAGCAATGTTTTTATTTATCTATTGTTATTATTGTTGTTGTTGTTTTTGTTGCTGTTTTTTTTTTTTTTTTTTTTTTTTTTTTTTTTTTTTTTTTTTTTTTTTTTGTTAATTCTCAAATATGGAAGAATACTCTGGGGGCAAGTAAATTCGTACAAATTGCAAGTTCATCCATGAACATTTTCCGAGTTTCGGTGCCTTAGCATATACCGCATTAGCAATATTTCAACTATATGCAACAGAAAACTATTCTCAGCTCTGAAATGTGTGTGAATACTTTCAAAGTACGTAAAATCGAAAAAGAAACGCAAATTTATTTGATTCAGAAGACCATTTATTCATTATTTACACGTTCTTGTTACTTGGTTTTTTTACGGCGACATTTAAGTCCCAATATGTGTTTTTTTTTTTGTTTTTTTTTAAATTTTAATTTGTATTTAACATACAAATCAATAAGTAATTTTCGTTAATTGTTTAACATGTAACGATTTGAAGACATTTGGATTTTATATTAATGGATTCGTGTAGATTTTTATAATTGCATATTCTGTATAGTCTTTGTAAACAAGCACTTAAATGGCATTTATTACAAGGTATTAGCCAAATGGTATTGACGAAAAGAGACAAACAATGTTAAATATCAAAGGTACTCTTTTGAAATAAGAATCCTGGGGTAGACAAAGTGTCCTCAACATGTTGGAACAATTACTTTGTCGTTTTAATGTAGTCTTGAGAAGTAAATGTAAACAGGTTTAACAAACATCGTGTACAATTTAAATCATCTTTGCTTCAAGTTAGAAAAAAAATAAATAGTTTTTTTTTTCTTTCTTTCTTTTCCCTTTTCTTTTCTTTTTTTGTAATTAATGTGCAAAATCTGTGAACTGGCATATAATACACGCCCTTATTTTTCATTTCAATACTTGAGGACTTTAAACACTTTTTGCAATAATTTTATTGAAAGAAATAAAAATAAGAAATTAATATATTAACAATTTTTCGAAATAATGCATACCCTTTTTTTTACATTTTTTCCCTGGAAATGTTATTTTTGGGATACATGCACGTTTTTCCATATTCTAGTTTGTTTATTTTGAGATTTTATTGAAAATTTGATTTTTATTTGGTATGTTTTTCTCCCAAGGCATGTATGTTAGATTTTGGCGATATGATTTGATATTTCACGCACTGGTAAATAGATTTTTTTTTTTTTTTTTTTTTTTTTTTTTTTTTTTTTTTTTTTTTGTCATTGGAATTCTTATTCAGACAAGGGTATCGATTTTTCCCCTTTATTTATTTTTGTTTTATTTTATTTTTATCATTTTATTAAATTTTTAAACTTTTTATTAGTAAAGGTTCTTTAGTAGTATAGCTATTTTATATAATCATTCCATAGATGTTTAATCGCATGTTACATAATTATTTGGTTGTTTGCATTTTGGGTACGAAATCGCTTTATTTACATGTCGAGAAATATTATGGATTCATGCGGTGAAAAAGTGTCGCTAAATCAAAAGGCTTTTCTAAACTATTAAACATTTAGAAAAATATAAAGTGTCATTACTTTCACTGCTTCGCAATACAAACTAAAATAAAACATAAATTGATATTAAATCTAGCGATTATTATTATTATTATTATTATTTTTTATCCTTTAAATAATATAAAACAGCTTTCGCTTACGACACGTTAATCAGTATTCTAGAATAGCCAAGCAAAGAACGCCACATGTGCAATCAATATGCAAAAACAATTTTAGCTCTCATTCACCGTCGGTTTCAAAACGAAGCCGGCCTCAAAAAGCTTCAAGAATTTATGAAATTTGTTAAGGATACGCATGCTGTTATTATTTATCCTTGTATTATTAATACCGTTCTTAAAATTAGGAACCTTCCGCCGGGTCCTATAATAAAAGTTCTTCAATAGTTGTTACGTTTGATGAGTACAATTACTGAACCAAAATTTTTTTTTTCATGATACTGTCTGTATTTACGCGTTCATTTTCTCCATCTAGTAATAAAACACATGAGTGGTCTTTATTTATCGCTGTTGTCGTAATATTTCTCTTTTTTATAACCTATGTCTTTACTTTTGGTGCACAAAAATCTTAAGACATAAAAAAATCTATATTTTTGGAGAACTGGAGTGGAGTAATGGTGTTTTACGCCCCAGTCAAGATTCTTTCAATTATTTCGAGGCGGTCAGTTCTGGGATGGTGGAGAAGGAAACTGGGGTGCCCGGAGAAAACCACCGACCTTCGGCAAGCGAACTGACAAACTTTCTCACACTAGAGAACTGATACTAATACTAATCTTGAATCATTATTACATCTACATGTAACTGTGAATTTTTGTACGGCTAGTGGCATCTTGATATATCTTGTGCTTCTATTAGCAATATTTATTTGTTAATTTGTTAGAATAGAAACATTTAGTTGTGAATTTGTAAAGATAGCGACATCTAGTTGTACACTTGTAAGAATAGAGACACCTTTTTGTGAATCTGTAAGGATAACGACGTTTAGTGGTTAACCTGTTAGAACAGCGACATCTAGTTGTGAACATGTATAGACGTCTAGCCTCCTAGTACAATGAAAAAAAAAGTAAATTAATGTGCATTTAAGTTTTTATTGTGACCGACTTGGAAACTACAATGTAACCGGCGATGATGATTGAAGCTGATATGATCATACAGTGTATAAATAATTGAAGTTCTCTTCTGATCCATCATTTATGAATTATAAATGGAATCGTTCTTATTCCATAATAAAGATGTATGGATAAGAGGTTGGCATAAAACAATACGGTGCCGATTCAAATCTTACTGTTTTCCTACTGTTAATAATTAATGCTAATTAGAAAATTCCGGGTCGTATCTGTTACCGATCACCTTGTATATATCACATGTGATTTTCGTTTGCAACCCGTGCGTGGTTGTAGGCGGAAGAAAAGCTTTTCAAGTAAAGCCAGAACTAAAGTCAACACTCGATAAAACTGAATAAAATCACACAAGAATCTGTTTAAAATATTAATTACACTGTATGATAAATAAAATCAGCATTATACTTTCCAAAATGTTTCTTTACAAAGTTGTTTTTCCTCTCCTAATTAAATTATTGATTGATTTATTTTTTTAAAAAAAGAATTTTATTTTTGTAATTTATGAATTATATTTCTGTATGACCAAAAAATTACACCTCAATACTATTGACTTTGAAAGTATTTTACAGGACAGTATCTTAGCTAACTATTTATATGTAGATACCAACTTGAAGCCTCAGAACGATAAATAATAACAAAGACATGACAAAATCAATAAAAATAAAATAAAGACTTGTTATCATTTCTGTACTGAGACGGAAATGCCATGTGAAGTTACATATTTCTTGACTGTTATTTTACGAAGATATTTTGTATAAGACAAAGCAATTCCAGGCGATTTGTAAAAAGAACGACAATAAAAACGGAAAGGAAACGCAACTCTTTCATACTTAAATATTTTTTCTGGAAGGAGTTGCCGTTCTTTTTATTTAAAAAGAGTTGTCTTTCTTTGATCTAAAGAAATCTACGTGTATATGATTTTAAAACACTATCTTATAACTGTAATTTTAAGTGAATTTGCTTGCCTTGTCTGATTAACAGTTAATTAAAATCAGCAAAAGGAAAACCTGGTGGAATTATCTCTCTCTCTCTCACACACACACACACACATACACACACACACACACACACACACACACACACACACACACACACACACACACCAAAATTCTCCATTTTATCATAAATTTCGTTCTTAATAATAATACAACACCTTTGCCAGGTGTAATGGATGCATGATATCGGTATTTACACAAATATTTGTACTACAAGTTAAATGTTTACACGCCTGTCACATGGTAATTTTACTATATGGAGATAAATGACAAGTAATTTATCATTGTTTACGTAATACAACATCTTAAAGTACATTTACTTGCATATTTTAGAATTTATAAAACATTTATTAAAAACTAAAATGCACGAAGGTTAAAAATTCTTATCTAAGCAAGGGTTGATAAAAAACAAAATTTATAAATATATAGCTATATATACAGATGTATATTGTTAATAAAGATTTATACTTATCGTATACGGTCAAAGGCTTACTGAACTCATTTGTTGCTTGTCAATTTTAGGTGATTCTTTTTTATTCACCGTCAGTATAGGCGTGACACGAAAATCTCTACTGTTCCTTATAAAAGTATTAATTTTCTCATCTTCGATCATAGCGAAAGTCATTTCGATGTTAACTTATTAATTTAATTGAAGAAAAAAAAAATCTGGACGTTTTATTTATAAGTGGCGTACAATGTCATAATAAAGTATCATAGTGTCGTGTGCATGGGTTTTTTTTAAAGTTTAATGAGGATAAAAATTATAATACATAAAATAGAAAAATAAATTAAGAAACTGAAAAAAATAAATTGAACTTCTGCACATATGCATGACAATGGCAAACAATAAATACATGTACGTGAACGTGGGATACGTTTTTGTACACCGAGACATAGGAAATTCTTGGTAAAAGATGTTATAACTATATTGTGTAGATACTTCCTCATAGTCACGTGATAAATTTTAGTTTTCCTCGCACTTAAATGTCGTTTAACTGTAGTAAATTAAAAAAAAGAACACGCATTCCGTTTTATTATGGTTCTTTTTTGCATATGTGATCTCTCTCTCTCTCTCTCTCCTCTCTCTCTCTCTCTCTCTCTCTCTCTCTCTCTCTCTCTCTCTCTCTCTCACTTTTTTAATTTTTTTTTTGAAGAAAATGTTCTTCTTTAATGGTAAGACAGATCTTTATATCTAAAGTCGCATTTGTACGAAGGGAAAGAAATACTATTTATGGTTAAAAACGTTGCTTAAAGATCCCGCGCGCGTTGCCTCTCACTTAAACCCCTTTAGTTTTCGGAGTTGATGTAAACTCGCTTGTCGAAAGTAAGCATATTGTTTCAAAGTTTATCTGGTTTCTACCAACATTCCAAAAATAAACGACTTCCTCAGCATGAGTGAAAAAAAAACAGAATTGATTTTAAATGAGGCACTTAATTTATTGATCAATGATATCTATATTCAATGGTGTGCATTTTGCAATAAAACAATAACTCTTTCATGATCTTCAGTGATCAAACCTCCCTACAACATCCGTAATGTGCATTCTAAAAAATGTATGTTACAATACATATGTCAGCAGCTTTTAACGTCCAAGTAAAGATTTTTTCCCAAAATGCCGTTTAGTTCATAGATGGTACAGGAAAGTTGGGAAAACAGGAGTGCTGAGAAAGAACGACGGATCAAAATTGGTCACCTGAATACTTTTTGACCAATAGAATACTGTCAATAATAATAGATCAGGCCTGTTAAATAGAAATGTCAACCGGGCTGTGCAAACAAAAACTTACTTACGTTTTTCTTAAAAAGATGCTTTTTGGTTAAAAGAAATGTCGGAAATGTAGCAACAATACAATATCTTACGATACATATTTAAACTGTAATAAATTGTTATTTTTCTGAAAATAATAGAGAATGGCACAGTTCACCAATGTCGAATGTCTAATGGAATACATTAGAAGATCTGGAAGATGTTATGAGTTTGTCGACGATCATTTCATGGGTTGGCAAATTAATTTATACAAATATAAAATGTTTTGCAAATAAAGACTTAAGCTTTGATGTTCATGGGTCTAAATACATGTATCAAATAATATAGTAGACGATACATCTAAAGGATCGCTTTAAAATCCAAAAATCTAAATGATCAAGATCTAAATGATCAATTGATTAAAGAAACCCGTTCGGAGGGCATTGGGTCACTCAATCAAAAGGAGCTTTTTAAGCCGTGTCACAACTACATTGCATGTTCAGTTAAAATGTAACTGTTGTAGTGTTTCTTATGTCATTATCATTTCTGTTGTTGCATTTATTTGGTGCCTCCAGCTATTATCAAGTACTTGTTAAAGACATTCGTTTCGTTCAAAGGAAATATAAATTGTTTTTCGAAATAACTTTTTCCGTTTTTAAAATCGAATTGATCATTATATTCACATACCTTATTTTTCCAAAGGACTATTTTGAACAGAATAACAATTTCAATAAAACAAAAAGGTATATTTCGTTTAAATAAAAATAATATCTCGAGAAATGATGTTATATAAAACGGCTTTTTTACCAAAAAAATAATAAAAAATCAAAAAAAATCCTTGGTAAATCTTTCGGCCGATCTGTTAAATACACGTTCATGAAGTGAATATGCTTGCAAACCGTATGCTAGTAAGCAAGTGCACAATGAAAAATGTTAAGCTACAGAGAGTGAATTTGAGCATTTAGCTGTTTTAGGTCCCTATTCGAGATAGTTCCTCTAATATCGGGGAGGTCCGATAATGAATGGTAGGGGTAATCAAAATACCTCGAGAAAACCATCTTTCTTCGATCAGCGAACTTTTTCGCATCATGAACCTACTGCAGTAGGATTCGATATTATAGTACGATATTCGATATACGAGGTGGCACAGAAGCGACATCTATATTTCTTAGAAGACCAGTATCAGCATTACCTTGTATCCATGGGAACTAACATTAGGCGTGAAAGCCTGAGAAACCTGTATGGTAGTAATGAAAGTTTTATGCTTACTAATAATCAAAATAATGAAAATTGTACTTAAGATTTTCTTTTATTTTTAAGCTCCTATACATATTTTGTTAGTTTTAATAATTTTTCAAAATAAATAAATGCACAATAGTTTTTATTAAAGAAATTCAACTATTGTTTAAACAAAACAATTATTATTATTATTATTATTATTATTATTATTTATCTATAAATAAAATCTTTATTTAAAATAAGATAAAACCCCAAGGTCAAAATATAGATTTAACACTTTTCTAGGTAAATAAATTCACAAATTATTCTTAAAATGAAACCTCCTGGAATGCAGAAGAATCTTTTTCAATTTAAAAAAAAATACTGTGAAAAACGTATTTTAAATATAACAAGAATTTGGTATCCAGCCCGTTAATCCAGATTAATAAACAGGAAAAGATTTACTATCACACGGTCCTCATGGAGGGTGATTTCAATGAAGTGTTAATTATCCAGTTAAGAATGTTTGTTATGCATTCTCCCTAAAATAGTTGTCTATTTCTATTCTCCGAAGTATTGAACAGCCCTTTCGTACCTGCCACTTTATGGCTGTAATTACTTATTTTTTTGTATTGTTATTATTACTTATTGTTAAGTACAGGTACTTAATATTTTAAAGTGATAGAGCGATTTGTTGACAAAAAATAGGTGAATTGTGTGACAACGTTAATGTTATATTTTATGTCAAACTTTTTGCGGAAAAGAAAACAAACAAAATAGCAGCAAGAGGCATTAGGAAGGGATTTGGAAATTAACAAGGAGGTATGAAAGCTGTATTTGTCACGTGTCATTTGTCAAAAAAATTATATTGACACCACTGAAATGGATTAAGGAGATTTTAAAAAAAACCTAATTAAACTGCACCGTTCGTGTGAAAATTTGGTCCAACACGGAAATATCACAACACACCAACTACTTAAGAGGAGGATTTCAGTAATCTCTCCTGGAAAGCCAATACCAAAACCCTAATGACCATCGCAAGACGCAGAGATTGGACAATATTGTCTTCGAATTAAGAATGTTTGATGATAATAATAATTTATGAAATTAATAATAATAATAATAATAATAATAATAATGATGATAATGGTGGTGGTGGTGGTGGTGGTGGTGGTGGTGGAAAATCAATTGATAATAATTATCAAAAGCCAGTTCAAAATATTTTAGATTGTATAATTGGGACACTTGAAAGACCAAAATATAAATGTTAACTTAAAGGTATTTGATAAAGAGATTTTTTGTTTGTTAACGATCTCAACGGAACAACTTTAATATTAATCAACAAGACATGACAGGAGCTTCAATGAGGTATTCGACAGAACATATACTTGTACCTTAAGAACAAATAATCAAATCAAATATTCTCGTGTTACACTACAATGCAATAAAACCCGTTACATATGGGACTTTGATTTTATCAGATTTATGGATCCCGCCAGAATGATTACTCAAATTAAAATGTGAAAATGTTTATTGGTTGTAATGTGCCACGCATTGACAGAAAAAGTCCAACAAAGTGGCAAAAATATTTTACCATAATGCACCACAATGGCAGAAATAATCCGTCATAGTGGCAGAAATATTGATAGCGGCAGAACTTTTTCACCAAAGTGGCAGACATATTCCACCAAAGCGGCAGAAATACTTCACAACAGTGGAAGACATATTCCATCATAGGGACAGAGAAACATTACAAAAGTGGATGATATATTACGCCAAAGCCACAGAAACACTTCACAACAGTGGCAGAAATATTACATAACAGTGACAGAAATATTCATATATAGCGGCAGAAATATTAAAATATTTGAAAATAATATTCAACCATTGTGACAGAAAATTACATCATTGTGTCGCATATATTCCACCAAAGCGGCAGAATTTATTTTTCACCAATGGTGGCAGAAATAAATGTTTTTAGTAAAAAAAAAACATGATCGGTTACAAATAAATACAAGTTGCAATTTATTAAGATTGCTAACACACACATTGATATCAATCATTCAGCAATTATCTCCATTATTTAATGATCGAATGATTTCAAGGCGTTTACAATTTCACAAAAATAATGTAATAAAATTGAAAATTTTTATAATTTTATGAGGCATTATAAGAAATAATATGTATTTAACACATACAGGGTTTAATGAATAGACAGGTGTATTACGTCACACCTTGATTTATCATACAAATATCGTCCATTTATGATATCATTTGGCGGAGCTTTCTTATGACTCTATGCTTATAAACACATAATCCTTTAATAAAATGAACTTAGTTTTTTAAACTTCGAACATACCAGGAGTTACCTTGCATCTCGCATGGCTTATAATTATTAATTATTTAACATTTGTAATGAGAAAATTTACATGCATTATGTTGATATGTAGCAGTTTGTACTACTACTACTTACTGGTGATGATGATGATGATGATGATATAAGAACTTTATTTTCTCTCAACTTACAAACGTACCAGTCGTGACGAGAGAGAGAGAGAGAGAGAGAGAGAGAGAGAGAGAGAGAGAGAGAGAGAGAGAGAGAGAGAGAGAGAGAGAGAGAGAGTTTAAATGGCTTAGTATTTGGTAAAATTTAATAAATGGGATTGTTGGGGTTTTTTCAACATAGACGACACTTTATTCTCAAATTTAAAAGTTTTATATATGTCTCGGTCGGTGTTCGAACACACGATCACTCTAGTGACTGTTCAAAATAAAGAGTGCTATAGGCAGTAGCCCCATTTCTTTGCCTGTTTTGGCTCTTTTGTCATTAACTTTGATCGTGTTATTGATCGCGTTAGCTGTTGATAAATTAAATACAGTTAATCTGCTATTACGATTACCTCTATATAACGACAGCTTGTCTTTTGATACCACTATTGTAAGGTCCCCGTATTTCACATTCAACCCAAAAGAGAACATATATATAGAAATACCGTCTAGTCTCTGTCTATACAATCCATTTCATTCGGTCTCAAAGGTGACCTTTATGTAGAGAAGTATATATGTGTTTCAATAACATAATCCACCCTTCTTATAAAGATACAACGTTTCTTATAAGTAAAATATAGGATTAAAATTAAAATTTACATTTTTTTTTTACTTTTTCTCTTAAAAAAAGAAAAAGTCTTAAATATATAGCATTAATCGTAAAATCTATCAAGGTGATGAAAAAATGTTTTGTTCAGATTCCATTTTATCATGCAATTTTATGTGCATCGTTTGAAAATCAGAACCTTTTAGAAAAATATATATGTATATTAATTGTAAATTTTATTTTATAGGTTCCACAGAATTCTAAATTTATAAGTTTCATGTGCAGAATTTTGGAATGCATTATTTTGTATGTAAAACCAAACTTAGCATATACCATCGGGGAATATTATACAATTATTGTTTACTATAATATCTAAATTTCCCCAATAATTAATAAATAAATGAATAAATAAATAAATAAATAAATAAATAAATAAATAAATAAAAGAAAGAAAGAAAGAAAGAAAGAAAGAAAGAAAGAAAAAAAAGAAAATAAAAAACACCTGCTTGTAATTAATATTCAAATATTGCATACTTTTTCAAGCAAAGGTTTTAACTTAACAAAAAACTTAATAAATCTACCCAAAAAATGATCAAAAATATTTGTTACCCTATCATTTAACAAGCATTGACGTCATTACTATTTCGGTAAAATTACAACTTATGTTCTTTTATTGCAACCTGGTAAAAAAAAATTGGGGAAAAACAATGGAAACAGTGTTCATAAAATCCTTTATGGAGGTGTAATATAGTGTCTGTTAAGATGTACTATTCTGCCGGTACACCCACGCGTTTTAAACTTAAGTACATACTACCCGATTTAAAAGTCGTGACTTAAGATTTCCGCATTTTTTGCCATAAAGAAGGAAATGCTTTTGATAAAAATATTATATTTGATTTCTAAATTTATCAAAGTTGTTTACTTGTAAAGTGATATTTGAATAAACAGTCACGGCATGATGTTGTCAATAACATTTGAATTAGCTAAATATATTAATGCTTTGTTGTGAGGAAAAAAACAGTTTTATACATTCGAAAAAGATTTTTTTTAAATCTAAATAAAATCAAAATTTTCATCACGAGTTTTTCATTTTTTAAATAAAACAAAAGCTAGAGTGTGTATTATAATTAACAGTTCAAGGACAAACGAACAAGTCGGATTTGTTCTCTCCAGGTGTACACAGAAATTGTTACATACATTCTATACCCTAAAATTGTAATTGTCTATTGATATAATTACATGTATTATCATTAATAATAATAATAATAATAATAATAATAATAATAATAATAATAATAATAATAATAATGTCATATAAAAAATACATTCAAAAAGTGGTATATGACAATAATATAATAATAATAATAATAATAATAATATAAACATCATCATCATCATCATCATCATCATCATCATCATTATTGTTTTCGACATTTTGTTTACATCATATCTAATACATTATTAACATATATATATATATATACGTACATAGGAAAAGATATCAAAACGGTGAATTAAATTTTATTCTTTGACACGTCAAAATAACGTACACACACACACACACACACACACACACACATATATATATATATATATGTGTGTGTGTGTGTGTGTGTGTGTGTGTGTGTGTGTGTGTGTGTGTGTGTGTGTGTGCGTTACTTTGACGTGTCAAAGAATAAAATTTAATTCAACGTTTTGATATCTTTTCCGATGTACGAAAACATGCATTATTTTGTAATTCTATATTAAAATTTAAAATTGTCTGTTTACATTTGATATCTATTAAAAAAACGCGCAAAAGCACCACTCCTGGTATTGAAAATCTGGTTTATAACAACTTATAACAACTTTTACATTTATTTTTTGTAAAGCTGTAACTTTTTAAACACAATTTTCATCAATTTTAACCGAAAAAAAAAAAAAAAAAACCAGATGTTTTAAACTCAAACCTATAAAAAGTTCGTCATTTCCTTTACATCAGCGCTATTCGAGAATCAACTCGATACTTTGGATTTAAATTAATGTGATGCGTAGGTGGAAGCAATTCGGGTCTGCTATGCAATTTCTATTTTTATACACTAACAGTGACATTTAGTTTAACTTACCCCCACATATTTCTAAAATGATATAAAACATAAGAACAGGTTTCATGAAAAAAATAAATAATAAAAGTTACGACACCACACAATCTAAAAATGCATGCACGTTCTTATTCAAATTTTTACTCGTCCTCTTGGTTTTCATACAGTAGCCGAGTTGGTAGAGTGCTCACTTTGTATATGGGAGGTCGAGGATTCACCCACCGGCCCAATCTGACCAAGACTTGAAAATTAGTAGTGACTGTTCATTGAAAGCCACGGGGTCCTTCAGATGAGACCTTAAAAAACCCGTGCCCTGTATCCGAACCCTCCTTGCACATTGACCTAAGCGCACGTCAAAGGTAATTATTTCTGAAACTCCATCTATAACTAGTGATGTCTCGATATATCCTTGACTAGGACGTAAAACCCCATTAAATCAAATCAAAATCATTATTGGTATTTATGCCATGTAAAAATGACACAGTGATGGAAGCTGCCCAGTTTTGTCTGTAGTTTCTTTTACAGATAATCAAGGTGTACATTTTGGCTTTTTTCGAATTTACAACTATTTTGCAACTATTCGTTTATTTAGCTTGTCATGAAATACACATATCTAATTTCGTGATGCAGGATTAGAAAAACAATTTAATCCGTGGCACCAGTGTAAAAGACATTTATAGCATAGCGAACGACTACAAGAACAACTTAAATGAGTGTTGACCGACTAGACAAACAACAATGATCAGTTGTGACCGACTAGAGGAACAACTGATCGGAGTAGTTCCTCTAGTCGGCCACAACTGATCGAAGTTGTCGATCACCACTGATCAGAGCTGTTTCTCTAGTCGGCCACAACTGATCGAAGTTGTCGATCAAAACTGATCAGAGCTGTTTCTCTAGTCGGTCACCACTAATCTGGAGCTGTCAATCACCACTGATCGGAGTAGTTCCTCTAGTCGGTCACAACTGATCGAAGTTGTCAATCACCACTGATCGGAGTAGTTCCTCTAGTCGGTCACAACTGATCGAAGTTGTCAATCACCACTGATTAGAGTTGTTCCTCTAGGCGGTTACAACTGATCGAAGTTGTCAATCACCACTGATCGGAGTAATTCCTCTAGTCGGTCACCACTGATTGGAGCTGTCGTTAATCAATGATCAGAGTTAATCCTATTATCAATACCACTGATCAGAGTTGTTCGTCGAGTCTGTCCTCACTGATCTGAGTTGTTTCTCTAGTCGGTCAACACAAAGCGGAAATGTTCCTCTAGTCGGTCACGACTGATAAGAATTACATGTATTCCTCCAGCAGGTCAACACTGATTAGAGTTGTTCCTCTAGTCGGTAACCACTGATAAGAATTATTCCTGTTGTCGGTCAACACTGATTAGAATTGTTCCTCTTGTCGGTCAACACTGATTAGAATTGTTCCTCTTGTCGGTCAACACTGATCAGAATAATTCCTCTTGTCGGTCAACACTGATAAGAGTTGTTCCTCTAGTCGGTCACCACTGACAATTATTATTCCTCTTGTCGGTCAACACTGATTAGAGCTGTTTCTATAGTCGGTCACCACTGAGCGGAGCTATTTCTGTAGTCGGTTACTACTGATCAAACTGTTCCTCTAGTCGATCACCACTGATTTGTGTTGTTCTTATAGTCTGTTACCACTGACTGGTGGTATTCCTCTAGTCGGCCACAATTAGCCGGAGGTGTTCTCCTGGTTGGTCACCACTGATCAGAGCTGTTCCAGTAGTCGGTCACCGTTGATCGGAGCTGTTTTTCTAGTCAGGTCACCACTGACAAGAGTTATTCCTCTTGTCGGCCAACACTGATTAGAGTTGTTTCTATCATGAGTCGGTCGCCACTGAGCGGAGCTATTTCTGTAGTCGGTTACTGCTGATCAAACTGTTCCTCTAGTCAGTCACCACTGATTTGTGTTGTTACTACAGTCGGTTACCATGGAATTGTGTTGTTGCTTTAGTCTGTCACCACCGACCGGAGGTGTTCCACTTGCCGGGCACCGTTGACCGGACGTGTTCCTCTAGTCAGTCACCACTGACCGGAGCTGTTCCTCTAGTCGGTCACCACCTATCACGCCGTGATAAATTGTTTGTTTTTGTCAACAGTTCTATTTTTAGTGAGATTTTTGTTTTTATTCCCGTACTATGTGCCACTTTTGATTATTTAAATTAATATTTGAAAATATAGACCCCAATTGGAACCAACAAGATGACCGACTCTTTCCAATGATACATACATGATGATAATTATATAAGTTCTATGTGGAAAACAATGTAGTGAAACCATACCGTCAGTTTGTCATACATGGCGTGTGCATATTACAGTAATACCTGTAAATAAAGACCTTCCACGAAACCTAAAAATACGGGAATTTGTAAACAGCGATTTTATGTAGATGTTGTTGTTTTTTTTTTTTTTTTTTTGTTTGTTTTTTTTTAATTCTTTATTTTATTTTATTTTATTTTTTATTTTTTTTTTTTTTTGTAATTTAAAAACAAAGAGGCCTTTAATCCGTGGTTATGGATATGTGAGGTGGTTCTGTTATAGTGATGGTAGTTATAACGTGTTTAAGTACCGTAGTTTTATAAGTTAAAATCAACTTGTTCAGTAATGTTTCAATTATCTGCCCGGCGATGATAAGTTGATTTGCCCTTAGGAGTAAAGAATTAAAAGAAATCTAATGAAACAAGGAAATTTAGAATTCCTCGATATTTTATGAGAAAAAAGGTAGCTGATGGCCCCAGGACAAGTAGCTTAATATTTTGAAAGAAATCACAGGGCATCATTAAGAATATAAATATGTATTGAAAAATTCATTTAAAACATAGAAAAAAGTAGTTATCGTTCAATCAGTAACAAAAATAATTTAGAATAAAAAGAATAAATCAATGAGGGAAAATATGAAGAAGTTTTGTTTGATGTTTATTGTTTTTATCTTTCATTTTACCTCACACATCCATCATTAACCTATACGCTTTGTTAACTCCACAGCCTGCAGGTTGGGTATAGTAAAGTTAAGTATAAAAAGGTGCATAAACTCATGTGCCACGTGACTTAATTGCTCTATAACGAAAATTCTTTGTTTTTAATGATATTTTTAATGCAATTTGAACTTTATATTGCCATGTAAACTGTTAAGGTATACATGTGGAACAACATTGATCGGCAAGTTTTCTTAAGTTTTCTTAATTTAGCAGCCATACAGATAACGCTTCACCGATTTGCATGTATTCGTAGGCTAGAAATGAAAAGGCGTTTTCCCCATAAGTTTATACTTATTAATTTTTTAACTTTTTCTTATATAATTTCAAAAAAAAAATTACTGGTAAATTTAACACAATAATGATACTCAGAAATAAAAACAAATAAGTAAAAAAAAAAAAAAAAAAAAATAAATAAATAAATAAATAAATAAATAAATAAATAGATAAAATGCTTCTTTGAATGACTAAAAGGAAAACGTTAACGCATTAACAAGTAAGTGATTTTGTTTTAAATTATTTTAAATTAAATAGAGTAATTTATTTTAAAAGAATTGAAAAATCATTATTTTTATCTTGATTATTTTATTTAATGATTTGTTGATGTAATGTATTCTATCAACGCCCGGTCAATTTTGATTGACACCGAAAAACATCTTTATTTTTTACAAATTTTAATTAATGGGTATAAGAGTTTTTACGTATCATACATGAGGACAATGTTATGATTTTTAGATTGATATTTTTATTGTTTTTCTTTTAACCTTCAATACGAAAAAAATTGAAAATAAATGTATAAATACGATAATTAAACGGTGATATTGAATATATCATTTTTGACACTATACTAAAATATTTGTTCTGAACCTTTTAAATTGTGTCAGTTTTTGATTATTAAAAAAAATAATTAAAATTATTAATTTAACCATTTTAACATCTAATTGCATATGTGTTGACAGCAAGCACGAGAGAGAGAGAGAGAGAGAGAGAGAGAGAGAGAGAGAGAGAGAGAGAGAGAGAGAGAGAGAGAGAGAGGTCAATGGGGTTTTACGTCTCAGTCAAGAATATTTCACTTATATCGAAGCGTCACCAGCTATAGGTGAAGTGTCAGAAATTTTGACCTTTGCAGTGCCACGCCTGCCGTGACACGAGTCATCGGTTCAGTCTAAGGTCTAATCCGAAGGGCCCTGTGACATTTATTTCTAAATGCCGAGTGCTTGCCGGAAGAGCAGAAACTTCCAATTTTGATGTCTTAACCCGATCGGGGTTCGAGCTCTCGACCTCCAATATACGAAGCGAGCACTCTACCGTGGCAACTGAGAGAGAGAGAGAGAGAGAGAGAGAGAGAGAGAGAGAGAGAGAGAGAGAGA
Source organism: Tegillarca granosa (assembly GCA_029721355.1). Lineage (NCBI taxonomy): Eukaryota > Metazoa > Mollusca > Bivalvia > Arcoida > Arcidae > Tegillarca > Tegillarca granosa. The sequence goes on along the minus strand of CM056601.1, from coordinate 28,591,645 downwards.
GAGAGAATAACTAATAATAATAATAATAATAATAATAACTATTATTATTATTATTATTATTATTATTATTATTATTATTATTATTATTATTATTATTATTAACGAACAACCAGAGAATTATAAAAATCACAGTGTGACTTTAATTTGTTAACAATGCAAAAAAAATCTGACATGCTTAAAATTTGACAAATTATAAATGCAATAAATGTTTGACATTTAAACTCATAGCAGATTAAATGTGATGGTTGGAATATTTAAATCACTTATTATGTATAATATTAATATTATTAATGAGTTACTGTCAGATATCTCGTATTTTTAGAAATATATCAAATCTGATGAGGTGTATTAATGTATCATTTACATGTATCTAAAGGAGAAATGATATATTCTAGTCACAACTTTTTAACATCTGCGCACCTAGAAATTTATAATATTGATTATGTATTGTAATAACAAATATATACGGGTAACGTATGGTACAAGTAAGAGACAATTTATCGACATTTATTAACAAGCTGTTCACTCCAACAATGATTAGAATTTGTATTTAATTTTGTTTTATGTTTTATGTTTTTCTAAAAACAATCAAAAGAATGTTCGTTTCGGGTTTTTTATTTTAGATAAGATTGAAAGCAAATTTTATTTGATCAAATGCGTTCGGTATCTCGGCGAAATGTCGCTGGGTGTCGGATAATGTTTTGATGTACAATGGCAAGGAACGTGTGGTTTTTTTTAAATTAATTAATAGAAGTGGTGTGTAATTTATTAACTGTTTGCGGCTAATACAAATCAGTCGTATCTTTATCAGTTATAATACCTTTAATTAAATACAATTCCTGTTATCTGATTGGTTCAGATGGGGACATATGATACAGGTACTGTAAATACAATACAAGCATGTCGCTGGTTCAAAAATTACGTGTGAAATTAATATTTTTAGTCAATTTCCCCGAACAAAAGAAATGACATTCCCTGATATTTCTGGCAGATTGATATTTAAAAACCTTTGTATTGGGCCGAGAAAACTAAAAAAAATTATTCAGTGGCCTTGTTTTTAATCCTTGGCTTCCGGCTTAGGTTATTATACATCGTGCTTGATTTTCAACTATACGGTACTTGACTGAAATAATTGAAATTAAAAACTTATGTAATTATTAACGAAGAAAAAGTTAAATGCATCAAGATAGTCTTTTCGCTTATTTTTTAACTTTTTTAAAATTTTATATTATTTATCAAGTTATTTGTTTGTTTATTTTTTTATATTAATTTGAAATTTAAAGTGCATATGGGTTGTTTATGCTGTTAGGGCAATCGCAAAATGAAAATTCAGTTTGTAAACATGTTTACAGAGTCGAAACAAGGCAAAGTTCTGCATGGACGATCAGAATCGCTAATATTAGTTGTATTTAACAGATCGTAAAGATAGCGTATCATTTTTACAAAAATAGAAAAAATTCATTACATGAGATGTTGTTTACTTAAAAAAATTGCTCAGTGGTTAATTACTTTGGCATTTTTTAATTTTTTATTTTTGTGTGTGATTTTAATTATGAATAATATTGCCTACAGCCATGGCTTGATTTGCTCTGGCATGCAAAACCCTGTCTAGTTGTATGTTTACTTATTTACAAAATACATTACAGTAAATGGTCTGGTTATTTTGTTTATTTTTAAGAAAACATAATTTGTGCAAAAACTAAGATACACTTGTATATCATTTAAACATTACAATTATATATATATGTATATATATATATATATATATATATATATATATATATATATATATATATATATATATATATATATATATATATGATAAATTTATTTCCGGATGGAGGTTTTAAAATTTGGTGCCTACTACATTGCAAAATAGATCTTGATCGATGATGCCGTGTTAAAAGTATAAAAGTACCTCTTGTCCAAAGTCAACACAGTCTAGCAAAATGCGTTAGATTGTCAACGTTGACAATTAGAAACAAATTCGGGAGTCTGTTATACCTTTAAAGTAAAGGAATGAGTAAAATAACGGCGGTCATTTTAAAGCCAATAATTTCAAGTCTGTATCAAACATGTTTACAAATCCTAGACAAGGCTAAACTTGTTACACGTTAAACTTATTAAGATCCAGGCTATTGCATGGATATTGATACAGTTGTCTATCATTTGTCTTAAATCAGCGAAAAAACTAAACAAAGAGTCATTAGTTAATATAGTGCTGCTTATGAAGCCTAATCGGGTTTTGCTGTGCTTTTAATACCAAAATGAAACAAGGAACCTTAATTTAATAAAATTTGAAACTGCACGATAAACGATTTCACAAATAAGTGTTTGATCTGGTTGTTCGCTTTTTTTTCCCGAAGAGCAGAACAAGGGTCGAAACATATAATAAAAAACATGGCGACTTTGAAATTAAAGGTAAAGCAAAAAATGAAGTTTTATCCTCAGCTGAAAAAAAAAAGAAATTTCATTTATTGTATTGTTCTTAATGGCAATGATACCTAGCCACCATGTTTTGTTTCATCAGTATACATGTATAATGCAAGCTAGTGACAAGTTCCTTTTCTAACAGCAGGGATCATGCAGGAATCAAACAGGTAAAACTATCTCTAATGACAGCAATTTTATGCTTGTAAACTTCTTGGCTTGTTTTCGACGTAAGACCCAAAATAAACTTCCGGTTTAGCAAGAAGCCAAAGTAAATAATCTTAATCTGTGCTTTTTATTAGATCGAGGTCCACCTCATGTCCCTTCAATGATAGTTTTACACGAATATCTAAGAACTTAATACATGTATCATGTGTGGTTTTGTGCAGCATTTTTGTTATGCGTTGCGCTTATGTTTGATGTTTGAATTTTTCATAACATGACTAATTTGGTTGGTACTATGAATTGCATATATATATATATATATATATATATATATATATATATATATATATATATATATATATATATATATATATATATATATATATATATATATATTTTCAAAACTCACATGTCATCACTTGTCATTGGCACACTTTTTCCTGGCTTACTGTTGATTAATTACAAATTAGTGGAATTTCCAGTTTAATTCATCTTACAATGTACATACACATTCTTTCAACATTGCATATATTGTGGTTTAACTAAATAAATTAATTTTCTTACAAATACAAGCTTTAGGCGAATTTAACAAATGGCCCAGGAACAATCGCTAAAATTTATTTACGAGTGAGAAAAATTATAATTATCTTAATAAAAATAGATATAAGAATAGGTCAATGTCATAGTTTATGAATTACTTGCGGAAAAAAAAACATGAAGTTTGCAATGGCCTTTTTGTACATGTACTGGTATGAACCTAAGATTTTAAAAGCTAAGCTAGTTTTGATTATCTGTTTTGCTGACTAACTCTGGCTTTGAAAACATAGGGTAACTTACAAGTAAACCTTTCCTTACTTATTAAAAGCCTTTATGTTTCTGTGATAAAATTTGGTGGTTTTTATAAAACACAAATGAACATGTTTAGTTTTGTTTTCATACATCCGTGTAATTATTTATTATTAATTAATTAATTTATTTATTATTATTATTATTTATTATTATCATTTTTATCGTAAGAAGTTATATATTAGATTATCCCCATTCTTTTGTTGGAACGTGTTGAATAACGGAAAGCTATAAAGTAAGCAAGAATGAAATTTTAATTGGATGCTAGCTAAACAAGGAAACCAATTTCTAAAAAGGACACGTATGACAGAAATATTATACATAAAATTAATTACACGGAAAAACAAAGAAAATTGATAAATCTGGTCAGAATAGCCAATAACAGATCAGATAAAAAATCAATATATTTTGCATTTAAAATTACATCATAAGATAAAGTGTTATTCGTTATAAAGGGCATAGATTTGTATAAGATTGTAGGCTTCGGATATTCAATGTATATACATGTATGTATAATAAAATCGTGAACATAAAAATGTTGGAATTTTATTTTGATGTGCTTAACAATGACAGAATTTATAAAATAACAAAATGTCTTTAATAGAACAAATAAGGCCTTTATAGGTATAGTGAATTAAAAGATCATCCACGAATTCCAGATGTATTAAACAAAATCGGGATATTGGAAATAAAACACACACTTTTCCTCTATTTATTTTAAAAACTATCAACAATTATATAATTTCGATCCAAGATGCAGACAATTTAAATCAATTTTTGTTCATACATGTATGTTGTTTTATGTCTAGTAGCCAACAATGCTTCCAAAGCTCGGAATTTAGAAAATGCTTGGCAAAAATAACCTTAAGCTATGAATCGATACGAATATACAAAAGGTATAAATGTAGAAATAACATCCATTAGAATAAATAATTAAAGATTCGGGTTGGATTAATGGTGTGCTGCGCCCTGGTCAAGAGGCTTTCATCCATAACGATATGGTCAGTTCTGGGATGGCGGAGAATACCTAAGTGCCAAAGAAAACTACCAAACTTCGGCAAGCCAACTGAAAACCTTTCTCAACACATGGATCTGAACGAACCAGATTTGTACCTAGGCGATTCTAGAGGCACTCTAGTTTGTAAGCTCGCGTTTCAGACCACTCGACCGCCAAGTCCCCAATTGCAATTTATTAAGAGGGAAGGTTCTGAACTTTAGTGAACCATAGCTTAAGTTAGTTTTAACCAAATAGTTTACATTCTCTAGTTTGATCTGTCTTGTAAATCAATATGCAATTTTAAAAATATATAAATGCAATCTAAAGCAATTGACTGAAAGTTTCGTCAAAAAGCTACCCAGGAATGTTTATCTCGAATAAATTTCATCATCTATGTTTTACACCTCGATCATTATCATTTGTAACAGCAACGATAATTTTTGAGATTCTCGATATGATAATAAAAATTTTGTATACTTTAATATTATATATATATTTTTTTTCATTTACTTTCTCATAACCTCATAATAAATCGCTATTCCATTGTCATATACCAATTTGCCATATTTGAAATTTAATCATAAAATACATTCAAAAATGGTATATGACATCAAAATAAATTCTTACGAATCCTTACCTCATAACAAATTCTTATCACATTAACAGAACAAGGTTACCAGATAGTGCGCGACTAGCATGTATGTGTAGTAACAAAACATTACGTCATGCTTACGTATACACGTAACAACACCGTAACATTGTAAACAACATGGATGTAACATCTTTTGGCGGTCTTATCATTTTATTGTCATATTTGGCACGTTCTTCTTTAGAATTGCGGACCAATATAATGTATTATCTAAGCTGTCAACTCTTGAGATAATAAAATTCTTGAAACTGCCACAGCTATTCCAGGCCAACTAATCGTAACGCGGTGACATCATCGTCAGTTATTTCGTTTGTCTTGAATCTTTCTTTATTCTAGACATACAATGTATACTCACGTCTTAAACCATAAAAACTCTTGCTTTTGACATTTTATTACTAGTTCTTCAGTTTTTGTATGACTTCAATAACTTACATTTGATATCATTATCTAGAGTCTTTATGACATTTTAGAACACTTGATAAGCTTGAAAAACCTACATGTTCTATTAAGACCTATTTAATTTTTTTTTTAAAGTGCCGTTTTTGCATTCTTTATCTGAATGGTTTGAGCCAAACATTTGTACTTTAACCACACCACTGGACGTCATATAAGAATTACTTGTACCCGTCCACAGTCGGTAGTTTACAGCACGCTGACGTTATCAACGGCCCGTTATTGTGTATCGGTTTTCTCAATTGGTTTGTATCTTGTCAGCTGATAATTAAAAGATGTAGTTTAAAAACATTGAAGACTTTTTTTAAGTTATTTTAATTTAGCTCCTATAATACATCTAAAAATTCATTTATAGGTGAAGATCACAATTGAAAATATCCTTAAATTCGAGATGATAAATATATTGTTCGATATCAGTTGTAACACGTTCTGCCAAACTCATTTTATCAGAATCGTTTTATGCTTACAACTATTGAGCTTTATACATGTATATATTTTATCTCAGCCATTTTAAAACAAATTCTTTTATATGTTCTTCAGCTATGTATTAAACTTCACCTTAATTTGACATAATTTAATGACACTAGAGGAGATTTAAAGTATATTTGTAATAGTATCACTGCAGACGAAATCACGTCAAAATACACTCATATGTATGCTCATATTTTTAAGGACGCACTTGCCTGTACACCTTGCCAATTTCAACTCCAGATAATGATAGTAGTTTTACGTCATGCACTTTTACGCGCTTGTATATAAAATCTTGTGTCTTAATTGAAGGCTTATAAAAACGCAAAATAGCGAAGAAAAATCTACATCAAAACCAATAAAACAAATAATGATATATAAGGATCCTCTTATGAAAGACCTCTGAAGGACATGGTAACAATAAATAAATAAATAAATAAATAAATAAATAAATAAATAAATAAATAAATAAATAAATAACAAATGAAAGACAATTCTTATTGTTGTGATTATAAGTATTCTCTACAGCAACCGTCTTCATTTTTTCTAATATTGTTTAATATCCTTGTTTACATGTGCAATAACTAAAGGCGAAGGCAAAATGCCTTCCTAGATGTGTGGTTGTAATGTTGTTTAACTTCACATCAGCAATTTTAGCTATTAGCAATGAGAGCAAGGTAGATTAATATACATAACAAAAGTACCTGTTAAATTTAGACGTGCCAGATGTGCACATTTCGGAAAACCATTCCTCATCAGTGCCACTAGGGAACGAACAATTTGATAGATAAAAAAGCATAAGCCAAACAGTTGAAAATAAAGAATCTAAATTTCCAAAATCAAATGAATCAAAATCCAACTAAGGAATGCTTTACATGAGGGAACAGACCTTAGTTTTAAATAAATTTCAAGAATTAAGACGGCTGAAAATTTTGCTAAATGGTATATTTTCTGACAGCACAAAGTACTGCCTACTGAGTTATGGATACCTTCAGGGAGTTTAACTACACCAGCAGCAGTGTCCGCTCAGGGGTAGTAAATACATAACATAAATACCTGTTAAATTTAGATGTGCCAGATGTGCACATTTCGGAAAATCATTCCTCATTAGTGACACTAGGAGCCGAAAAGTTTGATAGGTAAAATCATAAGCCAAACAGTTGAAATTTAAAAAAAATCTTATGTTCCAAAATTATAAGAATCCAAATCCAGCTAAGGAATGCTTTACATGAGGGAACAGACCTTAGTTTTAAATAAATTTCAAGAATAAATACGGCTGAAATTTTTTGCTAAATGGTACATTCTTTGACAGCACAAAGTACTGCCTACTGAGTTATGGATACCCTTGGGGAGTTTAACTCTTCCAGCAGAACGTCTATGAACATGCGGAGGTGAGATTTGTGAGTGTGTATTAAGGCCCGCCCTGAACATTTGTGCACTCAGAGCAACTTTTTGGTAAGGTGCTAGCCCACCGAGTCAGTATACTGCAGACAAGCATACAAGACCCCGAAAAATTATCCTGGCACTAGTTGAACCGGTCAACATACTACCCTTCTACTGACAAACACCAGAACAGGAAGCGGAGTCTAAAATGTGAAAGTCTTATTCATGACTTGACCTGACTTCGAGACCACAACCTTCCGCTCTAGAGCGAAAAAGTTACCAAAAATCAATTCTGAAAAAATATCAAAGCTTTTTAAGAATCAGCAAATTCACTTTTTATAACACTAATGCATCCGTTTGATGAATTGCCTGTATATTAAATAAAAACTGATCCCGCGGGCAATGTGTTAAATAAGCAATGCTACACCATATATTTTAATTATAAATTTACATATTGTTTGCCATCATCGATTTAAATACTAGACATTTAATATCAATATAAATTCTACATAAGTCAAGGGTATGAAATATGTAATAGACAAATAAAAAGTGCTATAATGCAAACACATTCATCATAATATCACTCTATTTGATCATAAAACAGACACTCCGTATAAAATATTGTCCAAAACACGCACACATACTTGCATATCAAATAAAACAAAATATAAATTGAGTACATGGTCAGAATAGAACGAAATTGATTTATAACTATTAAACAGTTGTGTTTTTTTATATAAAAAAAACCAAATTTTATTGGAGGCACATAAATTAGTTTTTAAAACAATATTTTTATCCAGTTTTATTGCAGACATTAATTTAATTCGCACAATAAAAAGAATTATCGGCATTTTCAAAATTTACGACGGATTAGTTTATCCGGGATTTAGTGTACCAAATAAACCGCCAATATTTTACGTCCAACTAAAATTTTTTCATCGAACACATGTTCCTTGCAACAAATAGTATATTTATCTTCCATAATGTACTGAAAGTTTCACCTTGATGTAACAAGTGGTATAACCCTAGATCGGTAAAGTTAGCAACTAGTAGCTGGCTACCAGTAGCTGGCTACTTGTAGAAAAAAAGTTAGTTATTAGTAGCCAGTTACTTGTGGAGGAAGTTAGCTACTAACTTTACCGATCTTATAACCCTTCATAATTTTGTATCAAAAGAAGTCCTTGTGCGATCTGTCGCTTGTTGTCCAGTCATGCCGCTTACGAAATATAAAACATTGCAGTGAAAAAGTATAAAAAAGGTTTCTATGGTTTTTTTCCATGTTCAAAAATCCTTATACATGTACAATTTAAAATGTTTATCTTTCCAATATGCTTGCACTTGTAAAACAATATTGTTAAAAGTTCTTAACAGAAGTTTAAACTTTTCAATTTATAAGTCAGTATCTTCCTATTACTTGTAATAATACAATACACAGTTTATATCTTCAGTGGTTGTTAACGACGATTTACACGTCAGCCCTAAAAACTCGTTAGCGAAACCCCATATACAATATCAATATCCTTGTCAATTCATAAGTCAGCAAAACGCATCAATCTACAATATGATTGAATGATTGATAGAATGAGGTTTAACATTCCATAGATGTTTTTCGAAACGACACCAGCTATAGGTGAAGTGGCAGAATTTTGACCTTTGCAGTGCACTTAAAGCAATGTGCAGGGAGGGTTCTTATCGTGTCAAGCCTGCCGTGGCACGGGGCATGGGTTTTTAAATGTTTTCTCTGAAGGACTTTTCTTAATGTTGAGTGTTTGGAAAAAGAACAGTCGCTAGCTATTTTCAAGTCTTGGTCAGATCCGACCGGGGCTCGTACCCCGACCTCCCATATACGAAGCGAGTACTCAACCAACTGAGCTTCCGTATGAAGTATATATCCCTTATGATTGTTCCCTAACCTTCAGCTTCTCGATTAACAACTCAATGAAACCCATCCATAATATGAAGTCTGTCTGGACTATAAACGTTCTAAAACCTTGTCGATTTTTAAGTCAGTGAAAACCCATATTTATTTTGAAGTGTTTTTTCTGAACGGCCATTTTTAATTTATATGAGTCTTCTATTAGTTTTTTGCAACATTTCAAAAAAATTCTTTAAGAAATTTGCTATTATATACTTCATTAGAAAAAATAAATAGTATATAGAAGAATATGTTTTAAAAAATCATTTGCTAAAATGATATTATGCGTTTTGTACAAGCCCATACAGAACAAATTGCCTTTAGAATTCGATGAAAGTTCTTGAAATTATGTTTTCTTGCAATTCTTTACTTTACTCTACTCTGCTTGTTTCTTAAGATCTTTTTATTGACTACCTCAATACATCGACATGCTTTTAGCTGGACTTAGTTCACCATCGCTCGTCTTTTTTCTTTGTTCATCATTCGTCTTTGTTGTTTGTTGCTCTGGCTTTTGTCAAATCATATAAATGTGTGCTGATGGATAGAAATATTGTTATATAATGTGGCAAAATTTCGATTTTACAAACCAAAGCAAACAACGTTTTTATTTCCTGTGTACTTTGCACTGAGCATTTGGTAGTGACGAAAATCAAATTGGTAAATAATCATTTCTTTTGTAAAAGGTCATGCAGCATCCATTGCTTACCGGATTCACCACCAAGAATTGCCTCTATAGATTTACATGCACGTATGAGGTGATCTTGTTTTTGCGTAAAACAATATTACTCAACTCTTTACAAACGAATACCACGACCCTTCTTCCTGTCCGTGGCAACGTTTGCTTTAACCAAGATCATTGTATTTTACAGGAAGTCTATTGAGCAGCAAAGTCACTCATTGTTGCTTATCTTATTTATCATATTTTCAGAACTTTTACTTTTGACTAAAATTAAAATTCCACTTCACCCAGTTTGCCTTCGGGCGTTTAAGACAAGAGTTGTCTCTCCAAATGGCTTCAATATTTCGTGGAAAGTTTCTGCAGTAATAAAATGTGACTATTCTATGGTTTTCCTCGGAACAGTTATGGCCTCTTTTTCATCCTCGAAGTTTCTGGAATACTCCTGATTTAGGTGCAGTCTTGACAATATTTCTCCTAGCAACTCTTTGCAATAGTGACAAGCACCTAACACTCGACGTTTTTTAAAGAAAAAATTAACTTACAATTATTTTATTGGTTTAAAATGGATCAATGAAAAAATGAATTACAGTAAAACCTCAATGTATCGTGTATAATTGTTCAGACAGATCTGGCCCTCATAAAGGGGTTTGGCGACAAATCAAGAAATACCAAGAGCATCATTAAAAGAAAAAAACCTTTAGGCATCCAAATAAATGTGGCGATGAGTGAAATGGCAAAATTATTGCATTATTGCTCCATTTTAAACCTTTTTGTCGATCAATCAATTAATAAATAAATAAATAAATAAATTAAATTAAAAAATAATAAAGTTTAATAAAATAAAATAAAAAATATTGACGCGTACTGCTGTACTGAAAGACGTACCCTTTGCACCCGGTACAGTACGTGTATTTTATGTTAAGCAACACAATTAAACCATAGAGCAAGTTTTTCTCTTTAAATTAATGACCCCCAGTAGAAAAAAGAACAGTAAATGACTCCATCTAAGTAATACCTGGGCACATAATAATTCTTAGGTGCAACCTTTGTTTGAAATTGATTTGCACGGTAAGTGGTAAACAAATTATGCTATAAAAATTTAATATCGAATATTAACATGATTGGTTAAAATATATTTTTCAACTCACCAATCAGATTGCTTGATCTTATCATGCTCGGTAACCGATTTAATAAAATTTTATGGCTGCGGGATAAATCGTTGATGCATAACGAACGATATGACACTTAAATAAATAAACAATAAAAAGAAACTTCCATAGACAAGTTTTAAAGTTTTTACTAACGTAGAATGTATTCCAACTCTGTTCAAAGTGAAATACGTGATCTTTAAAACGCTAATAATGCAACATCACGATCCATTTAACGAACATTCGCGGATTAAAAGATGTATGCTGATTAAAATCAATTTGTAATTTTTACTGCGTTTTTTGGTTGTTGTGATAAAAATTGTAATGAAAAAACTTATACTGATAATGTTCTTTTGTCATATTTACCTGTGTGAACTAAATGAAATTGTTTTTTTTTTTTCTGAATTTTTCGCTACCTTCCATTATGGCTGAGAATGTGTGTGCTAATTTTACCTATTTTTGTATAGTAATTTATCATATTGTTACTTTTCTGCGATTAAATCCTAAAATTTGATTAAAAATTTAACCAAAAAGTGTCCAAATACATGATATTTAATTACACAAATTTATTTATTAAAAGAAAGATGTAAAAATGGAAGAAAATTGAGAATCTCCCTAGCGTGTTTTAATTGTTTGAAGCAACTGTTACTTGCAATTTGGTTTGGACAAAAATTCATCTATAAAGTAATCCAAAAGAAGTTATCAATTACTGTTTTACTTTGTTGTTTGATTTAGTTCAAATAACCATGCAAATGCTGCAAATATTCTGATACACATATTTTCATATATAATACTTATTTTTTTCAAATTAGGCTGATGGTAAGTGGTGTTTTACGCCACATTTTCAATCATTGCACGCATATCGAGTTGGTTATTTCTAACCAAGTAAAGAAAAACAAATTATAATGAAAAAATCATCGAACTTAGTAAAGGCAAGGTCACCAAATTTCTCACGCATAGATTGGTTCAAACACAAGTCGAAATGTGCATTGATTCCCAAGTCCACATATTAGATCACTTGGCCTCTAAGGTTTGGATTTTGAAATAATCAAGAGTTAAAACAACACGATAGGGAAACTAGACTGTATACCTTATTATATGTCTTTATGAATCCAAAAATAAACCTGCTGAAATAGGACTAAAACCAAAGAGTACTTTAACCATACATTCGGATGTCATCGGGTTTTTTTTTCACGGTTTATTTGGGATTTTGATTTGTGATCCCTAATTTGTTATGTTTTTTCTTTTTTTTTTTTTTTTTTTTTTTTTTTTTTTTTTTTGTATTTGGTTACTTTGACCTTTGTTTATAACTGAATTTTGTCGATTTTAGAACTCCGCATGCACTTTATATTCATCAGCATGTCAGTTTGTTTAAAGTACAAAAAAATTATTCAAGGTCATTTAATCTGAACAAGTATGTAAGAGTACCTTAATATAATAAATCTTTTATTTAGGACACGATATGACATATATAATTTACTACACGATACTTGAGCAAGCAAAAAATTGACACAATAACGCCTGACATAGCTTTGGGTGCATTTAATCATTAGTTTGGTATTTTTTTTTATCTGGAATTTGTTGTTTTATGCAACTACTGTCGGATATCAACTTGATATAGGTAATTTTATCCAACAGAAATAAAGAATCGTTTTGTAGAAGTACATGTGTTCATGTAGTTATTACCAGAATATATAAGTACTCTTTGACTGATGACTACGGCAACCTTTGGAACCAAGTATTGTACATTGTACTTATGCAATTACAGAATGTGTATTATAAGAAGAAATATAGAGTGCGCTATCATTACATGTTTAATGGTATATACTGCTGTAAATACAATAGCACTTTTAAACATGAAATGAAATGGTTATTTTAAAACAAAGGGGAAAATCGGTATGGCAGTTATTCAATAATAGCCAGTCTTATGCAATTTATCAAGCTAGGTTTTTGTTTCATAGCTTAAACATGTAAGGCTTTATTTATTTATTTATTTCAGTGAAAGTCCGAAATTTGAAAAAAATCTCAAAGAACAACTAATACGTTCTTCGTTTTAATTGTGTGTTTTATAATTCGTTTTTTTTTTTTTTTTCATACACTTAGGAAATTGTCACATTTTCACTTTCAATAATGATGTCTATGACATTACAACTTTTTAAAATTTACATAAAAAGCATGTCACCGACTACAAGCCACACTTGTCAATACTTTTATTACCTACTTTATTGATGCTGAGATTCCCCTTAAAACAGAAAAGAAATGACTTTCAAAAATCAAAAATTGATGATATAGAATTCGAAATTTTAAAGGATTAAAGAGTTAGATCTAACACTATTTTAGTAGTGACCGATGTTTTATTTAGTAACATTATCGGTAATATTGTTAATAGATTACTTTATCCCCTTAATCGTGCCAAGACTTCCAGTGATGTTTTAAACGGATTGTGAAGATATTTTTTTTTTCAAACTGTGTCACTTTTTACACATTGTTTTACATTTTTGTTCCGTTACTTCAAAAATTCCTCCCATTAATGCAGTTTAAATTGCACCAGAATGAGGGCTTTCCCCCGTAAATTCCCACAAATTCAGACTTTAACCCTCATATTTGTTCTGGCAATTGTTCATATGACAAATGCATTACGTCATCATAACTTAGGTTACAAAGAGATAGTTTCCGTTAAGCTTTGATAATCTTAAATTATAATAAAAACGGAAACGAAATAAAAAAAAAATTAAGAATTACGACAGTCCGTCAGTCCGGACGTTCTTTACATGCATTTTCATTGAGAGTCACATGATATGCATCCGTTAAATTAACAGAATCTACATACTGTTGTTGCTTTGACTTGCATATAGTTTGTTCAGAAAAAAAGGGAATTGTTATCGTAACCCGACTTACCCAATATAAAAATTACATAAAAAAACAAAATAAAATAAAATTAATAAATAAATAATTCTTTAGATGAAACACTGTTGTTTGGAATCTGATTTTACATTATCTTTCTTTTGCATAAGCCTAAAATCCGAGCTTGACCTGGCTTCGCTTTGTTCTAACAAATCTTCGTTTACTTCCGGTCTTGTTTAATTTTATATTTCAGAAATTAAATGTTCATTTTTTGTCATGTTCTTGGTGTTATTCTATACATGAATGGTTTTTTAGTTGAAACTGTATCTGCTACTTTGAATTATACTTTACTGCTTTGGTTGTAATGAATGGTGACCTTTGGATAAAGAATGCGGAAAACAAGAAAACGAAGGTGCCATTTAAAATATTCGGTATACGGTTTCTGTATAATAAGTCTGATATGAATGGATTTATTTACCAACCCACATATTCCAACCTTTTTTCACTTGAAAATAAACTGTTGTCTTTGTATTAAGCGTGCGGTCAATGCTGGTCCGGGTATTTGTACTATGATGTATAAATATGATACGAGGAATGATTTTGTCTTTCAAGTTGGAGTAAGCTTAGATTACGTGACTAGTCAGTAGAATTATCGCGGTTAAAACCCTTCAGTACTACGGGTTTTACTTAGAGACCACACCCACCCCGTACACACAAACACACATCCATTACAAGATGTTTGGATAAGGTGGAGGATTATTCGTTATACGGTTTCTTTCTAAAAGAATCATGGTAGAATTAAAAATAAACACATATAATACTAGTATATCCGTGATGTATGTAGCAACAATTGAGGGAATTTGTTTACCTACATTTCCGCGATTTCGAAATTAACTTACTGTTGCTGTTTAAGGTGGTTTCCCTACTAATTTCTAGGAATATTTCTAATTGTCATCAGTCAAATCCTATCTTAAAATTTATGAAGAGTTTTATATATTTTTATTTCATAAAGTCAAGTTTGAGAATATGCAATAATGATTTTTTTGAAAAATAATTCAGTCATGTACCCATCATACTAATTGATTTAAAAATAGAAAAATCTCTCACACACACACACACACACACACACACACACACACACACACACACACTATTTTATATACAAGTTTCATACTGAATTTCGGTTTATTTAAGCTATAAATGAGTTGAGTGCACTTTAAACATACCACCATAATAACGCCCACTTGTATATAACATTGCACATCAAAGCTGTACATTATACAGATTTATTATTACCGCGTGTTTATCGCATTTATTAACAGGAGAACGGAAGGAGAAAAGGATTGATTGATTGATTTAATGGGGTTTTACGTCCCAGTCAAAAATATTACACTTATCTTAAGACGTCACCTGTTATAGGTGAAGTGGCAGAAATTTTGACTTTTGCTTGCGCTTAGGGCACTGTTCAGGGAATGCTCTTTAAGGGGCCACACCTGCCGTGACATGGGGCATCGGTTTTTAAGATTTCCTCCAAATGACCCCTTGGAATTTATATCTAAATGCCGAGCGTTTGGCGAAAGGACTGTTACTACCAATTTTTAAGTCTTGTTCAGACCCGATCGGGGTTCGAATCACGACCTTCCGCATACGAAGGAGATTTCAAATGAGATTTGGTAGTCCAGTGCGCATCTTGACGACCTGGTTCAAATCTAACAATGATCATATTCTATTGTTAACGTGTTTGTCAATTCGCTTTCAAAAAGTCAATGGTATTCGTTGCGTAATCCAGGTTTTAACGATCCCTAACCTGACCGCCGCGATAAAGGTAAAATAATCTTGAGTTAGACGAAAAAATGCAGTATAAAAGCATGATTTCAGAATTTTACTGGATTTGCAATAAACTATTTTTCTTCAAGCCAATATATATATATATATATATATATATATATATATATATATATATATATATATATATATATATATATATATATATATCATTTGCAGCACTGTATGTCAATATAAAATTCATAGTTATTTAAAAGCGAATCTAAATAATATCGAATAATAATTTTACAACTATGTTCATTGATCCTTCATAAAAGTAAAAATTTGAATAATAAGAAATTGTCCTAAATGTCATTGACCGAAAAATTAAAAGTCGTACCATGTACAAACATATACCCATAAAAACTTTCCTTACCAAACCCTCGGCCACTTATTTTAAATGTTTTGTCAGTCACAATTAACTTATAGACTAATCACAGTATTTACTGATATCATATCTTTATTAGGAAGAATATTTGTTTTGTACATGTTTGTGGTATACTATCATAGCCGTAAGTCAAAAAATAAAATATCACCGTTTTTTTTTTAATTTTCAAGGTAAATGATCTCTCCAAAGGAGTGCCCTTTATTATCTTACAAAATGAAAGGTTACTGATTTTCGCTTACCTTAAAAAAAATGAGAAATAAATGTACATATAGTTCTTGTCGAAAGTGGGGTAACGGGTGTCATGAAAAAAACAAACTTCGTTACGTGTTGAACCTAAAATTGCCATTTCAGAATAACTAAAAGTAACTATACAAATAGATGCAGTTTAAATAAATGACAACAGGCAGTTTTTAATGACATAACAAAATGGATGCCCATTTAATATTCAAATAGAAAGATACCCCCCCCATCCGTAAAATTGAATAAAGTTGAAACAACACTTTTCTTCTTAGTTGTTTTTTCTTAACAAATTTTTCAAAAATTTCTTTCCAAAAACGTAAAAGACCAATAAAATTAATTCAGCAGCGTACAACTTTTTAAATATGTACAAAAGAAGATGGAATTTCCGATTTTAAAATACATGTATTTGTAGTCATTTACTGTCTACTTGCAGGGTTTATCCTGGTGACGTCATAGAAAAAGAAAACACTGATTCAAATGACATCAATTAACATTTCTTATCTGTTGTCACAATCCTGTCTAATGCAAAAAATCGGATACATGGACTTAAAACAAGACTAACCGACCAAATTCTGTAGAGATTTGAAAAGTTTTTATTTTGTGGATGCTTTGTTTTTGAAGCATTTTGTTTTGTTTTACCTAAATTGTTTTCAGATTTGACATAAATGTCAAACGTTAATTACTAACCGTGCTGCAAATTTGTTGTTTGTGATGATTAAATTCTTCTCTTATTACAGTAACATTATTATATCAAATTGTCATAATGCTTGATGACCATTCATAGTCAGGAGTGTTGTTCAGGGACCGCTGTAGTGATAAGGTAATACTTATTAGGGGGCCTCGGTGGCCGAGTGGTCTAGAGCGCGCGCTTTCGGATCACAGTGTCTCTCGCCGCCTGGGTTCGAATCCCACTCGGGACAGATTCTAGTGTGAGAAAGTTTGTAAATTCGCTTGCCTAAGGTTTTTGGTTTTCTTCAGGCACTCCGGTTTCCTCCACCTTCCCAGAACTGACCGCCACGAAATAAATGAAAGAATCTTGACTGGGACGAAAACCTCCATTACTCCACTCTACTCCACTTCATTTTAGTTTAAATACCCATCAAATCAGAATTTTCTAAAATAAGATTCATAATGTATTTATATATAGACTATGAACTGGTTAGAAAATCAGAAGCGTACTTGTTTATTCTCATAATACAACAGCACCGCCCTTACTTTAGTGTCTGTAAAAAGTTCTATAAACAGTGATCCAAACATTTGTTTGTCTTTTTCTGTCTTCTCTTGATTGGCTGTTTGTTATTGTGTTTTTCGTGTTCTTTGTTGCGTTACAAAGTATATGTTTTCCAGTGACAATTATTGTTCGTTTGACTGTAGAACACCATCGACCTTCTGCAATTTTGGCAAACAGACCTCTAATATTAGCATCTGCTGGAATTGCGATTCAATCACAGCAATGAAGATCTGTATACCGACTCTTTGAGTCATTCTTTATTAGAAGTCGAATATTGTATGTATATTACAGCATCTCCAATCAAACCGGATATAATAGAGCATAAAAGGGACATTATATAGAAACATTCTGCTACGCTGATTTTCATAAACTTTCTTTTTCTTCCGTTTCAGTGTGTTTATATACAGAGAAGTAAATATTTAACCCAAAAGTGTATAAGTTTACTGTGACATATGTGTACATTTCGAAAATTTATTCCTCATTAGTGACACTTAGGGCCGAAAAAGTTGTTTGATAAAAAAGATAGTCAAAACATTTTTTAAAAATTACTGAATCCAAAGTTCCAATTTTATACAAATCCAAATCCAGCGCTAAGGAATGCTTTGCATAAGGAAACAGACCTTAGTTGTAAATAAATTTCAAAAATTAAGAAGAAATATGTTAAGTAAAGAATGAACTGTTAGGTGTAGACGGGTGTCAAACGGACGGGTCTTAATGTATGGGAAGTAGATTTAGATTTTTTAAACTTTAATTTGGCGCCTATTTATAACTTTTTTTTCTAAAATAACAGTTAATGATATTTTTTCTCTCTTTTTTGGGAGAAGTATCCACTTTAGATTACATATCTTGTTAAAGTGATTATGAATTACTTTTAGATAAGTATGTACTTATATGCAGATGTCATATATTAAGTAACTATTCAACAATTTTAAAACATGTTTCTTCTGTAAGGGATGGACACATATACATTCCAGGACCTCAATTTTAAAAATTGAGTTTTGAGAAGGTAATATTATTTAATTAAACTTAAAATTTTATCTAAAAAATTTAAAAATTTTAAATTCAAGGGTGTAGATATTTATAAAATTTATATACATGGTAAAAATGTAACATGGTCTGTCAGATAACAAAACAGTGTGATTTATTGTTTTCAAAATCTGCCAATCAATTTCCTTGTTTCCTTGCTAAGTTTGATAACGTAATGTTTAAAAATTTATGTAAGTGTTTTTTTTATACTATTACCATAAAATTCTGATGAAAAATGATCTTCTTTTAAATTTTCGATCTCTATGGCTGTCTTTTTTCAATTCAATTTAAGTAAATTGACACGGATTTTACTTATATCGAGACATCATCAGCTATAGCCGACTATTCAAACATTTGTTATTGCCTACCTAATCGCAGGATACATATTATGACGTTGGATATTATTATAATTATTATTTCAAAAGTTTTTTATAGTGTAAGAATGTTTATCCCTTGTATAGGCATTCCTGGGAAGCATACATTTTGGAAGCAGTCATTTTCTTTTGATTTAAAGAACAAACACCTTTTTAGTTTCTGTAATGTTTGACAAGCATCACTTCAAAAAATTGAAATACTGGAAGAAAATTGAAAGGATACAATAAAACAGCTGTTACCATTCTAACAAAACTATTTAGTCAGATTGAAAAATATAAACAGTAGTATTGTAAATAGAGCCACTTGTAACATGTGGAAAAATCATTAGCCACTATCAAGAACCCAGAAATTCTAAAATAATAGAATAAATGAGTACTCCATTCGGCCTTAGAAATGTAGTTTCACATTTCAAATAAAAAAAAATCAATAAATGAATAAATCCGTTTGTCGTCAAATAATGTAACTTAGCCTGTTTGTGGTCCAATAATGTAACTTATCCTATTTGACGTCCAATAATGTAACTCAGCCTGTTTGTGGTCTAATAATGTAACTTAGCCTGTTTGTGGTCCAATAATGTAACTTATCCTATTTGTCGTCCAATAATGTAACTTAGCCTGTTTGTGGTCTAATAATGTAACTCAGCCTGTTTGTGGTCTAATAATGTAACTTAGCCTGTTTGTCGTCCAATAATGTAACTTAGCCTGTTTGTCGTCCAATAATGTAACTTAGCCTGTTTGTTATCCAGTAATGTAACTTAGCCTGTTTGTCGTCCAATAATGTAACTTAGCCTGTTTGTGGTCCAGTAATGTAACTTAGCCTGTTTGTCGTCCAATAATGTAACTTAGCCTGTTTGTCGTCCAATAATGTAACTTAGCCTGTTTGTCGACCAATAATGTAACTTAGCCTGTTTGTCGTCCAATAATGTAACTTAGCCTGTTTGTCGTCCAGTAATGTAACTTAGCCTGTTTGTCGTCCAATAATGTAACTTAGCATGTTGTCGTCAAGTAATATAACTTAGCCTGTTTGTGGTCTAATAATGTAACTCAGCCTGTTTGTGGTCTAATAATGTAACTTAGCCTGTTTGTGGTCTAATAATGTAACTTAGCCTGTTTGTCGTCTTGAAACGTAACTTAGCCTGTTTTCGTCTAATAATGTAACTTAGCCTGTTTGTCGTCCAATAATGTAACTTAGCCTGTTTGTGGTCTAATAATGTAACTTAGCCTGTTTGTCGTCAAGTAATATAACTTAGCCTGTTTGTGGTCTAATAATGTAACACAGCCTGTTTGTGGTCTAATAATGTAACTTAGCCTGTTTGTGGTCTAATAATGTAACTTAGCCTGTTTGTGGTCTTGTAATGTAACTTAGCCTGTTTTGGTCTAATAATGTAACTTAGCCTGTTTGTCGTCTTGTAATGTAACTTAGCCTGTTTCGGTCTAATAATGTAACTCAGCCTGTTTGTCGTCCAATAATGTAACTTAGCCTGTTTGTCGTCAAGTAATATAACTTAGCCTGTTTTGGTCTAATAATGTAACTTAGCCTGTTTGTCGTCTTGTAATGTAACTTAGCCTGTTTTGGTCTAATAATGTAACTCAGCCTGTTTGTCGTCCAATAATGTAACTCAGACTGTTTGTCGTCCAATAATGTAACTAAGCCTGTGGTCTAATAATGTAACTTAGCCTGTTTGTCGTCTTGTAATGAAACTTAGCCTGTTTTGGTCTAATAATGTAACTTAGCCTGTTTGTCGTCCAGTAATATAACTTAGCCTGTTTTGGTCTAATAATGTAACTTAGCCTGTTTGTCGTCCAATAATGTAACTTAGCCTGTTTGTCGTCAAGTAATATAACTTAGCCTGTTTGTGGTCCAATAATGTAACTTAGCCTGTTTGTGGTCTAATAATGTAACTCAGCCTGTTTGTGGTCTAATAATGTAACTTAGCCTGTTTGTCGTCTTGTAATGTAACTTAGCCTGTTTGTCGTCAAGAAATAAAACTTAGCCTGTTTTGGTCTAATAATGTAACTCAGCCTGTTTGTGGTCTAATAATGTAACTTCGCCTGTTTGTCGTCTTGTAATGTAACTTAGCCTGTTTGTGGTCTAATAATGTAACTCAGCCTGTTTGTGGTCTAATAATGTAACTTAGCCTGTTTGTCGTCTTGTAATGTAACTTAGCCTGTTTGTCGTCAAGAAATAAAACTTAGCCTGTTTTGGTCTAATAATGTAACTCAGCCTGTTTGTTGTCCAGTAATGTAACTCAGCCTGTTTGTCGTCCAGTAATGTAACTCAGCCTGTTTGTCGTCCAATAATGTAACTTAGCCTGTTTGTCGTCCAGTAATGTAACTAAGCCTGTTTGTCGTCCATTAATATAACTTAGCCTGTTTGTCGTCCAATAATGTAACTTAGCCTGTTTGTAGTCCAGTAATATAACTTAGCCTGTTTTGGTCTAATAATGTAACTTAGCCTGTTTGAGGTCCAATTATGTAACTTAGCCTGTTTGTCGTCCAGTAAGGTAACTCAACCTGTTTGTCGTCCAGGAATGTAACTTAGCCTGTTTGACGTCCAATAATGTAACTTAGCCTGTTTGTCGTCCAATAATGTAACTTAGCCTGTTTGTCGTCCAATAATGTAACTTAGCCTGTTTGTCGTCCAATAATGTAACTTAGCCTGTTTGTCGTCCAATAATGTAACTTAGCCTGTTTTAGTCTAATAATGTTACTTAGCCTGTTTGTCGTCCAATAATGTAACTTAGCCTGTTTGTCGTCGAATAATGTAACTTAGCCTGTTTTAGTCTAATAATGTTACTTACCCTGTTTGTCGTCCAATAATGTAACTTAGCCTGTTTGTCGTCTTGTAATGTAACTTAGCCTGTTTTGGTCTAATAATGTAACTCAGCCTGTTTGTGGTCTAATAATGTAACTTAGCCTGTTTGTCGTCTTGTAATGTAACTTAGCCTGTTTTGGTCTAATAATGTAACTTAGCCTGTTTGTTGTCCAGTAATGTAACTCAGCCTGTTTGTCGTCCAGTAATGTAACTTAGCCTGTTTGTCGTCCAGTAATGTAACTAAGCCTGTTTGTCGTCCATTAATATAACTTAGCCTGTTTGTCGTCCAATAATGTAACTTAGCCTGTTTGTCGTCCAGTAATGTAACTAAGCCTGTTTGTCGTCCATTAATATAACTTAGCCTGTTTGTCGTCCAATAATGTAACTTAGCCTGTTTGTCGTCCAGTAATATAACTTAGCCTGTTTTGGTCTAATAATGTAACTCAGCCTGTTTGTGGTCTAATAATGTAACTTAGCCTGTTTGTCGTCTTGTAATGTAACTTAGCCTGTTTTGGTCTAATAATGTAACTTAGCCTGTTTGTTGTCCAGTAATGTAACTCAGCCTGTTTGTCGTCCAGTAATGTAACTCAGCCTGTTTGTCGTCCAATAATGTAACTTAGCCTGTTTGTCGTCCAGTAATATAACTCAGCCTGTTTGTCGTCCAATAATGTAACTTAGCCTGTTTGTCGTCCAATAATGTAACTTAGCCTGTTTGTCGTCCAGTAATATAACTTAGCCTGTTTTGGTCTAATAATGTAACTTAGCCTGTTTGAGGTCCATTTATGTAACTTAGCCTGTTTGTCGTCCAGTAAGGTAACTCAGCCTGTTTGTCGTCCAGGAATGTAACTTAGCCTGTTTGTCGTCCAATAATGTAACTTAGCCTGTTTGTCGTCCAATAATGTAACTTAGCCTGTTTGTCGTCCAATAATGTAACTTAGCCTGTTTGTCGTCCAATAATGTAACTTAGCCTGTTTTAGTCTAATAATGTTACTTAGCCTGTTTGTCGTCCAATAATGTAACTTAGCCTGTTTGTCGTCCAATAATGTAACTTAGCCTGTTTTAGTCTAATAATGTTACTTAGCCAGTTTGTCCTCCAATAATGTAACTTAGCCTGTTTGTCGTCCAATAATGTAACTTAGCCTGTTTGTCGTCCAATAATGTAACTAAGCCTGTTTGTCGTCCAGTAATGTAACTTAGCCTGTTTGTCGTCCAATAATGTAACTTAGCCTGTTTGTCGTCCAATAATGTAACTAAGCCTGTTTTAGTCTAATAATATAACTTAGCCTGTTTGTCGTCTAATAATGTAACTTAGCCTGTTTGTCGTCCAATAATGTAACTTAGCCTGTTTTAGTCTAATAATGTTACTTAGCCTGTTTGTCGTCCATTAATGTAACTTAGCCTGTTTGTCGTCCAATAATGTAACTTAGCCTGTTTGTCGTCCAATAATGTAACTAAGCCTGTTTGTCGTCCAGTAATGTAACTTAGCCTGTTTGTCGTCCAATAATGTAACTTAGCCTGTTTGTCGTCCAGTAATGTAACTAAGCCTGTTTTAGTCTAATAATATAACTTAGCCTGTTTTAGTCTAATAATATAACTTAGCCTGTTTGTGGTCTAATAATGTAACTTAGCCTGTTTTAGTCTAATAATGTTACTTAGCCTGTTTGTCGTCCAATAATGTAACTAAGCCTGTTTGTCGTCCAGTAATGTAACTTAGCCTGTTTGTCGTCCAGTAATGTAACTAAGCCTGTTTTAGTCTAATAATGTAACTTAGCCTGTTTGTCGTCCAGTAATGTAACTAAGCCTGTTTTAGTCTAATAATGTTACTTACCCTGTTTGGGGTCTAATAATGTAACTTAGCCTGTTTGTCGTCCAGTAATGTAACTAAGCCTGTTTTAGTCTAATAATGTAACTTAGCCTGTTTGTCGTCCAGTAATGTAACTAAGCCTGTTTTAGTCTAATAATATAACTCAGCCTGTTTGTCGTCCAATAATGTAACTTAGCCTGTTTGTCGTCTAATAATGTAACTTAGCCTGTTTGTCGTCCAATAATGTAACTTAGCCTGTTTGTCGTCCAATAATGTAACTTAGCCTGTTTGTCGTCTAATAATGTAACTTAGCCTGTTTGTCCTCCAATAATATAACTCAGCCTGTTTGTCGTCCAATAATGTAACTTAGCCTGTTTGTCGTCTAATAATGTAACTTAGCCTGTTTGTCCTCCAATAATATAACTCAGCCTGTTTGTCGTCCAATAATGTAACTTAGCCTGTTTGTCGTCTAATAATGTAACTTAGCCTGTTTGTCCTCCAATAATATAACTCAGCCTGTTTGTCGTCCAATAATGTAACTTAGCCTGTTTGTCGTCTAATAATGTAACTTAGCCTGTTTGTCCTCCAATAATGTAACTTAGCCTGTTTGTCGTCCAATAATGTAACTTAGCCTGTTTGTCGTCTAATAATGTAACTTAGCCTGTTTGTCGTCCAATAATGTAACTTAGCCTGTTTGTCGTCTAATAATGTAACTTAGCCTGTTTGTCGTCCAGTAATGTAACTCAGCCTGTTTTAGTCTAATAATGTAACTAAGCCTGTTTGTCGTCCAGTAATGTAACTAAGTCTGTTTTAGTCTAATAATGTAACTTAGCCTGTTTGTCGTCCAGTAATTTAACTAAGCCTGTTTGTCGTCCAGAAATGTAACTAAGCCTGTTTGTCGTCCAATAATGTAACTTAGTCTGTTTGTCGTCCAGTAATGGAACTCAGCCTGTTTGTGGTCTAATAATGTAACTCAGCCTGTTTGTGGTCTAATAATGTAACTTAGCCTGTTTGTCGTCCAGTAATATAGCATAGCCTGTTTGTGGTCTAATAATGTAACTTAGCCTGGTTTGTCGTCCAGTAATGTAACTCAGCCTGTTTGTGGTCTAATAATGTAACTCAGCCTGTTTGTGGTCTAATAATGTAACTTAGCCTGTTTGTCGTCAAGTCATATAACTTAGCCTGTTTTGGTCTAATAATGTAACTTAGCCTGTTTGTCGTCAAGTCATATAACTTAGCCTGTTTGTGATCTAAAAATGTAACTTAGCCTCTTTGTCGTCCAGTAATATAACTAAGCCTGTTTTTGGTCTAATAATGTAACTTAGCCTGTTTGTCGTCCAGTAATATAACTTAGCCTGTTTGTGATCTAAAAATGTAACTTAGCCTCTTTGTCGTCCAGTAATATAACTCAGCCTGTTTGTCGTCTAATAATGTAACTTAGCCTGTTTGTCGTCTAATAATGTAACTTAGCCTGTTTGTCGTTCAATAATATAACTCAGCCTGTTTGTGGTCTAATAATGTAACTTATCCTATTTGTCGTTCAATAATGTAACTTATCCTATTTGTCGTCCAATAATGTTACTCAGCCTGTTTGTGGTCCAATAATGTTACTTAGCCTGTTTGTGGTCCAATAATGTAACTTAGCCTGGTTTGTCATCTAATAATGTAACTTAGCCTGTTTGTCGTCTTGTAATGTAACTTAGCCTGTTTTGGTCTAATAATGTAACTTAGCCTGTTTGTTGTCCAGTAATGTAACTCAGCCTGTTTGTCGTCCAGTAATGTAACTCAGCCTGTTTGTCGTCCAATAATGTAACTTAGCCTGTTTGTCGTCCAGTAATGTAACTAAGCCTGTTTGTCGTCCATTAATATAACTTAGCCTGTTTGTCGTCCAATAATGTAACTTAGCCTGTTTGTCGTCCATTAATATAACTTAGCCTGTTTGTCGTCCAATAATGTAACTTAGCCTGTTTGTCGTCCAATAATGTAACTTAGCCTGTTTGTCGTCCAATAATGTAACTTAGCCTGTTTTAGTCTAATAATGTTACTTAGCCTGTTTGTCGTCCAATAATGTAACTTAGCCTGTTTGTCGTCCAATAATGTAACTTAGCCTGTTTTAGTCTAATAATGTTACTTAGCCAGTTTGTCGTCCAATAATGTAACTTAGCCTGTTTGTCGTCCAATAATGTAACTTAGCCTGTTTGTCGTCCAATAATGTAACTAAGCCTGTTTGTCGTCCAGTAATGTAACTTAGCCTGTTTGTCGTCCAATAATGTAACTTAGCCTGTTTGTCGTCCAATAATGTAACTAAGCCTGTTTTAGTCTAATAATATAACTTAGCCTGTTTGTCGTCTAATAATGTAACTTAGCCTGTTTGTCGTCCAATAATGTAACTTAGCCTGTTTTAGTCTAATAATGTTACTTAGCCTGTTTGTCGTCCATTAATGTAACTTAGCCTGTTTGTCGTCCAATAATGTAACTTAGCCTGTTTGTCGTCCAATAATGTAACTAAGCCTGTTTGTCGTCCAGTAATGTAACTTAGCCTGTTTGTCGTCCAATAATGTAACTTAGCCTGTTTGTCGTCCAGTAATGTAACTAAGCCTGTTTTAGTCTAATAATATAACTTAGCCTGTTTTAGTCTAATAATATAACTTAGCCTGTTTGTGGTCTAATAATGTAACTTAGCCTGTTTTAGTCTAATAATGTTACTTAGCCTGTTTGTCGTCCAATAATGTAACTAAGCCTGTTTGTCGTCCAGTAATGTAACTTAGCCTGTTTGTCGTCCAGTAATGTAACTAAGCCTGTTTTAGTCTAATAATGTAACTTAGCCTGTTTGTCGTCCAGTAATGTAACTAAGCCTGTTTTAGTCTAATAATGTTACTTAGCCTGTTTGGGGTCTAATAATGTAACTTAGCCTGTTTGTCGTCCAGTAATGTAACTAAGCCTGTTTTAGTCTAATAATGTAACTTAGCCTGTTTGTCGTCCAGTAATGTAACTAAGCCTGTTTTAGTCTAATAATATAACTCAGCCTGTTTGTCGTCCAATAATGTAACTTAGCCTGTTTGTCGTCTAATAATGTAACTTAGCCTGTTTGTCGTCCAATAATGTAACTTAGCCTGTTTGTCGTCCAATAATGTAACTTAGCCTGTTTGTCGTCTAATAATGTAACTTAGCCTGTTTGTCGTCTTATAATGTAACTTAGCCTGTTTGTGGTCTAATAATGTAACTTAGCCTGTTTGTCCTCCAATAATATAACTCAGCCTGTTTGTCGTCCAATAATGTAACTTAGCCTGTTTGTCGTCTAATAATGTAACTTAGCCTGTTTGTCGTCCAATAATGTAACTTAGCCTGTTTGTGGTCTAATAATGTAACTTAGCCTGTTTGTCCTCCAATAATATAACTCAGCCTGTTTGTCGTCCAATAATGTAACTTAGCCTGTTTGTCGTCTAATAATGTAACTTAGCCTGTTTGTCGTCCAATAATGTAACTTAGCCTGTTTGTCGTCCAATAATGTAACTTAGCCTGTTTGTCGTCTAATAATGTAACTTAGCCTGTTTGTCGTCTTATAATGTAACTTAGCCTGTTTGTGGTCTAATAATGTAACTTAGCCTGTTTGTCGTCCAGTAATGTAACTCAGCCTGTTTGTCGTCCAGTAATGTAACTAAGTCTGTTTTAGTCTAATAATGTAACTTAGCCTGTTTGTCGTCCAGTAATTTAACTAAGCCTGTTTGTCGTCCAGAAATGTAACTAAGCCTGTTTGTCGTCCAATAATGTAACTTAGTCTGTTTGTCGTCCAGTAATGGAACTCAGCCTGTTTGTGGTCTAATAATGTAACTCAGCCTGTTTGTGGTCTAATAATGTAACTTAGCCTGTTTGTCGTCCAGTAATATAGCATAGCCTGTTTGTGGTCTAATAATGTAACTTAGCCTGGTTTGTCGTCCAGTAATGTAACTCAGCCTGTTTGTGGTCTAATAATGTAACTCAGCCTGTTTGTGGTCTAATAATGTAACTTAGCCTGTTTGTCGTCAAGTCATATAACTTAGCCTGTTTTGGTCTAATAATGTAACTTAGCCTGTTTGTCGTCCAGTAATATAACTTAGCCTGTTTGTGATCTAAAAATGTAACTTAGCCTCTTTGTCGTCCAGTAATATAACTTAGCCTGTTTGTGATCTAAAAATGTAACTCAGCCTGTTTGTCGTCTAATAATGTAACTTAGCCTGTTTGTCGTCTAATAATGTAACTTAGCCTGTTTGTCGTTCAATAATATAACTCAGCCTGTTTGTGGTCTAATAATGTAACTTATCCTATTTGTCGTTCAATAATGTAACTTATCCTATTTGTCGTCCAATAATGTTACTCAGCCTGTTTGTGGTCCAATAATGTTACTTAGCCTGTTTGTGGTCCAATAATGTAACTTAGCCTGGTTTGTCGTCTAATAATGTAACTTAGCCTGGTTTGTCGTCAAGTAATATAACTCAGCCTGTTTGTGGTATAATAATGTAATTCAGCCTGTTTGTCGTCCAATAATGTAACTTAGCCTGTGTGTCGTCCAGTAATATAACTCAGCCTGTTTGTGGTATAATAATGTAATTCAGCCTGTTTGTCGTCCAATAATGTAACTTAGCCTGTGTGTCGTCCAGTAATATAACTCAGCCTGGTTGTGGTATAATAATGTAATTCAGCCTGTTTGTCGTCCAATAATGTAACTTAGCCTGTGTGTCGTCCAATAATATAACTCAGCCTGTTTGGGGTCTAATAATGTAACTTAGCCTGTTTGTCGTCTAATAATGTAACTTAGCCTGGTTTGTCGTCAAGTAATATAACTCAGCCTATTTGTGGTCTAATTATGTTACTCAGCCTGTTTGTGGTCTAATTATGTTACTCAGCCTGTTTGTCGTCTAATAATGTAACTTAGCCTGTTTGTCGTCTAATAATGTAACTTAGCCTGTTTGTCGTCTAATAATGTAACTTAGCCTGGTTTGTCGTCAAGTAATATAACTCAGCCTATTTGTGGTCTAATAATGTAACTCAGCCTATTTGTGGTCTAATTATGTTACTCAGCCTGTTTGTCGTCTAATAATGTAACTTAGCCTGTTTGTCGTCTAATAATGTAACTTAGCCTGTTTGTCGTCTAATAATGTAACTTAGCCTGGTTTGTCGTCAAGTAATATAACTCAGCCTATTTGTGGTCTAATAATGTTACTCAGCCTGTTTGTGGTCTAATAATGTAACTTAGCCTCTTTGTCGTCCAGTAATATAACTCAGCCTGTTTGTGGTCTAATAATGTAACTTAGCCTGTTCGTGGTCTAATAATGTAACTTAGCCTGTTTGTCGTCCAGTAATATAACTTAGCCTGTTTGTCGTCTAATAATGTAACTTAGCCTGTTTGTCGTCAAGTAATATAACTCAGCCTATTTGTGGTCTAATAATAATACTCAGCCTGTTTGTCGTCTAATAATGTAACTTAGCCTGTGTGTCGTCCAGTAATATAACTCAGCCTGTTTGTCGTCTAATAATGTAGCTTAGCCTATTTGTCGTCTAATAATATAACTCAGCCTATTTGTCGTCTAATAATGTAACTCAGCCTGTTTGTCGTCCAGTAATATAACTCAGCCTGTTTGTCGTCTAATAATGTAACTTAGCCTGTTTGTCGTCAAGTAATATAACTCAGCCTATTTGTGGTCTAATAATGTTACTCAGCCTATTTGTGGTCTAATAATGTAACTTAGCCTGTTTGTCGTCCAGTAATATAACTCAGCCTGTTTGTGGTCTAATAATGTAACTTAGCCTGTTTGTGGTCTAATAATGTAACTTAGCCTGTTTGTCGTCTAATAATGTAACTTAGCCTGTGTGTCGTCCAGTAATATAACTCAGCCTGTTTGTGGTACAGTAATGTAACTTAGCCTGTTTGTGGTCTAATAATGCACCTTAGCCTGTTTGTCGTCCAATAATATAACTCAGCCTATTTGTGGTCTAATAATGTTACTCAGCCTGTTTGTCGTCTAATAATGTAACTTAGCCTGTTTGTCGTCCAGTAATATAACTCAGCCTGTTTGGGGTCTAATAATGTAACTTAGCCTGTTTGTCGTCCAGTAATATAACTCAGCCTGTTTGGGGTCTAATAATGTAACTTAGCCTGTTTGTCGTCTAATAATGTAACTTAGCCTGTTTGTCGTCTTATAATGTAACTTAGCCTGTTTGTCGTCTAATAATGTAACTTAGCCTGTTTGTCGTCTAATAATGTAACTTAGCCTGTTTGTCGTCTAATAATGTAACTTAGCCTGTTTGTCGTCTAATAATGTAACTTAGCCTGTTTGTCCTCCAATAATATAACTCAGCCTGTTTGGGGTCTAAAAATGTAACAGCCTGTTTGGGGTCTAATAATGTAACTTAGCCTGTTTGTCGTCTAATAATGTAACTTAGACTGTTTGTCCTCCAATAATATAACACAGCCTGTTTGGGGTCTAATAATGTAACTTAGCCTGTTTGTCGTCTAATAATGTAACTTAGCCTGTTTATCCTCCAATAATATAACTCAGCCTGTTTGGGGTCTAATAATGTAACAGCCTGTTTGTCGTCTAATAATGTAACTTAGCCTGTTTGTCCTCCAATAATATAACTCAGCCTGTTTGGGGTCTAATAATGTAACTTAGCCTGTTTGTCGTCTAATAATGTAACTCAGCCTGTTTGTCGTCTAATAATGTAACTTAGCCTGTTTGTCGTCTAATAATGTAACTTAGCCTGTTTGTCCTCCAATAATATAACTCAGCCTGTTTGGGGTCTAATAATGTAACTTAGCCTGTTTGTCGTCTAATAATGTAACTCAGCCTGTTTGTCGTCTAATAATGTAACTTAGCCTGTTTGTCGTCTAATAATGTAACTTAGCCTGTTTGTCCTCCAATAATATAACTCAGCCTGTTTGGGGTCTAATAATGTAACTCAGCCTGTTTGTCGTCTAATAATGTAACTTAGCCTGTTTGTCGTCTAATAATGTAACTTAGCCTGTTTGTCCTCCAATAATATAACTCAGCCTGTTTGGGGTCTAATAATGTAACTTAGCCTGTTTGTCCTCCAATAATATAACTCAGCCTGTTTGGGGTCTAATAATGTAACTCAGCCTGTGTGTCGTCTAATAATGTAACTCAGCCTGTTTGTCGTCTAATAATGTAACTCAGCCTGTTTGTCGTCTAATAATGTAACTTAGCCTGTTTGTCGTCTAATAATGTAACTTAGCCTGTTTGTCCTCCAATAATATAACTCAGCCTGTTTGGGGTCTAATAATGTAACAGCCTGTTTGGGGTCTAATAATGTAACTTAGCCTGTTTGTCGTCTAATAATGTAACTTAGCCTGTTTGTCCTCCAATAATATAACTCAGCCTGTTTGGGGTCTAATAATGTAACTTAGCCTGTTTGTCGTCTAATAATGTAACTTAGCCTGTTTGTCCTCCAATAACATAACTCAGCCTGTTTGGGGTCTAATAATGTAACAGCCTGTTTGTCGTCTAATAATGTAACTTAGCCTGTTTGTCCTCCAATAATATAACTCAGCCTGTTTGTCGTCTAATAATGTAACTTAGCCTGTTTGTCCTCCAATAATATAACTCAGCCTGTTTGTGGTCTAATAATGTAACTTAGCCTGTTTGTCGTCTAATAATGTAACTTAGCCTGTCTGTCCTCCAATAATATAACCCAGCCTGTTTGGGGTCTAATAATGTAACAGCCTGTTTGTGGTCTAATAATGTAACTTAGCCTGTTTGTCCTCCAATAATATAACTCAGCCTGTTTGTCGTCTAATAATATAACTCAGCCTGTTTGGGGTCTAATAATGTAACTTAGCCTGTGTGTCGTCTAATAATGTAACTTAGCCTGTTTGTCCTCCAATAATATAACTCAGCCTGTTTGGGGTCTAATAATGTAACAGCCTGTTTGTCGTCTAATAATGTAACTTAGCCTGTTTGTCCTCCAATAATATATAACTCAGCCTGTTTGGGGTCTAATAATGTAACAGCCTGTTTGTCGTCTAATAATGTAACTTAGCCTGTTTGTCCTCCAATAATATAACTCAGCCTGTTTGGGGTCTAATAATGTAACTTAGCCTGTTTGTCGTCTAATAATGTAACTTAGCCTGTTTGTCCTCCAATAATATAACTCAGCCTGTTTGGGGTCTAATAATGTAACAGCCTGTTTGTGGTCTAATAATGTAACTTAGCCTGTTTGTCCTCCAATAATATAACCCAGCCTGTTTGCGGTCTAATAATGTAACTCAGCCTGTTTGTCGTCTAATAATGTAACTTAGCCTGTTTGTCGTCCAATAATATAACTCAGCCTGTTTGTCGTCTAATAATGTAACTTAGCCTGTTTGTCCTCCAATAATATAACTCAGCCTGTTTGTCGTCTAATAATGTAACTTAGCCTGTTTGTCCTCCAATAATATAACTCAGCCTGTTTGTCGTCTAATAATGTAACTTAGCCTGTTTGTCGTCCAATAATATAACTCAGCCTGTTTGTCGTCTAATAATGTTACTTAGCCTGTTTGTCGTCCAATAATATAACTCAGCCTGTTTGTCGTCTAATAATGTTACTTAGCCTGTTTGTCGTCCAATAATATAACTTAGCCTGTTTGTCGTCTAATAATGTAACTTAGCCTGTTTGTCGTCCAATAATATAACTTAGCCTGTTTGTCGTCCAATAATATAACTCAGCCTGTTTGTCGTCCAATAATATAACTCAGCCTGTTTGTCGTCTAATAATATAACTCAGCCTGTTTGTCGTCCAATAATATACTCAGCCTGTTTGTCGTCTAATAATGTTACTTAGCCTGTTTGTCGTCCAATAATATAACTCAGCCTGTTTGTCGTCCAATAATATAACTCAGCCTGTTTGTCGTCCATAATATAACTAGCCTGTTTGTCGTCCAATAATATAACTCAGCCTGTTTGTCGTCCAATAATATAACTTAGCCTGTTTGTCGTCCAATAATATAACTCAGCCTGTTTGTCGTCCAATAATATAACTCAGCCTGTTTGTCGTCTAATAATGTTACTTAGCCTGTTTGTCGTCCAATAATATAACTTAGCCTGTTTGTCGTCTAATAATGTAACTTAGCCTGTTTGTCGTCCAATAATATAACTTAGCCTGTTTGTCGTCCAATAATATAACTCAGCCTGTTGTCGTCCAATAATATAACTCAGCCTGTTTGTCGTCTAATAATGTTACTTAGCCTGTTTGTCGTCCAATAATATAACTCAGCCTGTTTGTCGTCTAATAATGTTACTTAGCCTGTTTGTCGTCCAATAATATAACTCAGCCTGTTTGTCGTCTAATAATGTAACTTAGCCTGTTTGTCGTCTAGTAATGTAACTTAGCCTGTTTGTCCTCTAATAATGTAACTTAGCCTGTTTGTCGTCTAATAATGTAACTTAGCCTGTAACTTAGCCTTGTCGTCTAATAATGTAACTTAGCCTGTTTGTCCTCCAATAATATAACTCAGCCTGTTTGTGGTCTAATAATGTAACTTAGCCTGTTTGTCCTCCAATAATATAACTCAGCCTGTTTGTGGTCTAATAATGTAACTTAGCCTGTTTGTCCTCTAATAATGTAACTTAGCCTGTTTGTCCTCTAATAATGTAACTTAGCCTGTTTGTCCTCCAATAATATAACTCAGCCTGTTTGTCGTCTAATAATGTAACTTAGCCTGTTTGTCCCTCCAATAATGTAACTCAGCCTGTTTGTGGTCTAATAATGTAACTTAGCCTGTTTGTCCTCCAATAATATAACTCAGCCTGTTTGTCGTCTAATAATGTAACTTAGCCTGTTTGTCCTCCAATAATATAACTTAGCCTGTTTGTCCTCCAATAATGTAACTCAGCCTGTTTGTGGTCTAATAATGTAACTTAGCCTGTTTGTCCTCCATAATATAACTCAGCCTTTTGTCGTCTAATAATGTAACTTAGCCTGTTTGTCCTCCAATAATATAACTTAGCCTGTTTGTCCTCCAATAATGTAACTCAGCCTGTTTGTGGTCTAATAATGTAACTTAGCCTGTTTGTCCTCCAATAATATAACTTAGCCTGTTTCGGTCTAATAAGTAACTTAGGCCTGTTTGTCCTCCAATAATATAACTTAGCCTGTTTGTCCTCTAATAATGTAACTTAGCCTGTTTGTCGTCTAATAATGTAACTTAGCCTGTTTTGTCGTCTAATAATGTAACTTAGCCTGTTTGTCCTCCAATAATATAAACTCAGCCTGTTTGTGGTCTAATAATGTAACTCAGCCTGTTTGTCGTCTAATAATGTAACTTAGCCTGGTTTGTCGTCTAATAATGTAACTTAGCCTGTTTGTCGTCTAATAATTGTAACTTAGCCTGTTTGTCCTCCAATAATATACCACTCAGCCTGTTTGTCGTCTAATAATGTAACTTAGCCTGTTTGTCCTCCAATAATATAACTCAGCCTGTTTGTGGTCTAATAATGTAACTTAGCCTGTTTGTCGTCTAATAATGTAACTTAGCCTGTTTGTCCTCCAATAATATAACTCAGCCTGTTTGTCGTCTAATAATGTAACTTAGGCCTGTTTGTCGTCTAATAATGTAACTTAGCCTGTTTGTCCTCCAATAATATAAATCAGCCTGTTTGTCGTCCTAATAATGTAACTTAGCCTGTTTGTCGTCTAGTAATGTAACTTAGCCTGTTTTAGTCTAATAATGTAACTTAGCCTGTTGTCCTCCAATAATATAACTCAGCCTGTTTGTCGTCTAATAATGTAACTTAGCCTGTTTGTCCTCCAATAATATAACTCAGCCTGTTTGTCGTCTAATAATGTAACTTAGCCTGTTTGTCGTCTAATAATGTAACTTAGCCTGTTTGTCCTCCAATAATATAACTCAGCCTGTTTGTCGTCTAATAATGTAACTTAGCCTGTTTGTCCTCCAATAATATAACTCAGCCTGTTTGTCCTCCAATAATATAACTCAGCCTGTTTGTCGTCTAATAATATAACTCAGCCTGTTTGTCGTCTAATAATATAACTCAGCCTGTTTGTCGTCCAATAATATAACTCAGCCTGTTTGTCGTCTAATAATGTAACTTAGCCTGTTTGTCCTCCAATAATATAACTCAGCCTGTTTGTCGTCTAATAATGTAACTTAGCCTGTTTGTCCTCCAATAATATAACTCAGCCTGTTTGTCGTCTAATAATGTAACTTAGCCTGTTTGTCCTCCAATAATGTAACTCAGCCTGTTTGTCGTCTAATAATGTAACTTAGCCTGTTTGTCCTCCAATAATATAACTCAGCCTGTTTGTCCTCTAATAATGTAACTTAGCCTGTTTGTCGTCTAATAATGTAACTTAGCCTGTTTGTCGTCTAATAATGTAACTTAACCTGTTTGTCGTCTAATAATGTAACTTAGCCTGTTTGTCCACCAATAATATAACTCAGCCTGTTTGTCGTCTAATAATGTAACTTAGCCTGTTTGTCGTCTAATAATGTAACTTAGCCTGTTTGTGGTCTAATAATGTAACTCAGCCTGTTTGGGGTCTAATAATGTAACTTAGCCTGTTTGTCCTCCAATAATATAACTCAGCCTGTTTGTCGTCTAATAATGTAACTTAGCCTGTGTGTCGTCTAATAATGTAACTTAGCCTGTTTGTCCTCCAATAATATAACTCAGCCTGTTTGGGGTCTAATAATGTAACTTAGCCTGTTTGGGGTCTAATAATGTAACTCAGCCTGTTTGTCGTCTAATAATGTAACTTAGCCTGTTTGTCCTCCAATAATATAACTCAGCCTGTTTGGGATCTAATAATGTAACTTAGCCTGTTTGTCCTCCAATAATATAACTCAGCCTGTTTGACGTCTAATAATGTAACTTAGCCTGTTTGTCCTCCAATAATATAACTGAGCCTGTTTGTGGGTCTAATAATGTAAACTCAGCCTGTTTGTCGTCTAATAATGTCGTCTAATAATGTAACTTAGCCTGTTTGTCGTCTAATAATGTAACTTAGCCTGTTTGTCCTCCAATAATATAACTCAGCCTGTTTGTGGTCTAATAATGTAACTCAGCCTGTTTGTCGTCTAATAATGTAACTTAGCCTGTTTGTCCTCCAATAATATAACTCAGCCTGTTTGTGGTCTAATAATGTAACTCAGCCTGTTTGTCGTCTAATAATGTAACTTAGCCTGTTTGTCCTCCAATAATATAACTCAGCCTGTTTGTCGTCTAATAATGTAACAGCCTGTTTGTCCTCCAATAATATAACTCAGCCTGTTTGTCGTCTAATAATGTAACTTAGCCTGTTTGTCCTCCAATAATATAACTCAGCCTGTTTGTGGTCTAATAATGTAACAGCCTGTTTGTCCTCCAATAATATAACTCAGCCTGTTTGTCGTCTAATAATGTAACTTAGCCTGTTTGTCCTCCAATAATATAACTCAGCCTGTTTGGGGTCTAATAATGTAACAGCCTGTTTGGGGTCTAATAATGTAACTTAGCCTGTTTGTGGTCTAATAATGTAACTTAGCCTGTTTGACGTCTAATAATGTAACTTAGCCTGTTTGTCCTCCAATAATATAACTCAGCCTGTTAGTCGTCTAATAATGTAACTTAGCCTGTTTGTCCTGCAATAATATAACTCAGCCTGTTTGTCGTCTAATAATGTAACTTAGCCTGTTTGTCCTCCAATAATATAACTCAGCCTGTTTGGGGTCTAATAATGTAAACAGCCTGTTTGTCGTCTTATAATGTACTTAGCCTGTTTGTCCTCCAATAATATAACTCAGCCTGTTTGGGGTCTAATAATGTAACAGCCTGTTTGTGGTCTAATAATGTAACTTAGCCTGTTTTGTCCTCCAATAATATAACTTCAGCCTGTTTGTGGTCTAATAATGTAACTTAGCCTGTTTGTCCTCCAATAATATAACTCAGCCTGTTTGTGGTCTAATAATGTAACTTAGCCGTTTTGTCCTCCAATAATATAACTCAGCCTGTTTGTGGTCTAATAATGTAACTTAGCCTGTTTGTCCTCCAATAATATAACCAGCCTGTTTGTGGTCCTAAATACTGTAATTAGCGCCTGTTTGTCCTCCAATAATATAACTCAGCCTGTTTGTGGTCTAATAATGTAAACTTAGCCTGTTTGTCCTCCAATACATATAACTCAGCCTGTTGTGTGGTCCTAATAGATGTAAACTTAGCCTTGTTTTGTCTCCCATAAGATAACTCAGCCTGTTTGTCGTCCTAATCATTGTAAACTTAGCCTGTTTGGTCCTCCAATAATATAACTTCAGCCTGTTTGTCGTCTAATAATGTAACTTAGCCTGTTTGCCTCCAATAATATAACTCAGCCTGTTTGTCGTCTAATAATGTAACTTAGCCTGTTTGTCCTCCAATAATATAACCTCAGCCTGTTTTGTGGTCTAATAATTGTAACTAGCCTGTTTGTCCTGCAATAAATATAACTCAGCCTGTTTGTCGTCTGATAATGTAACTTAGCCTGTTTGTCCTCCAATAATATAACTCAGCCTGTTTGTGGTCTAATAATGTAACTTAGCCTGTTTGTCCTCCAGTAATATAACTCAGCCTGTTTGTCGTCTAATAATGTAACTTAGCCTGTTTGTCGTCTAATAATGTAACTTAGCCTGTTTGTCGTCTAATAATGTAACTCAGCCTGTTTGTCGTCTAATAATGTAACTCAGCCCATTTGTGGTCTAATAATGTAACTCAGCCTGTTTGTCGTCTAATAATATAACTCAGCCTGTTTGTCGTCTAATAATGTAACTTAGCCTGTTTGTCGTCTAATAATGTAACTCAGCCTATTTGTGGTCTAATAATGTAACTCAGCCTGTTTTGTCGTCTAATAATATAACTCAGCCTATTTGTCGTCTAATAATGTAACTCAGCCTGTTTGTCGTCTAATAATATAACTCAGCCTGTTTGTTGTCTAATAATGTAATTTAGCCTGTTTGTCGTCTAATAATGTAACTTAGCCTGTTTGTCGTCTAATAATGTAACTTAGCCTTTTTGTGGTCTAATAATGTAACTTAGCCTGTTTGTCGTCTATAATGTAACTTAGCCTGTTTGTCGTCTAATAATGTAACTTAGCCTGTTTGTCGTCTAATAATGTAACTTAGCCTGTTTGTCGTCTAATAATGTAACTTAGCCTGTTTGTCGTCTAATAATGTAACTTAGCCTGTTTGTCGTCTAATAATGTAACTTAGCCTGTTTGTCGTCTAATAATGTAACTTAGCTGTTTTGGGGTCTAATAATGTAACTTAGCCTGTTTGTCGTCTAATAATGTAACTTAGCCTGTTTGTCCTCCAATAATATAACCCAGCCTGTTTGGGGTCTAATAATGTAACTTAGCCCTGTTTGTCGTCTAATAATGTAACTTAGCCTGTTTGTCGTCTAATAATGTAACTTAGCCTGTTTGTCGTCTAATAATGTAACTTAGCCTGTTTGTCGTCTAATAATGTAACTTAGCCTGTTTGTCGTCTAATAATGTAACTTAGCCTGTTTGTCGTCTAATAATGTAACTTAGCCTGTTTGTCGTCTAATAATGTAACTTAGCCTGTTTGGGGTCTAATAATATAACTCAGCCTGTTTGTCGTCTAATAATGTAACTTAGCCTGTTTGTCCTCCAATAATATAACCCAGCCTGTTTGGGGTCTAATAATGTAACTTAGCCTGTTTGTCGTCTAATAATGTAACTTAGCCTGTTTGGGGTCTAATAATGTAACAGCCTGTTTGGGGTCTAATAATGTAACAGCCTGTTTGTCGTCTAATAATGTAACTTAGCCTGTTTGTCGTCTAATAATGTAACTTAGCCTGTTTGTCCT
This sequence comes from Tegillarca granosa, assembly GCA_029721355.1. NCBI lineage: Eukaryota > Metazoa > Mollusca > Bivalvia > Arcoida > Arcidae > Tegillarca > Tegillarca granosa. The sequence goes on along the minus strand of CM056601.1, from coordinate 28,553,136 downwards.
CCAATAATATAACCCAGCCTGTTTGGGGTCTAATAATGTAACTTAGCCTGTTTGTCGTCTAATAATGTAACTTAGCCTGTTTGTCCTCCAATAATATAACCCAGCCTGTTTGGGGTCTAATTATGTAACTTAGCCTGTTTGTCGTCTAATAATGTAACTTAGCCTGTTTGTCCTCCAATAATATAACCAGCCTGTTTGGGGTCTAATAATATAACTCAGCCTGTTTGTCGTCCTAATAATGTAACAGCCTGTTTGTCCTCCAATAATATAACTCAGCCTGTTTGTCGTCTAATAATGTAACTTAGCCTGTTTGTCCTCCAATAATATAACTCAGCCTGTTTGTCGTCTAATAATGTAACTTAGCCTGTTTGTCCTCCAATAATATAACTCAGCCTGTTTGTCGTCTAATAATGTAACTTAGCCTGTTTGTCGTCTAATAATGTAACTTAGCCTGTTTGTGGTCTAATAATGTAACTCAGCCTGTTTGGGGTCTAATAATGTAACTTAGCCTGTTGTCCTCCAATAATATAACTCAGCCTGTTTGTCGTCTATAATGTAACTTAGCCTGTGTGTCGTCTAATAATGTAACTTAGCCTGTTTGTCCTCCAATAATATAACTCAGCCTGTTTGGGGTCTAATAATGTAACTTAGCCTGTTTGGGGTCCTAATAATGTAACTCAGCCTGTTTGTCGTCTAATAATGTAACTTAGCCTGTTTGTCCTCCAATAATATAACTCAGCCTGTTGGGATCTAATAATGTAACTTAGCCTGTTTGTCCTCCAATAATATAACTCAGCCTGTTTGACGTCTAATAATGTAACTTAGCCTGTTTGTCCTCCAATAATATAACTCAGCCTGTTTGTGGTCTAATAATGTAACTCAGCCTGTTTGTCGTCTAATAATGTCGTCTAATAATGTAACTTAGCCTGTTTGTCGTCTAATAATGTAACTTAGCCTGTTTGTCCTCCAATAATATAACTCAGCCTGTTTGTGGTCTAATAATGTAACTCAGCCTGTTTGTCGTCTAATAATGTAACTTAGCCTGTTTGTCCTCCAATAATATAACTCAGCCTTTTTGGGGTCTAATAATGTAACAGCCTGTTTGGGGTCTAATAATGTAACTTAGCCTGTTTGTGGTCTAATAATGTAACTTAGCCTGTTTTGACGTCTAATATGTAACTTAGCCTGTTTGTCCTCCAATAATATAACTCAGCCTGTTTGTCGTCTAATAATGTAACTTAGCCTGTTTGTCCTGCAATAATATAACTCAGCCTGTTTGTCGTCTAATAATGTAACTTAGCCTATTTGTCCTCCAATAATATAACTCAGCCTGTTTGGGGTCTAATAATGTAACAGCCTGTTTGTCGTCTTATAATGTAACTTAGCCTGTTTGTCCTCCAATAATATAACTCAGCCTGTTTGTGGTCTAATAATGTAACTTAGCCTGTTTGTCCTCCAATAATATAACTCAGCCTGTTTGTGGTCTAATAATGTAACTTAGCCTGTTTGTCCTCCAATAATATAACTCAGCCTGTTTGTGGTCTAATAATGTAACTTAGCCTGTTTGTCCTCCAATAATATAACTCAGCCTGTTTGTGGTCTAATAATGTAACTTAGCCTGTTTGTCCTCCAATAATATAACTCAGCCTGTTGTGGTCTAATAATGTAACTTAGCCTGTTTGTCCTCCATAATATAACTCAGCCTGTTTGTCGTCTAATAATGTAACTTAGCCTGTTTGTCCTCCAATAATATAACTCAGCCTGTTTGTGGTCTAATAATGTAACTTAGCCTGTTTGTCCTCCAATAATATAACTCAGCCTGTTTGTGGTCTAATAATGTAACTTAGCCTGTTTGTCCTCCAATAATATAACTCAGCCTGTTTGTCGTCTAATAATGTAACTTAGCCTGTTTGTCCTCCAATAATATAACTCAGCCTGTTTGTGGTCTAATAATGTAACTTAGCCTGTTTGTCCTCCAATAATATAACTCAGCCTGTTTGTGGTCTAATAATGTAACTTAGCCTGTTTTGCCTCCAATAATATAACTCAGCCTGTTTGTGGTCTAATAATGTAACTTAGCCTGTTTGTCCTCCAATAATATAACTCAGCCTGTTTGTGGTCTAATAATGTAACTTAGCCTGTTTTGTCCTGCAATAATATAACTCAGCCTGTTTGTCGTCTGATAATGTAACTTAGCCTGTTTGTCCTCCAATAATATAACTCAGCCTGTTTGTGGTCTAATAATGTAACTTAGCCTGTTTGTCCTCCAGTAATATAACTCAGCCTGTTTGTCGTCTCATAATGTAACTAGCCTGTTTGTCGTCTAATAATGTAACTTAGCCTGTTTGTCGTCTAATAATGTAACTCAGCCTGTTTGTCGTCTAATAATGTAACTCAGCCTATTGTGGTCTAATAATGTAACTCAGCCTGTTTGTCGTCTAATAATATAACTCAGCCTGTTTGTCGTCTAATAATGTAACTTAGCCTGTTTGTCGTCTAATAATGTAACTCAGCCTATTTGTGGTCTAATAATGTAACTCAGCCTGTTTGTCGTCTAATAATATAACTCAGCCTATTTGTCGTCTAATAATGTAACTCAGCCTGTTTGTCGTCTAATAATATAACTTAGCCTGTTTGTCGTCTAATAATGTAACTTAGCCTGTTTGTTGTCTAATAATGTAATTTAGCCTGTTTGTCGTCTAATAATGTAACTTAGCCTGTTTGTCGTCTAATAATGTAACTTAGCCTGTTTGTGGTCTAATAATGTAACTTAGCCTGTTTGTCGTCTAATAATGTAACTTAGCCTGTTTGTCGTCTAATAATGTAACTTAGCCTGTTTGTCGTCTAATAATGTAACTTAGCCTGTTTGTCGTCTAATAATGTAACTTAGCCTGTTTGTCGTCTAATAATGTAACTTAGCCTGTTTGTCGTCTAATAATGTAACTTAGCCTGTTTGTCGTCTAATAATGTAACTTAGCCTGTTTGGGGTCTAATAATGTAACTTAGCCTGTTTGTCGTCTAATAATGTAACTTAGCCTGTTTGTCGTCTAATAATGTAACTTAGCCTGTTTGTCCTCCAATAATATAACCCAGCCTGTTTGGGGTCTAATAATGTAACTTAGCCTGTTTGTCGTCTAATAATGTAACTTAGCCTGTTTGGGGTCTAATAATGTAACAGCCTGTTTGGGGTCTAATAATGTAACAGCCTGTTTGTCGTCTAATAATGTAACTTAGCCTGTTTGTCCTCCAATAATATAACTCAGCCTGTTTGGGGTCTAATAATGTAACTTAGCCTGTTTGGGTCTAATAATGTAACTCAGCCTGTTTGTCGTCTAATAATGTAACTTAGCCTGTTTGTCCTCCAATAATATAACTCAGCCTGTTTGGGATCTAATAATGTAACTTAGCCTGTTTGTCCTCCAATAATATAACTCAGCCTGTTTGACGTCTAATAATGTAACTTAGCCTGTTTGTCCTCCAATAATATAACTCAGCCTGTTTGTGGTCTAATAATGTAACTCAGCCTGTTTGTCGTCTAATAATGTCGTCTAATAATGTAACTTAGCCTGTTTGTCGTCTAATAATGTAACTTAGCCTGTTTGTCCTCCAATAATATAACTCAGCCTGTTTGTGGTCTAATAATGTAACTCAGCCTGTTTGTCGTCTAATAATGTAACTTAGCCTGTTTGTCCTCCAATAATATAACTCAGCCTGTTTGTGGTCTAATAATGTAACTCAGCCTGTTTGTCGTCTAATAATGTAACTTAGCCTGTTTGTCCTCCAATAATATAACTTAGCCTGTTTGTCGTCTAATAATGTTACTCAGCCTGTTTGTCGTCTAATAATGTAACAGCCTGTTTGTCCTCCAATAATATAACTCAGCCTGTTTGTCGTCTAATAATGTAACTTAGCCTGTTTGTCCTCCAATAATATAACTCAGCCTGTTTGGGGTCTAATAATGTAACAGCCTGTTTGGGGTCTAATAATGTAACTTAGCCTGTTTGTGGTCTAATAATGTAACTTAGCCTGTTTGACGTCTAATAATGTAACTTAGCCTGTTTGTCCTCCAATAATATAACTCAGCCTGTTTGTCGTCTAATAATGTAACTTAGCCTGTTTGTCCTGCAATAATATAACTCAGCCTGTTTGTCGTCTAATAATGTAACTTAGCCTGTTTGTCCTCCAATAATATAACTCAGCCTGTTTGGGGTCTAATAATGTAACAGCCTGTTTGTCGTCTTATAATGTAACTTAGCCTGTTGTCCTCCAACATATAACTCAGCCTGTTTGGGGTCTAATAATGTAACAGCCTGTTTGTGGTCTAATAATGTAACTTAGCCTGTTTGTCCTCCAATAATATAACTCAGCCTTGTTTGTGGTCTAATAATGTAACTTAGCCTGTTTGTCCTCCAATAATATAACTCAGCCTGTTTGTGGTCTAATAATGTAACTTAGCCTGTTTGTCCTCCAATAATATAACTCAGCCTGTTGTGGTCTAATAATGTAACTTAGCCTGTTTGTCCTCCAATAATATAACTCAGCCTGTTTGTCGTCTAATAATGTAACTTAGCCTGTTTGTCCTCCAATAATATAACTCAGCCTGTTTGTGGTCTAATAATGTAACTTAGCCTGTTTGTCCTCCAATAAGATAACTCAGCCTGTTTGTGGTCTAATAATGTAACTTAGCCTGTTTGTCCTCCAATAATATAACTCAGCCTGTTTGTCGTCTAATAATGTAACTTAGCCTGTTTGTCCTCCAATAAGATAACTCAGCCTGTTTGTCGTCTACTAATGTAACTTAGCCTGGTTGTCCTCCATAATATAACTCAGCCTGTTTGTCGTCTAATAATGTAACTTAGCCTGTTTGGCCTCCAATAATATAACTCAGCCTGTTTGTCGTCTAATATGTAACTTAGCCTGTTTGTCCTCCAATAATATAACTCAGCCTGTTTGTGGTCTAATATGTAACTTAGCCTGTTTGTCCTGCAATAATATAACTCAGCCTGTTTGTCGTCTGATAATGTAACTTAGCCTGTTTGTCCTCCAATAATATAACTCAGCCTGGTTGTGTCTAATAATGGTAACTTGCCTGTTTGTCCTCCAGTAATATAACTCAGCCTGTTTGTCGTCTCATAATGTAACTTATCCTGTTTTGTCGTCTAATAATGTAACTTAGCCTGTTTGTCGTCTAATAATGTAACTCAGCCTGTTTGTCGTCTAATAATGTAACTCAGCCTATTTGTGGTCTAATAATGTAACTCAGCCTGTTTGTCGTCTAATAATTACTCAGCCTGTTTGTCGTCTAATAATGTACTTAGCCTGTTTTGTCGTCTAATAATGTACTAAGCTATTTGTGGTCTAATATATGTAACTAGCCTGTTTGTCGTCTAATAATATAACTCAGCCTATTTGTCGTCTAATAATGTAACTCAGCCTGTTTGTCGTCTATAATAGTAACTCAGCCTGTTTGGTGTCTAATAATGTAATTTAGCCTGTTTGTCGGTCTAATAAAGTATTAGCCTGTTTTTGTCGTCTAATAATGTACTTAAGCTTTGTCGTCTAATAATGTAACTTAGCCTGTTTGTGGTCTAATAATGTACCTTAGCCTGTTTGTCGTCTAATAATGTAACTTAGCCTGTTTGTCGTCTAATAATGTAACTTAGCCTGTTTGTCGTCTAATATGTAACTTAGCCTGTTTGTCGTCTAATAATGTAACTTAGCCTGTTTGTCGTCTAATAAGTAACTTAGCCTGTTTGTCGTCTAATAATGTAACTCAGCCTGTTTGTCGTCTAATATGTAACTCAGCCTGTTGTCGTCTAATAATATACTCAGCCTGTTTGTCCTCCAATAATATAACCCAGCCTGTTTGGGGTCTAATAATGTAACTTAGCCTGTTTGTCGTCTAATAATGTAACTTAGCCTGTTTGTCGTCTAATAATGTAACTTAGCCTGTTTGTCGTCTAATAATGTAACTTAGCCTGTTTGTCGTCTAATAATGTAACTTAGCCTGTTTGTCGTCTAATAATGTAACTTAGCCTGTTTGTCGTCTAATAATGTAACTCAGCCTGTTTGTCGTCTAATAATGTAACTCAGCCTGTTTGTCGTCTAATAATATAACTCAGCCTGTTTGTCCTCCAATAATATAACCCAGCCTGTTTGGGGTCTAATAATGTAACTTAGCCTGTTTGTCGTCTAATAATGTAACTTAGCCTGTTTGTCGTCTAATAATGTAACTTAGCCTGTTTGTCCTCCAATAATATAACCCAGCCTGTTTGGGGTCTAATAATGTAACTTAGCCTGTTTGTCGTCTAATAATGTAACTTAGCCTGTTTGTCCTCCAATAATATAACCCAGCCTGTTTGGGGTCTAATAATATAACTTAGCCTGTTTGTCGTCTAATAATGTAACTTAGCCTGTTTGTCGTCTAATAATGTAACTTAGCCTGTTTGTCCTCCAATAATATAACCCAGCCTGTTTGGGGTCTAATAATGTAACTTAGCCTGTTTGTCGTCTAATAATGTAACTTAGCCTGTTGGGGTCTAATAATGTAACAGCCTGTTTGGGGTCTAATAATGTAACAGCCTGTTTGTCGTCTAATAATGTAACTTAGCCTGTTTGTCCTCCAATAATATAACCCAGCCTGTTTGGGGTCTAATAATGTAACTTAGCCTGTTTGTCGTCTAATAATGTAACTTAGCCTGTTTGGGGTCTAATAATGTAACAGCCTGTTTGGGGTCTAATAATGTAACTTAGCCTGTTTGTCGTCTAATAATGTAACTTAGCCTGTTTGTCCTCCAATAATATAACCCAGCCTGTTTGGGGTCTAATAATGTAACTTAGCCTGTTTGTCGTCTAATAATGTAACTTAGCCTGTTTGTCCTCCAATAATATAACCTAGCCTGTTTGGGGTCTAATTATGTAACTTAGCCTGTTTGTCGTCTAATAATGTAACTTAGCCTGTTTGTCCTCCAATAATATAACCCAGCCTGTTTGGGGTCTAATAATATAACTCAGCCTGTTTGTCGTCTAATAATGTAACTTAGCCTGTTTGTCCTCCAATAATATAACTCAGCCTGTTTGGGGTCTAATAATGTAACAGCCTGTTTGTGGTCTAATAATATAACTCAGCCTGTTTGGGGTCTAATAATGTAACTTAGCCTGTTTGGGGTCTAATAATGTAACTTAGCCTGTTTGTCGTCTAATAATGTAACTTAGCCTGTTTGTCCTCCAATAATATAACTCAGCCTGTTTGTCGTCTAATAATGTAACTTAGCCTGTTTGGGGTCTAATAATATAACTCAGCCTGTTTGGGGTCTAATAATGTAACTTAGCCTGTTTGGGGTCTAATTATGTAACTTAGCCTGTTTGTCGTCTAATAATGTAACTTAGCCTGTTTGTCCTCCAAAAATATAACTCAGCCTGTTTGGGGTCTAATAATGTAACTTAGCCTGTTTCTCGTCTAATAATGTAACTTAGCCTGTTTGTCCTCCAATAATATAACTCAGCCTGTTTGGGGTCTAATAATGTAACAGCCTGTTTGTGGTCTAATAATGTAACTCAGCCTGTTTGTCCTCCAATAATATAACTCAGCCTGTTTGGGGTCTAATAATGTAACATTCTGTTTGGGGTCTAATAATGTAACTCAGCCTGTTTGTCGTCTAATAATGTAACTCAGCCTGTTTGTCGTCTAATAATGTAACTCAGCCTGTTTGGGGTCTAATAATGTAACTTAGCCTGTTTGTCGTCTAATAATGTAACTCAGCCTGTTTGTCGTCTAATAATGTAACTCAGCCTGTTTGGGGTCTAATAATGTAACTTAGCCTGTTTGTCGTCTAATAATGTAACTCAGCCTGTTTGTCGTCTAATAATGTAACTCAGCCTGTTTGTCGTCTAATAATGTAACTCAGCCTGTTTGGGGTCTAATAATGTAACTTAGCCTGTTTGTCGTCTAATAATGTAACTCAGCCTGTTTGTCGTCTAATAATGTAACTCAGCCTGTTTGTCGTCTAATAATGTAACTCAGCCTGTTTGTCGTCTAATAATGTAACTCAGCCTGTTTGTCGTCTAATAATGTAACTTAGCCTGTTTGTCGTCTAATAATGTAACTCAGCCTGTTTGTCGTCTAATAATGTAACTCAGCCTGTTTGTCGTCTAATAATGTAACTCAGCCTGTTTGTCGTCTAATAATGTAACTCAGCCTGTTTGTCGTCTAATAATGTAACTCAGCCTGTTTGTCGTCTAATAATGTAACTCAGCCTGTTTGTCGTCTAATAATGTAACTTAGCCTGTTTGTCGTCTAATAATGTAACTCAGCCTGTTTTGTCCGTCTAATAATGTAACTCAGCCTGTTTGGGGTCTAATAATGTAACTTAGCCTGTTTGTCGTCTAATAATGTAACTCAGCCTGTTTGTCGTCTAATAATGTAACTCAGCCTGTTTGTCGTCTAATAATGTAACTCAGCCTGTTTGGGGTCTAATAATGTAACTTAGCCTGTTTGTCGTCTAATAATGTAACTCAGCCTGTTTGTCGTCTAATAATGTAACTCAGCCTGTTTGTCGTCTAATAATGTAACTCAGCCTGTTTGGGGTCTAATAATGTAACTTAGCCTGTTTGTCGTCTAATAATGTACTCAGCCTGTTTGTCGTCTAATAATGTAACTCAGCCTGTTTGGGGTCTAATAATGTAACTTAGCCTGTTTGGGGTCTAATAATGTAACTTAGCCTGTTTGGGGTCTAATAATGTAACTTAGCCTGTTTGGGGTCTAATAATGTAACTCAGCCTGTTTGGGGTCTAATAATGTAACTTAGCCTGTTTGTCGTCTAATAATGTAACTTAGCCTGTTTGGGGTCTAATAATGTAACTTAGCCTGTTTGTCGTCTAATAATGTAACTTAGCCTGTTTGGGGTCTAATAATGTAACTTAGCCTGTTTGTCGTCTAATAATGTAACTTAGCCTGTTTGGGGTCTAATAATGTAACTTAGCCTGTTTGTCGTCTAATAATGTAACTTAGCCTGTTTGGGGTCTAATAATGTAACTCAGCCTGTTTGGGGTCTAATAATGTAACTTAGCCTGTTTGTCGTCTAATAATGTAACTTAGCCTGTTTGGGGTCTAATAATGTAACTTAGCCTGTTTGGGGTCTAATAATGTAACTTAGCCTGTTTGGGGTCTAATAATGTAACTCAGCCTGTTTGGGGTCTAATAATGTAACTTAGCCTGTTTGTCGTCTAATAATGTAACTTAGCCTGTTTGGGGTCTAATAATGTAACTTAGCCTGTTTGTCGTCTAATAATGTAACTTAGCCTGTTTGGGGTCTAATAATGTAACTTAGCCTGTTTGTCGTCTAATAATGTAACTTAGCCTGTTTGGGGTCTAATAATGTAACTTAGCCTGTTTGTCGTCTAATAATGTAACTAGCCTGTTTGGGGTCTAATAATGTAACTTAGCCTGTTTGTCGTCTAATAATGTAACTTAGCCTGTTTGGGGTCTAATAATGTAACTTAGCCTGTTTGTCGTCTAATAATGTAACTTAGCCTGTTTGGGGTCTAATAATGTAACTTAGCCTGTTTGTCGTCTAATAATGTAACTTAGCCTGTTTGGGGTCTAATAATTAACTTAGGCCTGTTTGGGGTCAATACTGTAACTTAGCCTGTTTGGGGTCTAATAATGTAACTTAGCCTGTTTGGGGTCTAATAATGTAACTAGCCTGTTTGGGGTCTAATAATGTAACTTAGCCTGTTTGGGGTCTAATAATGTAACTCAGCCTGTTTGGTGTCTAATAATGTAACTTAGCCTGTTTGTCGTCTAATAATGTAACTCAGCCTGTTTGTCGTCTAATAATGTAACTCAGCCTGTTTGTCGTCTAATAATGTAACTCAGCCTGTTTGTCGTCTAATAATGTAACTTAGCCTGTTTGTCGTCTTGTAATGTAACTTAGCCTGTTTGGGGTCTAATAATGTAACTTAGCCTGTTTGGGTCTAATAATGTAACTCAGCCTGTTTGGGGTCTAATAATGTAACTTAGCCTGTTTGTCGTCTAATAATGTAACTTAGCCTGTTTGGGGTCTAATAATGTAACTTAGCCTGTTTGTCGTCTAATAATGTAACTTAGCCTGTTTGGGGTCTAATAATGTAACTTAGCCTGTTTGTCGTCTAATAATGTAACTTAGCCTGTTTGGGGTCTAATAATGTAACTTAGCCTGTTTGGGGTCTAATAATGTAACTTAGCCTGTTTGGGGTCTAATAATGTAACTTAGCCTGTTTGTCGTCCAATAATGTAACTTAGCCTGTGTGTCGTCTAATAATGTAACTTAGCCTATTTGTCGTCTAATAATGTAACTTAGCCTGTGTGTCGTCTAATAATGTAACTTAGCCTGTGTGTCGTCTAATAATGTAACTTAGCCTATTTGTCGTCTAATAATGTAACTTAGCCTGTGTGTCGTCTAATAATGTAACTCAGCCTGTTTGTCGTCTAATAATGTAACTTAGCCTGTTTGTCGTCCAATAATGTAACTTAGCCTGTTTGTCGTCCAATAATATAACTTAGCCTATTTGTCGTCCAATAATGTAACTTAGCCTGTGTGTCGTCTAATAATGTAACTTAGCCTGTTTGTCCTCCAATAATATAACTCAGCCTGTTTGGGGTCTTATAATGTAACAGCCTGTTTGTGGTCTAATAATGTAACTTAGCCTGTTTGTCGTCTAATAATGTAACTTAGCCTGGTTTGTCGTCAAGTAATATAACTTAGCCTGTTTGTGGTGTAATAATGTAACTCAGCCTGTTTGTCGTCTAATAATGTAACATAGGCTGTTTGGGGTCTAATAATGTAACTTAGCCTGGTTTGTCGTCAAGTAATATAACTTAGCCTGTTTGGGGTCTAATAATATAACTCAGCCTGTTTGTCGTCTAATAATGTAACTTAGCCTGGTTTGTCGTCAAGTAATATAACTTAGCCTGTTTGTGGTCTAATAATATAACTCAGCCTGTTTGTCGTCTAATAATGTAACTTAGCCTGTTTGGGGTCTAATAATGTAACTTAGCCTGTTTGTCGTCTAATAATGTAACTTAGCCTGTTTGTCGTCAAGTAATATAACTCAGCCTGTTTGTCGTCTAATAATGTAACTTAGCCTCTTTGTCGTCAAGTAATATAACTCAGCCTGTTTGTCGTCTAATAATGTAACTTAGCCTGTTTGGGGTCTAATAATGTAACTTAGCCTGTTTGTCGTCTAATAATGTAACTTAGCCTGTTTGTCGTCAAGTAATATAACTCAGCCTGTTTGGGGTCTAATAATGTAACTTAGCCTGTTTGGGGTCTAATAATATAACTCAGCCTGTTTGGGGTCTAATAATGTAACAGCCTGTTTGTGGTCTAATAATGTAACTCAGCCTGTTTGTCGTCTAATAATGTAACTTAGCCTGTTTGTCCTCCAATAATATAACTCAGCCTGTTTGGGGTCTAATAATGTAACATCCTGTTTGGGGTCTAATAATGTAACTCAGCCTGTTTGTCGTCTAATAATGTAACTCAGCCTGTTTGTCGTCTAATAATGTAACTCAGCCTGTTTGTCGTCCAATAATGTAACTTAGCCTGTGTGTCGTCTAATAATGTAACTTAGCCTATTTGTCGTCTAATAATGTAACTTAGCCTGTGTGTCGTCTAATAATGTAACTTAGCCTGTGTGTCGTCTAATAATGTAACTTAGCCTATTTGTCGTCTAATAATGTAACTTAGCCTGTGTGTCGTCTAATAATGTAACTCAGCCTGTTTGTCGTCTAATAATGTAACTTAGCCTATTTGTCGTCCAATAATGTAACTTAGCCTGTGTGTCGTCTAATAATGTAACTTAGCCTGTTTGTCCTCCAATAATATAACTCAGCCTGTTTGGGGTCTTATAATGTAACTCAGCCTGTTTGTGGTCTAATAATGTAACTTAGCCTGTTTGTCGTCTAATAATGTAACTTAGCCTGGTTTGTCGTCAAGTAATATAACTTAGCCTGTTTGTGGTGTAATAATGTAACTCAGCCTGTTTGTCGTCTAATAATGTAACATAGGCTGTTTGGGGTCTAATAATGTAACTTAGCCTGGTTTGTCGTCAAGTAATATAACTTAGCCTGTTTGGGGTCTAATAATATAACTCAGCCTGTTTGTCGTCTAATAATGTAACTTAGCCTGGTTTGTCGTCAAGTAATATAACTTAGCCTGTTTGTGGTCTAATAATATAACTCAGCCTGTTTGTCGTCTAATAATGTAACTTAGCCTGTTTGGGGTCTAATAATGTAACTTAGCCTGTTTGTCGTCTAATAATGTAACTTAGCCTGTTTGTCGTCAAGTAATATAACTCAGCCTGTTTGTCGTCTAATAATGTAACTTAGCCTCTTTGTCGTCAAGTAATATAACTCAGCCTGTTTGTCGTCTAATAATGTAACTTAGCCTGTTTGGGGTCTAATAATGTAACTTAGCCTGTTTGTCGTCTAATAATGTAACTTAGCCTGTTTGTCGTCAAGTAATATAACTCAGCCTGTTTGGGGTCTAATAATGTAACTTAGCCTGTTTGGGGTCTAATAATGTAACTTAGCCTGTTTGTCGTCTAATAATGTAACTTAGCCTGTTTGTCATCTAATAATGTAACTTAGCCTGTTTGTCGTCTAATAATGTAACTTAGCCTGTTTGTCGTCTAATAATGTAACTTAGCCTGTTTGTCGTCTAATAATGTAACTTAGCCTGTTTGTCGTCTAATAATGTAACTTAGCCTGTTTGTCGTCTAATAATGTAACTTAGCCTGTTTGTCGTCTAATAATGTAACTTAGGCTGTTTGTCGTCTAATAATATAACTTAGCCTGTTTGGGGTCTAATAATGTAACTTAGCCTGTTTGGGGTCTAATAATGTAACTCAGCCTGTTTGTCGTCTAATAATGTAACTTAGCCTGGTTTGTCGTCAAGTAATATAACTCAGCCTGTTTGGTGTCTAATAATGTAACTCAGCCTGTTTGTCGTCTAATAATGTAACTTAGGCTGTTTGTGGTCCAATAATGTTTCTTAGCCTGTTTGTGGTCTAATAATGTAACTCAGCCTGTTTGTCGTCCAATAATGTTTCTTAGCCTGTTTGTGGTATAATAATATAACTTAGCCTGTTTGTGGTCTAATAATGTAACTTAGCCTGTTTGTCGTCCAGTAATATAACTTAGCCTGTTTGTGGTCTAATAATGTAACTTAGCCTGTTTGTCGTCCAGTAATATAACTTAGCCTGTTTGTGGTCTAA